>CAUYUJ010018759.1:60913-156265 GCA_963575745.1 Prorocentrum cordatum
AACACCCAGGAGTTCAGGCAAGAGAGTGTAGAGCCACACTGTCCGTGTAGTCACAGTGGCCGACTCCTGACAGTGTTGGCGGTGACGTGGGTTGCTGTCACCCATGCAATCTGTGGAAGCGTACCTCGCGCACACAGAAGGGATAGGGGAGCAGAAAACTGAGTGCGTTTCTTGTTGCCACTGCCTTGGGCCCTGTTCGCCTCCTGCTCGGCCCCGAGTGCTTCAAGAGCGTACCGCAGAATACACATGTGCACAAGAGATTCATCGTGCTCCACGGCGTACACTCGTGTTGTGTCCACCTCTGGTAGCCTGGCGAGGGAAGCCCCCTCACTGGCAAAAATGTCCGCCATAGAGTTGCCCTGGATCTGGAGCCCAGGGGCTTTGCCCAAAAGAATGTCCACGGCTTCGAGATTAGAATTCACGAACATGATGCTGCAGTGCAGCCCAGATCTGGACCTCAGTACCTCCCCAACGGCCCACCAGAGGTCAGAGTCGGGTCCTGGGGTCGAAGAACCGCTGATGGTACCAACCTCAACTGACTGACTCGTTACCAGTACGTACGCAGTTTGCACACGCTGACCGTCAGATCCTCAGAGCGCAACGTATTGTGCCGTTTGTTTTATACATGCTCCGCGTGCGGATCATGTATCAAACATGCAGGATTAAAAACAACGACGAGTTCATGCATAAGTTTATTCATACATTAGTCATGTATTTATATTCCAATGTCTTAAACAAATCCGATGTTTAAAACACTGCCCTGTACAGAGCAAAGAGTTCCCCATCCAGCAACGACCTGGCGCCGTCCAGTGCGGGGGCCCCCAACTGCGATCCTGAGAGGCACGGGTGCGACGAGATCCGAAATCACAGCTAGGCCACAGCCTGCGCGTCCCAACTTCTTTTGGCTGCTGCCGTCGGGCCCCCCGCCAGCAGCTCCGAAGGTGTAGACGGGGAGCTCGGGAGTCCCAACGCCAAGACGTGTCTGAGCTGAGCCGCAAGGAGCTCTCAGGGCGTGGCAATGAGACTTCCATCGTTCGGCGGGCTGGGGCCCTCGATCCAAGGGGCGGGACGGGCCCCCCGGTCCAAGAGCAGGCGCTCGCTCCACCTCGGGCGAGGGCCTTGCTCGTTGCATGCCCGGCCTCACGGAGAATCACGGCATGCACCGTGCACTTCCTCGGAAATTGTAACATATACATGACCAGTGGCGGGCCGTTTTTCAATCCCACGATTTCTGAAGGGTCAGGGACGACGTCGGGGTGGTGTGGTGTATACTTTTCCCCCGTTTTCCAAGGGAAACGACGAAACATGTATACACCAGGATCCCGTACACACCAGAATCCGCGTTTCTGTGCGAATTTCAGCGCAGGGTCGGGAAAAGCGTCGGTGTATAAAGAGTTCGTTTCCCTACTTCCCGGGGCCTCAGAGAGCGGTGAGGTGCCGCCTCGTGATCCCTCTGTTGCAACCGCGCGACGCGACACCTGAGGCAGCTCGCTGGCTGCACGCTCGCGCCGCCGAGTGTCAGCATGCCGATGTGTCCGCTCCCCCGTCCTTCCCCCCTCCAAAACGGCGCGGAAACGAAACAGATCTCCCCCTTGCAGCGATCGCATCGGAGCGAGATGCTCCGCTCGGTCCTCTTCTGGCGGCGCGCCCCGGGCCTCGGGGCCCCCGACCGCCACCGCAAGCCGCAGCCCTGCCCGTCTCCTGCCTCCAGGTGCTGGCCCCAGCCGCTTCAGCGAGATTCCCTCCTCCTCCTCATCCTCGTCCTCGTCCTCCTCCTCCTCGTCATCCTCCTCCTCCTCCTCCTCATCCTCCTCCTCCATCCTCCCCCCTCCTTCATCCTCCCGCCTCCTCCTCCTCCTCCTCCTCCTCCTCCTCCTCCTCCTCCTCTTCCTCCTCCTCCTCAATCTCCATCCTCCATCCTCCATCCTCCATCCTCCATCCTCCTCTTTCTCTTCCTCCTCCTCCTCCTTCTCCTCCTTCTCCTCCTCCTCCTTCTCCCCCTCGCTCCTCGTGGAAGAAGAAGAAGAAGGGAGCCGGGATACCGCGCCCAGCGGCCCTGGCGAGGGGAGCCGCTCACGCCCGCAGACTCCTCTCTCCATGCCGCTGTCCTAGAAGTGGCGGGACGCCTTGTAACCAGATCGTCTCCATGGTTGTTGCAGCGTACTCCTCGAACAAAACCTCAGGGGTGTCTAACCACTCAAGCTCCGTGGCCTTTGTGACGTCGAACTGCCTGCTGACGCCATTGGTGGTGACCAACAGCTCGGTGAAGTTGAATCCGATCCCTGGTGCAAAAGAAGATTGATGACGGTGCTCTGTGGGCTCCTGAGACGTCTGGGCCGTTGAGTCGGTGAGAGGCCGCGCAACTCCGCAGCCATCCTCGCCCAGGTCTGCTGGGTGCCAGGGTGAATGTGCCATTCTCGCGGCGAGCATGTCAGCGACATGAGGAGGCACTCGCGTGGCAACATGACCATGGGACATGGGATCTCTGCCGGGCGCCTTCCTGTCCATGAGCGTCGTGATGCACCGTTCTGCCACGCGAGGCCCCTGCGCATTGGCCAGCTCTCGCCGACTCTGTAGCCCCGCCGCTTGGCTGCCCTGCTCTGCTGCTCGAGCCGCTCCGTGACCCTGGTGGCGCCGTGTAGAAAGCACATACCGCAAGACACGCTGGTGCATCCGCGCCGATCTGGTAGCCCAAGCATGTCGCTGCCTCCGCCCAGGTCGGCTCCCAGGTAATCCTGAGTAAGCGGCTTGACCGGCGGCCTTGGCTTGGAAGCCCCGTGCCCGAACACCGAGTCGGGCCATCTCCTCCTGCGTTTCTCGATAATTGGCGCAGATCACAATGCTCTGGGGCGATCTTGGTAGTCCAGCATCACGCATGGCCAGACACGTATCCGTGAGACATCGTACCAGCTTGGTTCTCATGGAAGACCGCGAACCCTTACGTTGTTTCATTGAGGCCGTCCACCCACAATCGATGTGGCATCCCAATGTGCTCAGTTGTGATACGAGACGTGATGTCGACAGTCACGCGCGTGGGAAATCGTGTGCCCCCTCGGAGCCCTCGTACGATGGGACATCTTGGCGCAAACGCCGTGCGCCATACACTGCATCATCTCTATCCCCCGCACCTCCGCTGGAAACCCGAGCCCGAGAGAGGCCTGGCCCATACGAACCCAGCCGACCGTGTCGTCGAATTGTGTGGCATCTCATAGGCCAGCCCCATGATGGACTTGCAGTGCGGCCGCAAGTTCCTCGCTGATGCCCCGTAAGAGAACCTCCCGAACCGCTGAGTTGCCTCGAAAACTTGCCTAACAGTGCGCCTCACACTCGTCGATCTACAGCTTGATGTGGCCCACTCGGGCATTGGACGTTCCAAGGTGGGAGAGTAGGCCTGTGACCCTGTCGCCTTTCTAATTCTTGGGAACTCGACTCCCAAGTCTGAGCAACATCTGATGCGGTCACGCTTGGACCGTCTCACACACGGTAGGCAGTGTAGCCACCTCCTCGAGCGCCGAATCTGGAAGCCGAGGTGGATCATGAGTTGTTAGTTTGTCGACGCCCGTAGCTGTCTTAACGTTTATGGCTCGCAAAGCTGTGCGTAGGCCCCCGACTGTAATGGGTGGTAGAGCCTCCACCTCCACCCGACACCGCATGCCACGAAAAATGCTTCGAGCTCCGGGATCTCGGGAACCGAACCCTTGGGAGATTGAAGCGGTTGAGAGGTGCCCACAGGTTCTGCCAGTCCTTCCTTACGACGTCGAGCACGTCCCGTGGATGTAGAACCTGAGCGCTATTCTTGTGTCTCTGGCCTCGCCTCGGGCTGTGGGCCGCCGGTCTTCTTGGACTGCGGCGTGTCCGAGGCTGGCGCCGTCTTGGCCCAGTCGCGCAGTGATGCCCAAATCTTGATCAGGCCCTCTTCGCTGCCCTCGCAGTGCTATGCGCCTTACCTTCTGGCTCTGCGCGTCAAGCCCGGCTAGGGGTAAGCGCCCGATTTCCCACGGGGTCTTCCTCCAGCGTTACCATCGAGTGCCCCCCCTGGAATCCACTCCAGACAGCGAGTGGCGGAGGATCGCCCGCATATGGGTTTCATTCCCAGATCTTCTTGCCCTCCCGCTCCTGCCACTGCTGGGAGCGCAGCCTTACATCTCGACTCAAACACTTCCGAGGATGTGAGCGTACTTTGCGCAGGGTGCATCCGAAGTGTGGAGCACGCCTTGCTGTACCATCGCAAGGTCTTTTCTGGGAGGTCTCGCGGCGAGGCTTGACAGTTCGAGGTGGCAGAAGTCAGGCAAGCCACGCCTACACGAGTCGCTCCGTTGAGAGATCAGGTGAGCAGCTGGTGGACCCGAGCCAGCACCATCCTTCATCGCGCCAGTCGGCACCGAAGTCGTGCATCTGGCCTTCGTGAGCTATAGATTTATGTGCGGATGCAGCTCCTGGGAGTTCAAATTCTGCTTTCGCCCTGGTCCGAAGTCCCGCTTAATTCAGCTTGATCCCGCTCAATCTGGTTTAATCCGGCTTGCACCCGCTTAGTCCCGCTTAATCCTGCTTAGTCCGAGGCCCTTTTTTCGGTGCAACAGCTCCAAACGGGGCTCAATCCTCCTTTATCTTTCCGACGAAGACCTCCCAGTAGTTGCCTCCTAAATTTATAGACGCTGCAGGGCAGCGGCCAGTCCACGAGCGCCCTGCACCGCGCAGCTCTACTGTTTGGCCGGGGTAATTCAGGAAGGAAAAAACACAGACGCAATGAATCGTCGATCCCTTGAGAAAATGTGGGAAGATGTGGGAAGTGCGCGGGAAGACAAACACCCAGAACATCTCGGAAAATATGGGGAATCATTATGTTTGTGTGTACCTATTTTCGGGGGAGCGTAGACCCGGGTTTGCCAGGACTCGGGTTCGCCATCGTTTTTTGACGACCGCGCCTCGGATTTTGACGAGGAGGAGTTTCGTGGGATGTCTGCAGCGGGAGGCCTCGTCAAAATGCAGGCTCGGCCTCGTCATTTTCTGGACGACCTCGTCGGGGATTTCCGAGTCCCCTGTGCCCAGGTCTTACGTCCCCCTGATATCTGTGGGTCCCAGGGCCCCTTTCACTGTTGCTTTCTCTGACAGGCTCGGGCACCGCTCCCGATGGCAGACCCCTGCGCGGGAAGACAACAGCCCAGAGCATCTGGGAACATATGGGGAATCATGATGTTTGTGTGTACCTATGTGTGGGTCCCAGGGCCCCTTTCACTGTTGCTTTCTGACGGGCTCTCGGGCACCGCTCTCCGACGGGCAGACCCCCGGGCGGGGTGCAGACACCGTGGGGGGCTCTCCCTCCGGGGGAGCCTGCCGCCCTGTGGGGCTGGGCCGGACGGATCCACCATTTGCTCGGGAGGGAAAACAAAAACACAGACACCATTCATCGGCGGCTTCTCCTTGAAGATATGGGAGAACATGGGAGATCCTGTCAGTTGTGTCTATTTATTTTGCGTGTCCCAGGGCCCCTTCATTGGCGCTGGTTGCAAGAGAGAGAGAGAGAGAAAAAACACACACACACACACACACACACACACACACACACACACACACACACACACACACACACACACACACACACACAAAAAAACAAAAACAAAAACAAAACAAACACAAAAGAGAAGAGAGGGGGAGAGAGGGAGAGAGAAAGAGGCTGGCGGGGCGTCTTGGGGTCCTCTTGGATTGTTTAGGGGCCATCTTGGAGGCCTCTTGGGCCGTCTTGGGGTGATCTTTGGGGCCTCTTGCGCCGTCTTAGAGCGGCGGGAGAGACGGCGAGAACGCCCAAATCTCTAAAAAGACTAATCGCAAATTAATGACTCTGGCCCCCTACGGCCCTCCAGGGAGTGCTCTTGGAGGTGCCTTGATGCGTCCTGGAGAAGACCTGGGCAGCATGAAGGGCGTGAATGCGTTTTGGACCGATCGTTTGGCGATTGGGGGACCCTCTTGGACCGTCTCGGGGGCCTCGTGGGGCTCTCTTGGCCTGTCTTGGTACGTTCTGAGGCCCCGGGGCCCCCAGAGGTGGATGGGTATCTCACCCCCCTGGGATCCCCCCTGACGGGGGGGGATCAAAGGGAAGGGGCTTCCCCTCGATTCGATCACGACACTGTTAGACTTATCTCTCGCTGACTAGCTTGAGGAGGAGAGTGCAAGGAAAGGGGACGACGGAGACGACGTCTAACGGAGACGACGACTCGAACAGACAAGCCGCTCACACGCCGACAGGGCCGGCGGATTTTCTCAAGGAAACCTGTTTGCTCGAGCAAGCTTAGGTTGGTTCCCCAACTGCCTGCAACAACCCACGAGATCCGCAATGTACGGAGTAGAGTCTCGAACTTCCGAACTCCCACGTCGGAGTGCCCGTGAGGCACGAAGACTAGGAAAGGGACACCGCGCATGCGAAGCAACGCGAGGTACTAATCCCTCACATCTGTGTGACCTCCAGTATATCTAATGCTTGCAAGAGGCCGTGCCCCGGCAAGAAGCCGTGCCGGCCTGCGGCTGCAACGCAAAAGCGCTACCCTCCACCCTCGGCAACATGCTGCGGCTCAGGTGGCGGAGGTGACGCAGACGCTTGCATTCTCAGCCACTTGGACTTCGGGCGAGCCTCAGTGTGGATCAACCTCGTCTTGGACGAATTCGCACTGGCCTGCCGCGCAGCGTGGCCCGCGCGCCCGATGTGAGCCTCTGCCGTCGTGATGCAGTCGTGGCTGCAGGGCAGGTCCTCGATGAGCTTCCAGTCCCCATGTGCAAGGGGATCGTCGGTCCAACAGCGATGCACCCACCAGTGCGTCCCCCTCCATACGAGGCTTTGCAGAAAGGGCCTCGTCTTCGAGGATGAGCGAAGTCGACATGTCTTCCTCAGCGGAAGGAAGCGGAAGCGTCTTTTCCGAGAGCAGACAATGTGTTAGGGGCCCCGGGTTTTCGGAACCCGCCATGTGCATTCATTTTTTTTTCGGACGCGCGGCTGAAGCTCAGTCACGAAGCAATGTAAGTAACGGGGCTCGTGTATCTCGAACTGGTTTCCTCGTGAAGCAGTTTGGGATCAAGAGGCCTGGGTCGCGCGAAGGCGGATCCGAGCGCGAAAACCAGGCTGTGCAGGAACCATCTACCTACACACGTACACACTCACACACACACACACACACACGCACCTGTTCTTGGGTCCCAACAGCGACGCGGCGATGAGGAGCAGTCACGGGGTTGTATTGTTCCGAGTCTCGCTCACAATGATTTTGCCACCTTCCTTCTACGGGGGCGTGAACAGAGGCCTTTCGCCTCAATGAGCGTCAGGTGTAAGGCAGGCCAGGTGAGTTGTAAAGAGCACGTTCTGAGCTGACCACGCGACCACGTGCGGATGCGGCTGATGTTCCCACATTGTAGGGAGGCCGTGGGGAGGGAGGATAGGGGCGGCGAAAAGCTTCATCGGGGCCTATGCACTGGCCTGGCGAAAGACGGAAAATCCTCAGACCTCGTCCTTGGTGCCCTTGTCCTCTCACTCCTCCTCCTCCTCCTCCTCCTCCTCCTCCTCCTCCTCCTCCTCCTCCTCCTCCTCCTCCTCACTCACCGTCTCCCACGCGACATACACCACGGGAAGATGGCGGTACCAGGCTTTTTCCTGGAGACCACATGTAGGCAGGATCGCATATACACCTCCGTACCTGCGGCTGAGCTGCTTCACCTTTGCCCGCGATCTGGCGTGAATGGATCGCCCGCTGATCTCAGGGAACCTTCTGACCGTGTTCCCGTGTTCTTGGTCCTCAAGCGGAGCTCTCGACCCATGCGGCCCATCCTCCCCAGGCGGATCACGTCGGACCCCCACTCTGCCAAGTAGGTCCAAGAGCTCATTGAAGGCGCTGGGCCCATTCGCGAGGACCCCTTCGTCGCCATTGCTGAGGTCCGTAGGTCCGCTATTGTCTCCACGCGGCCGCCAGGAAGCGCAAGGCAAACATAGAGCGGATTGGCGCCAGTTCCGTTGGTGAGAGGGCCTCGTGGTGCTTTTGTTGATGGCCCTCGGCGCCTCCCCCTCGGCCTCAGTTACGCTGTTACGGCGGGCGCTGCGCGCGTGCCTCACCATAGACCCCTCCTATGACACCGACACATGCGCGCTGACCGACCCAGAGGCTTTCCACCCCCATCTGAACCACTTCAAGGTCACCGAATCAGACGACCACGTCGTCAGCCTCCGGGCCGATGAGCAACTACCTGACCACATCAAGCAGTTCAAAGTTTCCCATCTGTTTTGTTCCAGGTCGGCTGGGCACCAGCCCAGTGAAGGGTCCCACCACAGGGCATTGTTGAAGATGACGGTCAGCCTGTGCTTGATCATTGGCGCAGCGGGGAGCTTCGCGGTCAGCTCTTGGGCGAACTTCACGCGGTTGTTCGTAGTTGCCCTGATGCACTGGACGAGCTACGGCCATATTTCCAGACATGTCCTCCCTACATTTGCTGGCACGTGCAATTTGACGAGTTCCAGGAGATGCTTGCTGCGGGACCCGTTTCTGCCCCAGGACCTGATGTAATCCCCTTCTTTAGACGGCGGTCCTCTGCGCCCCTGGGCATGGAGACACTCTACGACGCGCAGTGTGCGATCATAGAGCGTGGGCGGCATCCTGGTGGTTACATCTGTGCTTACGCGATCTTCCTTGCCAAGGGCGAGGAGCCTCAGGACGACAACATGGTGACCCGCACTCCCTGCCGGACCCGTCAGTCTGTCGAACACCGCGCAACAAATTACAGTGATGGTCATCAGTAAGCTGGTGGCTGCGGTCTGCGAGCAGACGTTGACAGCCAGCGTGGTTCCATTAAAAACCGCTCAGTGCTCAACTGCGTGTATGACGCCGAGGCTAAGGCCATCCATCACATCTACCAGTGCTACTACGAGCGCACCGGGATTTCCTCTACGATCTCCAGACGGATATCCCCAGCCGCCTCCGCGACGCGATCTTCTGGGTCCTCTCGGAAACGCAGGTGCCCTCATTCGTGATTGTTTCCCTCAGGGCGCAATATTCCCCAATCAGAGCTTGCCTCTGTAGGGGTCCTAGCGAATTCATATGGTTAGGTTCGGTTTGTCGCCGATTTTCGCTGCACGCCCGGGTGCCCGCTGCCCGGGGGTGCCCGGTGCCCGGGTGCCCGGGGGGGGCCCGGGGGTGCCCGGGTGCCCGGGTGCCCGGGTGCCCGGGCGTGCCCGGGGGTGCCCGGGCTTGCCCTATAGCCCCATAGCCCTATAGCCCAATAGCCCTATAGCCCTACAACTCTATAGCCCTATAGCTCTATATCCCTAGAGCTCAATAGCCATATAGCCCTATAGCCCCCTAGCCCTATAGCCCTGATTGGGTTTTTTCTTTGGTATCATAATGCAGTATGGGTTCAGGTCCGCTTCTACGGGTGCGAAGGCGTCCGGTTGAATTGTGCTCGGGCTGGGAAGCAAGGGTGCCACGGCTCGACCAGCCTCTTTGCCCCTGCCCTCGGGCCGACTACTCGGCCCCATCTCGCGCGCTCACCTCCTACCTTGAACACCCGGGGCTGCTTTGCCGACGGTGAGGGCAACACCACGGGCAGCCTCTCTGAGTCGTTCGCTGTCTCGTTTCGGGTTTGGCAGCTCGCTGAACGCTCTCACGGGTCAGCCCTGAGCATCAACAAGACCGTGGCCATCCTCACCGACACCTAATCACTCCGAAGAGCAGTTCTTGGCTGACCTGGCCACTGTGGGGTTCGCGGCGTTTGCGGGCCAAGCGTGATCGTTGGGGCGTTTCCAGAGTGTTACTTTTGGACCCAAGGGTGCTGAGGCGACTTGCGAGGCTCCCACTACCAAGTTTGTTATGCGGACTCGTTGGACGAGGTCTCTCGACCTCAGCACTGTTAAGGCCATAGCCCAGCGCAACAAGATGTCATATTCAGTGTTCATTATTGTGGGACAGTTCTGCATGGTCGTGGAGTACACTTTGGCGGCGGAACGGGGAGCTGCAATGTCTCTGGTTCGTGGCCTCTCGGAACTCCATGCCCGCCTCGTTTCTGAAACAATTAAAGATATAAGACTTGAAAGGATTGTACTTCCTTGCTGAAGCGCGCGATTTGCACAACTTATGCCGTGCAGCTATGTATCGGGCCGCCGTGGCGAGCTCCTCGTTCTTCGATGCGGTGTTGCTTCTCGGGATCTTTAGGGGCGCGGGCCAACCGCATCCCGATGACGACTGTGTCATCGCACGGTTTGGCCAGCGGTGGTGGCAGACATTCTTGATTCAACAGCGTTGGGACAATTACAGGACGACGACGGCTATCCAGGCTGTGCCCAACTGGGGCTCCCAGCTTCAACTTGATGTTGGTCACCTTCTCAAACGACATGGCCAAGCCGCTAAGGGATGCCTTCGGGCCTTGCTGAGGCGCCTGCGCAAGCACATGCCTGGATGATCGCTTGAAGACACGCCGCATGTTCTCCTTCCCGCCTGTCGGTGTGCCCCTCTTTTCCTGCCTGCTCCCTCTCGCTTCCCCCTAGATCTTGGTGCAGTGCATGGTGCACGAGTGCTCGGTTCCGCATGACCACGACAGCGTGCATCGCACGTGGCGCTGCCAACGGTGGTTCGATGCTCCATCTGCTCGATTGCCCTGAATTCGACGGCCTTGGGCTCGCCCTCGCCCTCTTCCCTGCCTCCTCCTCCTCCTCTGGGGCTGTTGGGGGTTCTCCATGATGCCTCTGGGAACGCGCCCCCTGCTCGCACGAAACCCTTGCATAGTTCCTCAGTGGATCAAGTGGATACCGCTAGTCCGCGGCAGACAAGACCCTTGGCGGTCTGGCAGAGATTGTTCTTCGCACCGACGCTCGACCCCACGGGTAAACGGAGGCCTTTTCCCGTTCCTGTGCGTACGAACGTCCCAGTTGCAATGGGGCTTCCCGATGCCGCTGCGCTGGCCCGTTGTGCCCAGGAGATCGATGACATGCCCACCTTCCCTGATGATGAACGTGCTGAAGGCCATCGTGTCCAGGGCTCGCCTGAGCCCGAGTATCCGCGTACCGAGGAGGGCAAGGGATCCTCAGGCAGTGGCAAGGGTGTCGCCAGCCTGGCCTCCCGTGCTGCCGCGGCTGGTGCCGCGCTCGTCTTCGGGCGCTCGGATCAGCTGGCGCATTCTTCTGATCAGCCTGCTGTCGGTGCTCCTGTGCATGCTGGTGGCTCCCCTGCAGGTCCTGTCCCTGCTCGTGCACCCGCTGGGCACGCTGCTCATGACTACCCCGACGAGTATATTAAAGCCGTCATCGCCGATGGTGTCGCCTCTCAGTTCAGCGAGCTGCGCACGGAGCTCGAAGGTCTCGTCGCCTCTACAGTGGGAGACACTGTCAAATCCAGCAACGCCTCCATCTTGCGGACCTTGGCTGTGCTGCAGAAGCAGTTGGAAGACCAACCAGCTGAGCTTGACCAGAAGGCGATGGGTGTCTTCCGACCGCAGCTTGACGAACTGTCCAGGAAGATGCAGCGACAAATTGGTGATGTCACAGGGAAGGTTGCTACTCTCAACATCGAGCTGGACTCACACACAGAGCAGTTGCACCAATTACGAGCCGAGGTTGCCGAACTACGTGAAGGGCTTCAGGTGGCCAAGCGCCAGGAAGCGGCCCCCTCGCCGCCCGCCAGCTTCGACCGCCAGACGGACCCTGCCGTGGTGGTGGCGGTGTGTACCAAGATGGTTGGATTGTCACAGGTTCGCGAGGTGCTGGCGCCGTTCCTCTCTGAGCTCGGATTCGAAGCAGACCAGTACACCCTTTCTTGCCCGTCTCCGACACCTGCTCGCAGGTTTCTCATCAAGTTCAACGGGGCCACTGGCCTCGCCTCTCGGAAGGTCTCGAAGGTGCTCAGCAACCTTCGTCGCAATGATCAGTGGAGGGAGTTCAACGTGGAGGCCACGGGTGCCGCCGCTGACGGGCGCCTACACTTGGGGCCCGACAAATCCCCTCGCCAGGTCAAGACGGAGATGGCTCTTCGTCGGATCCGTGGTGCGTGTGCAGACAAGTTTGGTGGACGGTGGTCTGTTGACCGTGAGCGAGGCATCCTCAAGAGCGGTTGGACCAACGTGCTCAAGATCCAGGCGAACCCTGAGGACGCTCCGTACAGCGTGCAGTTCAACCAAGAGGGCATCTTGGATCTCAAGCTCACGCGTGCCGACATCCAAGCAGTGGTGGATGAGCTTACGGCCCCTCCGCCTCCTACGACGTGGTGTCTTTGATGGCTTCATGCAGCTCTTTCACACTCCGACCCGCGGGAATGAGAATGAATCGATGCGATTCATTACTTGGAATGCTCGAGCTCTGTTACAGTATCGAGGAGCGAAGAGTAGACTCAAGTCGTCATATTTGAAGAGATTTCACCTTCCTGGGTCCATCCTTGCACTACAGGACGTTCATCAAGATCGTCTGCAACTCGAAGACTATCTATGTCGTCTTCATCGTGGTGCTGTGGTCCACGCCTCGTTTTGCCCCGCCGATGTTGGGGGATCGGCTGCGGGAGGGGTCGCCGCTATCTTACCGAAGCTCGCGTCTGAGCTCGATGTTACCAGCAATGCTTCGGCCGTCGTGCAAGGTAGGGTCCTTCGAGTCGACGTTGTCGGGCAGGGGTTTCAGCTGGTGCACTTCAATATCCATAACCATGGTCTCAATGCGATGCAGATTGGCGAGATAGGTGCGGAGATCGACGCTGCGCGGGCACGTGCGGCCGCTGACCCTCTTCACTTCTTGGTGATCGTGCAGGGCGACCTCAACTTCGGCCCTGATGAGGCGTTGCTCCTCCAGCGGCCTGAACCAGCTCGTGCCACTGATCCTCGGAATCATCGTGCTATGGCAGCTCGGTGGCTGAGGGCATTGGGATTATTTCTTGAGATTTCTTCGGGGTCACCGACGCACTACACAAAGGACACCAACGCGGTCAGCTGCCTCGATCGGTTCTTCTGCTCGGTGCCTGGATGGCTGATGTGCCAGATGTGTGCGGAATCCTCCACCATCGGAGAACCCGAAGAATTATCTCGCTCTATGATATCGGACCATGCTGCTTTGCTCACGGTGCTTCGTCAACGTCACGCGCGCCCCAGGTCTGAGCAGCCAGTTCCTCGCCATGTCTTCGAGAGCCCTCTCTTTCGGCAGCGTATTGAGGGCATGTTCAAAGACGGCGCTGGCGCTGAGACGTTGTGCCCTGCGGCGGTCTACCAGGAACACTTCAAGGACATGTTGAAAGAGGCTGCCCGTGAAGTTTGTGACTGGATGTTTGTCCACCATCCTGCTGGCGACGAAACAGCGTTGCTTGTTGCCCGAGGATGTGCACGCGCAGTATGGCGTCCAGATCTTCCTCTCGCCCGTCGGCTGGTGGCGACCTCGGCTACCGCAGCTGGCCTGCTCGACATCGGAGGCTCACAAGTTGTCCTTCGTCATCCTGAATCGTTCCACATGTGGACGGATGGAGTTCATATGAGGCTCCTGGAAAAAGAGATTCGTGCTGCTGCTGACGCTGCTGCAGGCTCTCGTTCGACCCGTCCGCCCTCTTCGTTTCGTCGTCGGCAGTTGTTGGAGCGCCAAGCTGCGATCTGGGCCCCATTCTCACGGAGGTTGGTTCTGCGTGCTGTTCGGGACGGCCCTCGGTTAGCTGAGTCTCCAGGGGGAAGGGTTGCTGCTCTCGCGGAGTATTGGCGTCCTGTCTTCTCGCGCTCGGAAGTCGATCTCGAAGTTGCTCAGACTTATATCGAACAGCAGTGTCCCTCACCTGTGCTCCCTGACGTCCCACCACCTTCGAAAGCGACGATTCGAAATATTGTTGCTCGTGCTCGCCACTCTGCCCCTGGGGTCGACGGTCTGCCGTGCGCGGCGTGGGCTGCTGCCGATTGCTGCCTGGAAGTATTATGTCTTATGATGGACTGGATCTTGCGTGGCCAGTCGCTCTTCGACT
Organism: Prorocentrum cordatum; assembly: GCA_963575745.1. Classification (NCBI taxonomy): domain Eukaryota; class Dinophyceae; order Prorocentrales; family Prorocentraceae; genus Prorocentrum; species Prorocentrum cordatum. The sequence continues at coordinate 74,854 of CAUYUJ010018759.1, forward strand.
CGGCCAGTGTTACTCTGCAAGCGTACCTTCCTAAGGGATCGGAACACGAAGACTTGGCCTCTGGAGGCTGCACCCGCACTGCCGATAAGATCCGGGTCCTCGGGCTTCGCAACACCGACCTGAAAATGCTGACGTCTGCCGTGAACCGATCACTTAAAGGTGTCGTCGACTCCCTCGTCCCTCAGTCGCAGCGCGGCTTCGTTCAGGGCCGAAACTTCGGGTACAACATCTTAGAGCTAGACTGCTTCAGTCGTATCGCTGGGGCCCACCCGCTGGCCCCGTCTAAGATGCCGCTGCTGGTCTCGTTCGATTTCGGCCAGGCCTTCCCGAGCCTCTCCCAGGAGTTCATGATGCTTTTCCTTGCTCACCTTCGCCTGCCATCCCCGGCGATGCATTTCCTAGCCTGGTTGTACTCTGCGATAGAAGGGGTCGTGGCCCACGGTGGCCTGCTCCACTCGGTGTATTGGCTGAGGTCGGGGATCATACAGGGCTGCGGCCTGTCTGGGACCTTGTACGCGTTGAGCACGGCCCCGTTCCTGACTGACTTGGAATGTTCCCTTGGGGATTCTGGACTTGGCCTGGCGAGGGCCTGCGCGGACGATATTGGGGCTGTCTTGTTCGAGGCTCGCGGGCTCCAGGTGCTATACCGTGTGATGACTACTACGAGGCTCTTTACTGGGCTTTGCCTCAAGGTCAGTAAATGCAAGGTCACCGCGCTGCACGAGACGTTCGGCCCTGACCTTCAGGAAAGGACACGTGCTCTCCTCGGTCGGCTTGTTCCCGAATGGCAGGCTTTCGAGGTCGTGGCCCACCTGATGTACCTGGGCGTTCTCTTGGGGCCCGACGTCACGATCCAGATGCAGTGGGGCGCTGCTCGGGTGAAACTAAAGTTACGGGCCAGGCTCCTTGGTTCCGGCTCCGCTCCCTTGGGGATCAACGGCGTGCTCTACCGATCGAGAGCCCTCCCTGTCTTGTCCTACCTGGCCCAGTTCTTCCCCCTGCCTCCCAGGATGGTCGCTTTCGAGCTCTCTGTGCTTACCCAGGTATTCCGTGCTCCCATGGGTACTCTGTCTGCCTCTGGCTGGGCCCAGCTCTCTGCGTGGGGTGGCCCCAAGATCCCGCTCGTGCAGCATACGTGCGCCGCCGCGCTGTCCCGAGCTGCCACCATTACGTTCAGCGAACACACCCACATACGCTCTAACATTACTAACACTACTCTTTCATGGAATGATGATCTACTGCAGGGACGGTTTGATGATGCTTCCCTCGCGGCCAGTCGCGCTCGGGTGGATTGGATGTGTGACGCTGGACGGCACTGGCGGCTGCCGCCCATCCTGCAGACCTATTCCTGGCTGCGGCAGGGCTCCTGCGCGTGCTGGCTACCCCTCAGACATCCTACGCTGTTGTACGTCTGCTATTGCTTCGGAACTGTTGGTCACGGGACGTGAGCTCAAATTTCAGAGAGCAGCCACCACAGCACTATACGAGCAGTTCGTCACACCGTTCCCGTTGAACGCGATCTTCGAGACCAGGCTGGCACGCTACTTTACCATGTATGAACCCTTCTTACATCGGGTGCCGTGGGAGGCGATTCAGATGCTGCTGCAGCTGCTGCCCACGAGCTGGGTCTTCCCTGTTATCAAGACGTGGGCCTCCGCTTGGCTCACAAGTTATCGAATAAGTTACCCTTCGGGAAAACGGCGGTGTATCTTTGGGTGTAACACTTGTGCAGACAGGCAGTGCCACTACATGCGGTGCCACCGTCTGGTTCGGGCTGTCGGTCGCGCACTGGGTCGCTCACTTCCTGCCTTTCTTCATGAGCGACTGTGCCTGACGGCGCCGTGTGTGGAACGGGTGGAGGAGCTGGTGGTGATGTGCACTACGTATCACACAGCTCGTTATCGTGAGTGGGTTACCCCTACTGTTCTGAACTCTGCGACCCGGGCTGCTGACAGAACTCTTCGAATGGCGTCTCCAACAGACCAGCTGGAAAAGAAATGGAAGCCGCCGCCGTTCTTCATACCGACGCCGCGCTCGGTCACCGATGATCTTTCCACCTCCTCGGCTGACGACCCCGACGTCGACCGTGCCGTTCTGGCTGCTGCGAACGGTGAAGGCTTGGCCCCAGGGCGGTCACCATGCCTGACACCACGGCTCGTTCCTACGATGCCAAGCCCTGGCACTCCGTCGACACTGATCGCCACGCCCGAACGTGCTGGACATAGTGACGGTTGCGACGACAATGTCACTGGCAGAACGCAAAGTCGTGTGCACGGGTGCTCCTCGAGCCCGTTGCTGCAGGCTCAGTCGTCGCCAATGTTGCGGGGTGTTGGTGGAAATTCTGGCCTTTGCGCTTCAAGAGTGAATTGTGAGCGTGGCGTCTCAGCCGATTATCTAACTGGCGTCAGATCGCGAAGCCCTGGTGGCGGGTGCTCCTCGAGCCCGCCCTCCCAGGCTCCACGAGTATATTGCGAGGAGCTGTCTCATCTGTCCAGTGACATCAGAACGCAAAGTCCTGGGCTTGGGTGCTCCTCGAGCCCAATGCCCCAGGCTCGAGTAAATTGCGAGTTCAAGGTCCCCAGCTCAATGGTGTCGATGGCGGTGAGACGCTCCCGTCGTGGCTACGTTCTGTCGACGGCGCCTATTTCCCCGACCTCTACGCGCCCGCCCTGCTCTTCGCCGACCTTGCCGGGGCTTTCCCCTCGCTCGCCACGGGTTCTGACTGCTACTCCGCCGATGTCGATTTCCGTGGGTGCTTCGCGAATGGCGGCTCCCTCATCGTGTGTTTCCACGGGGCGCCCGTCCTCGGCGACCCCGCGGGCTCAGAGGTTGTCTCCAGCCACTCCTCGTTCGGCGTCGAGCACCCCTGCTCGCCCTGAGGCCTTTGCTGGAAAAGCCCATCCCTTGTTGCCTGTCTTTTTTACCTCCGCTGCTCGGCGCACCTCCCCCGCCCTGTCGCTCGCGACTTATTTGCCCGCCGCCTCCCCAGTGCCCCTCGCTCCGCGCACCGACTCGCCTGCGCTTCCTGGCTTCCGTCCTCGTGTTGTCTCTCCCCCGTCCTTTCCTCGTTCGAGCTCTGCTGCTGCGTCTGCGTGCGCCCCTCCTGCTCCTCCTCTGAATAAAATGACGGCTCCTGCCCGCGCTTCATCTTCCACCAGATCTCCTCGACAGCGGCACCGAGCCCGTGCCGAGCGACCAGGACAACCTGGTGCGCCCTTCCGCACCGCCGCCGCTGCCGCTCCTGCCTGCTCGGGGCTGAGGGGCCTCTGAGCGTGATGGAGACACTCGCCCCCTCCTACGCTGCGCTCCTCCTCCTCCTCCTCAAGTTGTCAAGTTGTAACTTGTACGCGGTAAGCCGCACTCGCAGACGGATCCTGGCCACTGCTATCGCCAGGGGGCATCAGCTTCGTAGACGCGATGGCCGACTCAGTGCCGCAATTGGGCATTGGCCCACACACGCACATAGATGCGGGCAGCGTGGCCTGAGCCCAAAGCGAGCGCTACCGCTCGTTCTGGCGAGCGCCAGAGCCCATCCAACGCAGCGTGGCCTGGCTCACCAGTGGTAGAGCAACGCATGCGACGGGCCTGCGTCCATCCAGCATGGGCAGGCACCCAGACATGGATTGACGCCTGTTTGTGTTAGCCGAAAAAGAAACAACTACATAAACATCAACTTTTGGCGTTGCGCGCGGATTCATTGGATCTGCGCTGGGCCCCCCGCGGAGCGCGCCAGGGGTGGTGCTTGAGGCGCCGCCAGAGGGGGCCCAGCGCGGATCCAAGAAACTCGCGCGGAGCGCCAAAAGTTTACCTTTTATGCCGTTTATTATTACTCTTCTTCTTTTTCGAGTTGTGTACCTGCATCCGTGTAGCATGTGATGGCGTGGTGGGTGGGTGGGACGTCCTTCTCTCTCCCGGGCTTGTGCCAGCTGGCCCGCATCTGCCACCTCCCTCCTCGGGCGAGTCCACTCCCTCACCCTCCTTGCCTGCTCCTGCCTCCTCATCTCCATCCTCCTCTTCCCCCTCTTCCCCTCTCTTCTTCCCCCTTCTCCGCCTCCTCCAACCCCTCCTCCTCCTCCTCTTCCTCCTCCTCTTCCTCCTCCTCGCCCTCATCCTCGCTCCCCTCTTCCTCCTCCTCCTCCTCCTCCTCCTCCTCCTCCTCTTCCTCCTCCTCCTCCTCCTCCTCCTCCTCTGCGTCCCCCCCTCCTCCCTCCTTCTCCTCCGTCCTCTCTCCCTCCGCCTACGCCTCCACCTTCACCTCCCCCTCGGGGCGGGGGGGTGCGACCGGAGCCCCGCCGCCGACGACGACGACGAGGACGACGACGACGACGACGACGACGACGACGACGACGACGACCACGACGACGACGACGACGACGACAACGTCGATGACGACGACGCCGACGCCGACGCCGACGACGACGACGACGACGACGACGACGACGACGACGACGACGACGACGACGACGACGACGACGACGACGACGACGACGACGACGACGACGACGACGACGACGACGACGACGACGACGACGACGACGACGACGACGACGACGACGACGGCGCGCGCCCCGACGGCGAGGGCGCAGCTCGCCGTGCTGCCCACCCGCGACGTGGCCATCCCCGCGGTGCAGAAGGGCTTCGCCGTGCTGACCAAGGCCCGGCGGGCCGTGTCCGCGGGCACGCCCTCGCTGCGAGGGGGGGCGCCGGCGGCGGCGGCCACGACGACGACGACGACGACGACGACGACGACGACAACGACGACCTCTGCGACTTCGACCGCGGCGGCGGCGGCGGCGACGGCAGCGATGGTAGCGACCGCGACCGCGACGACGGCGGCGACCGCGGGCTGGAGCACCCAGACCTCCGCCTCGCTGCAAGACTCAGGGCGGCCGGGCGCGTCTGAGCTCCGGGCCTCTACGGGCCCGCACAGCCGCGGGCCCTGTGTCTGACCTGCGTGCGGAGGGCCTGCCAGCATGCCGCGGCCTCCCCGGGCCTGCGCCCAGGCAGACCCAGGGAGGTGGCCCCTGCCGGCCTCGGCAGACCGTCGAGCGTACGCGGCCTCAGGCTTCGAGTCGGATATGGACCACAGGAGTGGTTTACCCCAAGATGGATGTCCTCGCCGAGCCCACAGAACATGCCCATCGTGTAGGCAGGTCTACGGCCACTACAGGCATTTCATGTTGATTCGGCGAAGAGATCAAGTTCAGGGTAAATCATTTCTGTAGCCGATCCCCTACTCGAAGTCTAGTCTCAGTATTCCGGCGCCGCTTCTTGGCGTTTCCCGCCACGGCGCTCTGCGACCGGCCAGTTCCTGAGGCTGCCCCCAGCTGCCCTGTGGGCATGCTGAGGGCAGCCGGGGTTACCTCTGAGCATCGGACACAGATAAACAAGGACACGGAAAACCAAGGAAACGACATCCTTTCCTACAAAGTCACAGTTTTCGGCACCCGTGCATTTCTTGTTTGCTGCGCTGCAGGGTTCGGGTTCGTGTCCAGGCTTAGGGGGGTCTTTCAGGCCTGTACGGCTTGTGCCCGGGTTTATCCTGGAAAGGTTACAGTGCAGTATTGGAGGGGCCATGGGACACAAACAAATAGACACAAACAACAGGATTCCCCATATCTTCCTGTATTTCCTGGGTCTTTGTCTCCTCCCCCACTTCCCCTAGATTCTTTTGTTTCCTTGGGAATCGACGATTCATTGTGTCTGTGTGTTTTTTCTGTCCCTTCCTGAAGTATTTTGTTCGTGCCGCCGTCTGGCAAAACCGATTTCGAGAGCTGTTGGGTGTCCCGGTCCAGCGTGTCCGGGTCTACGGGGCCCTGACGTTCGACCACTGGCCGTTGTACCCCCAATGGGTGTGGACGTGTGCTGTTCCCTGTGAGTGTTGCGGGGCCCATCCCAAGACCCGGGGGCGTGCCGGGCTGAGATGCCACGGCCAAGAGGGGACGGGCATCGGATGGACGAGGCTGAACCTCCATGGGCTGTCTGCACGTGTGCAGCCCTGGCCATCGCATGCCCAGACCTCCCACTCCGACTCGTGCGTGCGTAAGTCGTGATCTGGGGCTTCCGACCGCATGTGCTTTGTTTGTCTTCGTCTGCTCGTCTCTGGGCTGTTCTCTTCGGGCGGCCCCAGTTCAGAACTCACACACCTTGGCGTGCCTGTGGTTTTGTAGGACGCCACGGGTCTGGAAGGGGGGGGGTCGAGTAAGGAGGGCAAAGGAGGGCAAGGTGAAGCTCTGGGGGCGTGGCTTGGAGAGCCAGTGGAGCGCACGCAAGACACGGCGTCGGTAGGAGGAGGAGGGGAGGAGGAGAGACAAGGCGAAGGAGGGGGAGGAAGAGGAGGAGCAGGAGGAGGAGGAGGAGGAGGAAGATGATGAGGAGGAGGAAGCGGAAGAGGAGGAGGAGGAGGAGGAAGATGGAGGAGGAGGAAGCGGAAGAGGAGGAGGAGGAGGACGAGGAGGAGGAGGAGCAGGAGGAGGAGGAGGAGGAGGAGGAGGGGGATGAAGAGTAGGAGGAGGCGGAGGAGAAGGATGAGGAAAAGGAGGGGGAGAAGGAGGCGGAGACTGAGGAGGGGGAGGGGAAGGAGGAGGAAGAGGAGGAGGAGGAGGAGGAAGAGGAGGAGGAGGAGGAGGAGGAAGAGTCGCAGGAAGGGTGGCAAGATGGCACGTTGTGTCGCTCACAGTCCTTGCGCCCATGCGTTGTCTTGTTAGGGTGACTGTAGCCAGGGTCCGAAAGAGAGCGGCTAGAAGCGGCTTGGGGACATGTACGAAAACATACTGTTGCAGACGAAGCCAAGTGATGAGAGCATGTTGCCCATGGCTTGTGGTTTGGACATCTCATGTCCGCTGGCTGTCGGCTTCGTAGTTCCACACCCTCCAGCAAGGACATGGCCGAGGCCATTGCCGTGTCAGACCGCATCGCGCCCGAGCATCTGGAGATCCAGACTGCGAACTCGAAGGATCGCCCTGCCTGTGCTCAGAAGCTCGCTCGGGCCGTGCTTGCTATGCTCCTTGGAGGGCAACGTGCTGCCTCGTCCTCGCCCTCCTCATCCTTACCACACCCCGCCGACCCTCGGCCGAAACCCAGCCCCTCGACCGCGTCGCCACGGCGTCCAGACCTCAGTACGGGCACCCCGCGGGATTGTGCACGCCTCTGCTCGCGGGTTGGAAGGCCCCACGCCTCCGACTGCTCAGAGCTGTTTCGCATCGCCAGCCCCCTGGAGATCTCCACCCCTCCCCCAGGACCGGCGCTTCGTTTCGACGGTTCTGGGATCCACAATAGCAGCCCCCAGACGCCGATTCAGACATTTGTGGTACACATGTATCATGTATCCAGTGGCCTTCGGCCCATCCCACCACCGCGTCTAGGTTGTAGGTCAGAGGCCTCTTGGATGCCTGTGGGTACCTCTTCGGATCTTGGGGCCTCTAGGGGGCCTCTTTGGGGCACCATCGACCCTTGGGCCTGATTTGGGCATCTTGGAGGCCTCCTGGGGCTTTGGGGATCCCCTTGGGGGGCCTGCTGGCGGTCCTGGGGGAAATCTTGTGCCGTCTTGGGGGCCTCTCTCTTACGGCATCTTGGGAGCCTCCTGGGCCGTCGTGAGGGCGTCTTGGGCATTTGGGAGCGCTCTGGGGCCGACCCCGGGCCCTCTCGGACCGTCTTGGGCTCCTCTTGGTGCCCTCTTGGTCCTTTTGAGGCCCCCTTGGATCCGAACAAGTCATGCCGGGACACGCCCTGGCACGCGGGAAACATCTTAGCATGCGGAAGGAATTGCATACTGGAAGCCCCGGACAATTTCGGAATTTGGGGTCTGGGCCCCTTTTTATAGTCAATCATCAGGACTGAAGAGGGATGGCTCAAGGGACCCGAGGATATTCCAACTCGTGCCTGTGCGCACGGCTGTGCAGATATAACATACTACTGCACAAAGCGATGGTGCAACTTGTCAGCCAGGGGAGGTAGTATATTGAACATTGGTTGAATTATGCAGACTTGTTACTTGTTTACGGTTTTCGGATGTTGTGTTTGATTTGGACCGTCGTTTGCGCGCCCCTGTTCGAAGCGATCTGTTTCTGGTGTGTTTCTTTCGCGGAGGTGCAGCGCAGCGCCTCGCAAGAGTTTGTCGGAGACATGTTTGGAGACATGTTGGGGCGGTCTCGGGGGTTGTTGGAGACATGTTGGGAGCTGTCTTGAATTATCTTGAGCTATATTGTACGATCTTGGATGCCGCTTTGGACTAGCAGCGGCCTTTGTGGGGCCGTCTGGGGACCATCCTTGGACCCTCCAGCGACCCGCGGAACGCCCCCTCCAGAGCAGAGGGGCAGGGCAGGGGGAGAGGTCGAGGCCCCCCCAAGACCGCAAGCCGTCTCGTTCACTCCCACCCGCCCTCCGAACACATAAGTAGCACCCGAGTCTCAGCACATCGCCGAGGAGCGCCACGCATGCCATGTGCGCCACGAACTCAGGTGCACCAGGCACCCTGGAGGCCCAAGCGTGCGAGGCGCGGCAAGTGCGACACGTGCTCCACGAAGAGCCAAGTGCCCCACGTGCTCCAGCCGCGCCAGGTCCTCCACGTGCTCGGCGCGCGCAGTGCGTGCGAGGTGCGCCACTGCACAGCCGTCACCCAGTGGATCCTGTTTTGCTGTTTTACTATGACAGGGATGGTTGGTCTGCGCGCATCGGGTAACATGCCGGCACCCCCGCCTTCCCTGTCAAAAGCCACTGCAGAGTGGTCGTGGGGGCGCCCGCCGAGTGATCGCGGGGCGCCCGCGCGTGTTCCAGATTTGGAGGCAAAGTGCATGTAGTAGCGTTGTCTGAAAGGGGCGGTCGGTTTGAGCGAAGCTTATGCGCAACAAACAGCATGCCAGCACCCCCGCCGTCCCTGTCAAGAACCGATGCAGAAGTGTCGCGGAACGCCCGCGCACGTTCGAGATGTGGAGGCAGAGGGTATTCGGTATTGTTTTGTTGACATGGATGGTGGTGTGGAAAAACATGCCCCTCGGATTGGATATGCCCCCCTGCTCTGCCCTTAAGCCCCTTATGTACTATGTTTCCCCTTGTTCTCTCTCTCTCTCTCTCTCTTTCCTCTCTCTCTCACTGCTGCCGGCTCGGTTCGAGCCGGCTTGAGGCGATTTGGTTCCTGGTAGCAGGACTGGAAAAAAGGGGCCTCACCCTCACCTCGAGCCCTGCGGGCTCCGCCGCCGACCCTCGCTGCGTGATCGGGAGGTCAAGAGGAGGCCCAACCCTGTTCCGCAGTGGTAGCGGAGCGCGCCGCCGCGCGGGCGCCATCGGCCGATGGCAATATCAGATCTACGTGGAGAGTTTCGGTACGAGTGTGTGCTGGACATCGAGAGCGTGAACTACCTGGACGTGTACACGGAGTGCGACGACGGGAGCGATGCGGCAGGCATCAGCCCCAGAGCGCTATCCGGCGATGGGCGGCGGCACGCTCTCGCCAGATGCGTTTCTTCCGCGGTCGAGCGGAGGCAGAGGAGCATCATGGACTCAGCGCTCCTCGACGAGTTGGATAGCAGCGCCAGCGTGGCCAAGCCGCGATCTGGAGGGCATCCCCAGCTGGGACGGCAGTCCGCCGCGCTGGAGGAGATACAAGAAGGACGTGGCGCTATGGATCGAAGGCATCAGTGTGGACGTGAGCTGGAGCTGGGCGGCACGGATGGTTCGTTGCCTGACGGGCCCGGCAAAGACGCTCGGCGAGTCCATCCCGATGGCGGAGCTGCGGCCCAAGCAGTGGATGTGGATCCCCGAGGAGGTGAGTTCAGAGGCGGCTGCTGAAGCAACCGAGAGTGGTGATCACGACGAAGAAGAGCGTGGCCACTGGCAGGGGCCTGACCTGATGGCGGGCATCAGCCGCTTGATGGAAGTGCTGGCGACGATCGGGGTGGGCGAGCCGACGCGCAGGGGCCAGGTGATGAACTACTTTTACTAGCAGTTGCATCGCAGAGCCGGCGAGGATCTGAACTCGTGGATGATCAGGTTCGGTGAGGCCCGCAGCCAGTTGGACGAGGAAGACGTAGCCCTGCCGCCGAGGACGGCGGGTTGGTGGCTCATCGAGAAGACCGGCCTGAACGAGACTCAGAAGAGTATGTTGATGACCTCGACCGGCGGAAGTATGAAGATTCGCGAGGTGGTTCCCGCCATGATGCGGGTGTTCCCCAACCTGCGCGTCACGGAGCGACGACCGCTCGCGTTCGACCGCAGCAGGAGGCCCATCACCTTCAACCGCCCAGGGGCGCAGCTCTTGAAGAAGAAGGTGATTCGGATGTTCAAGGAGGCACACGTGACGGAGGACCTCGACGGGCTCAGTCAGCTAGACGAGGGCGAGCTCGAAGCGCTGAACGCGGAGCTCGGCAGCTTCGACGGTGACGCCGACGACGAGACGGTGGATGAGGTGCTGACGACCGGTCAGGATCACGACATCGAGGGCGTCCTCGCCGCCGAGCTGGAGGCGCTCTCGACGGTGCTCGAGGAGGCCGAGAATGATCCCGAGTTGGCCCAGGAGCTCGGGAACTTAGAGCGGCGTGGAATCGATGATGGAGGGCCTCATCACGGCGCGGGAGAGCAAGAAGCGCGTGAAGGAGCTTCGTAAGGACCGCACTTTTGGCGGCGAGGGCAGTGGCAGAGGCTCAGGCTCGAGCTCGAGCAGCGGCAAGCAGTTCATGGCGAGCTTCGGCAAGAGCAGCCCCGACAAGAAGAACTCGGACTGCCACGCCTGCGGCGAGAAGGGTCACTGGGCCGGAGACGCGCGCTGCCCGCAGCTCAAAGAGTGGAAGGCCGAACAGGCCAAGGAGAAGCTGCAGCAGCGGTTCAAGCCGAAGGACGCGATGGTGGTGGTGTGGACCTGCTGCAGATGCCAGAAGTTCTGGTCGCGCAGACAACAATGATTCCGAAGGGCGTGTTCGAGGTGCTGATGACCAGCAATTTCGGGCGCGAGCAGCGCGCGACGCCGGCGTTCGAGGTCACGGGCAACCCGGAGGCCGAGGAGACGGATACCAAGCGGAGTCACCTGGACTATAACCCGCCCTTCTGCCCGGACTGCGTCTACGAAGGAGACGACCGCGATGTCAGGCGCTCGATGTGCGGGCGGGACCACACGGAGATTTACGAGGGCGCTGGCCAGCAGGCAGCAGAGGATGACGCCTTGACAAGCACGACTCGTTCGTATGAAGTCCTGATGGCGACGCAAGTCCTTGGCATGGGGAGTGGTGCCCCCTCTTCTTCCGTTGGCGGAAGGCCGGCAGATGGGCCAGTTCCTGGGGCGGAGAGTGGCGCCCCCTCTTCTTCCGTCGACCATAGCGCAGGGTCGGCAGATGGCCCAGGTCTTGGCGCTGGGCTGCGCCCCCATTCTTCTGCTGGTCCGAGTCCGATGCCCTCGGATGGGTCAAGGGGCGAGCGAGCCATTCAGGAGGTGTTGCTTTCATAAGCGTCCATCGGGGGCCAAGGGGACGACGGCGCGCTCAACTCAGCCTGCAACAGCACAGTGTCGGGCGACGTGTACGCCTTAGGCTCGAAGATCGGTGCAAGGAGCTGGGCGTCGAGAGCTACATCAAGAAGGAGCCGCAGCTCGCGATCTTCCGCTTCGGGAGCGACCAGAAACAGATCTCCAAGGAGCGCTGGGCGGTGCCGGCGTCGGTCTTCGGCGCGGGCGCCTACCTGACCTTCTCGGTCATCGAGGATTCGGTGCTGCAGTTGCTCATCGGGAAGGGCGCTCTGCGCGGCATGGGCGCAGACATCGACTTCGCGGAGGACTCGTTCAAGTCAGACCGGCTCGGCATCGCGCCTGAACGAGACCGACGGCGGGCACTGCTCGATGCCGATCATCCCGCGCGACAGCTGGAAGCCCCCGTCGGGAGTTCCGACAGCGGAGGCGGTCTTCCGCGTCAAGTCCAAGGTGCGAGAAGCGCTGGCGACGGCGAAGTCTGAGTTGGCTGCCCGTGCGGCAGACCGGCGGGCCGCGGAAGTCGAGGACGTGGTCCCTGTGCCCGAGGATGAGGGCGACTGGAACATGCTCGACGGCGAGGTCGACGTCTCTGGCTTCGAGATGCGGGGGCGCCAGGACTACAGCGCGAGGGCGCTCAAGTCTTCGAATCGGGGCAGCCCGAACAGGAAGCTGGCGCGGGCTCGAGAGACGTTTTGCGTGGACACGGGCGATATCATTGAGGACCTGCCGTGGATCGAAGGGCTATCTAACGAGGAGATGTTCGAGCAGCTCGACCCGCCGAGGAGCACGGTCACTCGGCTCTACTGGGAACCGGAGCCCGAGAGGCCAAGGCCGACTTCCTCCGAAGGCCGGCCGCTGCCCTGCGATCGAGATCAGCTACTACGTGTTCCCCGGGCCCCGGGATGCGCTGGAAGACATGGCGACGGTGATGGAGATCCCGCGGGCGGAGCACCTGAGCCTCAAGATGCTGATCGATCGGCCGGTGGCGGAAGCTGCGAAGCAGAGGAGGAGGTCCCCTCAGGAGGAAGGCGAGGCGCTCGTGAGCGCGGGCGCGTCGCCTGGAGCCTCAGGTTCCTCCGGCCAGCAGGCGCCCCGGCCCCTGGGACACCGAGCTCCGCCATGTCCAACGGGGCGAGGAGGCGCATGCGGGTGCTTCCTGCTCTAGGACTCAAGAGCAAGGCCGAGCTGGTGCACTACGCGCGCCATTACGAGGTGCCGACGGACGGCAACCCAGGGCTGATGACGATGCCTGCGCTGGAGGGCGCGGCCTATGCGTACGACGAGGTGCTGTTCGTGCGGGCTCGCATGGGTCCGCGAGGCCCATCGGCCGGTAGCACGATGGCTCGCCCACCGCTTTTCGACCCTCGAGCGCGACCCGCTGCTCGGGGACCCTCGGCGCTATCGGGGTGGCTGTTCGGCGCAGCGATGCTGGGAATGTGCATGCCGGCCAAGGTTACGAAGGAGGTGCATTTCACGGACCGGGTCGACCTGACCCCGACGGTGGAGAGGATGAAGAACGGCACCAGGACACTCGTGAAGGATCAGCTGCACTCCACGCAGCGTGACTTGGCGGCGGTGGACATCAAGCTGGAGGCCTACCTGACGGAGTTCGGGCCCTCTTTCGACTCGTGGGAGGCCGAGTGCGAGGCGGTGATCAGCGAGAAAACCAAGACGCAGCCCTGGATCACGGAGGTGTTCACGACGAAGGAGGCGGTGCGCAAGGAGGCGGGCTCCCGACGATGCGGAGCTACTCACTGGAGTTCGGAGATGACTTTACGTCGCCCAAGAAGCGCCGCGAGGTGCTGCAGGACATTAAGACAAAGAAGCCGTAGATGGTGCTCATGGTTTTTCCTTGCGGGCCTTGGAGTAACTTGACCTACTTCCAGAAGGATCAGGCCAAGGTTCGAGAGCGACAAGATCGAGACCGGCCCTTCCTGAAGTTTGTGAAGGAGGTGACGAAGGTCGTGGAGAACTACGGGGGCGCCTGGATGATCGAGAATCTGAGGTGGTCTCGAGTCTGGAGCGAACCAGAACTCCATGGACTCGTTAGGAACGGATACGCCGCAGAGGTGGACCAGTGCATGCACGGGCTCATTTCGGAGCGTGGGGTAGCTCATCGGAAGCCGACCAGGTTCCTGGCGTCGCACGAGGAGCTGCTCGTGGACCTCGACCGGCAGTGTGACCACTCGCACAAGCACGACCTCGTCATGGGCGGCCCGAGCGTGACGGCGCGGACGGGCCACTACACTTCGGAGCTGGCGAGGAGCATCGTGAAGGGCATGCCTGCAGTTGTTCGGCCCGAAGGAGGTGCTCGCGGCAGAGGAGGGCTCCGAGGAGGACCCAGAGAAGGTGGACGATCGGGGATTCGTGGACTTCCCAGCCACCGAGGAACCCCAGGAGGATATGACGACGCTAAAGGAGACAAAGGTATCGAAGGAGGTGCGGGACACGGTGCTCAGGATCCACAAGAACCTGCGACACCCCTCGAAGGATCAGCTCGTGAGGGCGTTCCGCGCGTGCGTGGCAAGCGATGGGGCCATCGCGGCGGCGATGCAGTTGCGGCGCCCGGTGCGCCATGAGATGAACAGACCAGCGGTCGGACACACCAGGTTCCCCGCACGGCTCAAGAAGGTGAAGGAGTTCGGCGAACAGATCGCGAACGACCTGTTCACTGTGCATACGAACTCGGGCGTGGCGCTGGAAATGCTCAACATTGTGGACATCGAGACAGGCTTCCAGGTGGTCGCGCCCATGAAGAGTGAGCATCCCGGCGTTGTGGCCCAGGCGCTGGAGCTGGTCTGGTTCAGTTGGGCCGGCGCGCCTCACTCGTTGGTGTGCGACAACGGCGGCGAGTTCTACAAGGAGGTATTCCGCTTGCTGGAGGGCTGCGGGGTGCAAGTTTGGTTCACGGCGGTGGAGGCGCCGTGGCAGAATGGCATGTGCGAACGTGCTGGAGGCGGGCGGAAGGTGCTTTGGAAGGCCAGTACCACGGAGAAGGACATCGAGACCGATCTGGAGGTGACGGCTGCCGCTGCGATGATCACCTGGGCCAAGAACCAGCGGATCAATGAGTCTGGCTTCTCACCAGCTCAACTCGTGCTGGGGCGGTCCCAGACACTGCCGCGGGGACTGCTCAGTGAGCGCGGTCATTCCCAGATCGCGGCGCACGAGGCGGTGGACAACGACCCCTACATGAAGAAGCGGTTGCAGGTCTACAGCGCGGCAAAGGTGGCACTGGAGAAGCTGGATACTAGTAAGCGACTGCGACGTGCTTGGGTTGCTCGCAGCCGCCAGATGCCTCCCAGCACGAACGTGAAGCCCGGCGACGTGGTCTACTTCTACCGCGAGGGGAAGCGCAATAACCGGCGGAAGAGGGGCCCGTCCTTGATCTTCAAGGCCTGGCATGGGCAGGCGGTTGTGATCGGTGTCGAGCCGGCGGCCATCTACGTCTCGTACGGAGGTCTGTCGACCAAGTGCGACCCGGCGGCAGTTTGCCGCGCGTCGCCCGATGAAGAACTGGGCATCAGCGCCCGAGAGCAGCTGGACATCATGGAAAAGGCACTGCTCGACATGAAGGCCGACGGGGAGCTCGACATGGAGGGCGCGACCAAGGCGCATGAGGACGAGGACGATGCCGCACCAGCAGATGGAGGCGAAGCGCCGGAGGCTGAGGCTCGACCTTCGCAGGCTGACGAAGACGCCGGGGAGTGCGCTGAGCAGGGGCAGGAGCAGCCGGAGTCGACGGAAGGAGTCCCGCCGTCGGCCGTTGTGGCTGCGATGGCCGGCGCTTCGGCCAGTGACGAGCTCGAACCCATCTCGAGCGCCGAGTTCTCGAGGAAGACGAGTTCTCGGGAGAGCGGGAAGACTGACTTCCTGCAGAACGTGGCGCAGCGGCTGCGGGCTCACGGCGAGGATCCGCGCACGTCCAAGACGATGCGCGTGGCCAGGACTATCCAGAAGCAGGTCGGAGAGATGCGCGAGCGATCGAGGCCCTCGATTGCTGCAGCAACGGTGGCGAATGTATTCCAGATGGACAGTTCGGCCGCTACGGCAACTTCGCGCCGAGAACTCCACGCGCCGAGGATGCTGAAGACGAAGACCGAGGACGTGAAGGTGATGTTTCGAGTCTCAGCACGCCCGCGGTGGAGTCGGCGTCTGCGGAGCTTGAGGCCCAGTCTCAAGGCAGGAAACGTGGCGCGGTGGAGTCTGAGTTGCCCGAGGCGCCATCTCGTGGAGGACGCGATGGACCACCGGAGCCCAAGCACCCCGATGAGGCGCTCTGGGTCAGGGGTGTGAAGAAACGAGCTAAAGCATGGCTCCAGGGTGCTCCTGAAGCAGATCGGCGACGCTTTTTGGACCACCTGGAGACGGCGCCTGCGGCTGACCCCCAGTTTGAGGCGATGCTCGTTCAGGGCCAAGCCCGGAAGGAGAAGGTATGGAGTCGGATGGACCCGCCTACCAAGGCGAACTACGAAGAGGCAGCGGCGTCGCAGTGGACCAAGTGGGTTGACACGGAGCCCGTGGAGGTGCTGCTGGAGAAGGAGTCCGCTGAACTCGAGGAGCAGATGAAGCGCGACGGCAAGGGCGACTACATCATGAGTACGCGGTGGGTGCTGACTGACAAGAACGACCCGCTGAGGACGGAGGCGAACGACCTACCGCTGAAGCGAACGCGAAGCTGGTGGTTAACAGTGGTGACCCCGGGCGTTCGGACGAGGAGGCCAACGTGAGAGTGGACGCGCCCTGTGCGACCACCCAGTCGGAGATGATTCCGACGCAGGTAGCTGCGTCTCACCCGGAGTGGAACTTCGGGTCGAAGGACGTGAGTGGCGCGTTCCTCAAGGGCGAGGTGGACGAGCGCGGCTTGGTGATTCGCGCTCCGATGCGCGGCCCCTCGCTTGCAGATTTTCCTCGAGGTCGACTGGCGCGAGTTCGGAAGGGCGTGTTCGGATTACCTACGGCGCCGAGGCTGTGGTGCCTGAAGGTGGTCTGAGCAGCCCGCAAGCTGGGTCTCGAGCCCTCTCGCTCGGACCCTGCATTCCTGGTGCTCCACGACCCAAAGGCGAAGAAGCGCGGGCCGGACACGATGTGGGGCTGTGTCTGCGTTCACGTGGATGACTTCCTCTGGACGGGGAACGAGAAGATGGCGACGGTGATGGGCGCGCTGGGCAAGGAGTTTGGCTTCGGTAGCGAGGAGCACGATAACTTCGCGTTCTGCGGCAGGCGATTTCAGCGACAGCCTGGAGGAGCTATCACGATTGACATGATGGAATACGCAGCTGGCCTGGAGCCTGTGATTGTGCCCAGGGCACGACGCACAGCGGCGACCCAGCCCATGAACGCGATGGAGTGGAAGCAGTATCAGCAGGTGGTCGGCAAGATCAACTGGCTGGTGACCAAGCTGCGCGCGAACTACTCGTACGACCTGGCGGTGCTGCAGCGCGAGAAGGGACGCAAGAAGGGCCCGAGGATCGCGGCGCTGATCAAGGCGAACCAGTTGCTGAGGGAGTTGAAGCGCAGCTCGACGTTCAAGATCACGATGCGACCGATCGACTTCCAGAGGTTTGCCCCGGTGGTGGTGTCGGACAGCTCACTGGGCAATGCGATGAGCGACGGGGCGGCGCTGCAGTCGGACCCGGCGACCGAGAAGATCGGTGCCCAGGCCGGTTTCCTCATCCTGTTCGCGGGCCGCGCGCTCGTGGACGGCGGCGCGGGCCGGTTCTCGTTGTTGGAGGGCAAGAGCCACAAGCTGAAGCGCGCGGCGAGGAGTTCCTGCGCTGCGGAGGTGATCTATCTCCGCGGGTGACGCCGTGGACGTCGCCCGAGGGATGCGCGACCAGATCGCAGAGGTGCTGCGCGGCCCCGTGGCAAGGGGAGCAGGTGTGAAGCTGTCGGGCTGGTAGGTGCCGATGACAGTTGCGACAGATGGCAAAGATGGACATGATCGTCTCAACTCGGACGCCGGCGTGGGGAGCTCGGCCCAGAAGTCGGTGAATTTGGAGTTGGCGAGCGTCAGAGAGATTTTAGATAGGCCACAGACGATGGTACGCTGGACGGATGGGAGTAATATGTTGAGCGACGTGCTGACGAAGGATATGCCAGCGGACCATCTCAGAGAGACGCTGGAGCGCGGCACATGGAGCATTGAGTTCCGTGAGGAAATGGTGAAGACGGCCCAGCGTGTCGCTCGAGAGCGCTGGGAATCCAGAATGAAGGAGTTGGCCAAGGATGGCAGGTTCACACCCGGAGTCCTTCATCCATAGTGAGTGATATGGATCGTCTTTCTTTCTCCAATTGTCTATGCCATTGCTGCGCCGAGAATGCTGCAAGCTTGAACGCTCGAGCGTAGTAATGTGCTAATTTTCTACTCTCTCCCCCAACCTCGGAGTGCGATAGTTCCCCTGTTTTGGATAGCGTTGCTGTGAATGTTCTGGTGACAGTGTTAGCTGCGAGCAGAGAGCGTTGAGAAGAAGAAGTGTTTTTTTTGCGTTTTCATATTCGCGGGTCGCTCCCGCCCTTCGTGCGCGAGTTTGGACTGAAATTCTGACTGACAGGTTTTTGGACGGTTTGCCCAGCAGAGGTCGGCTGTCGAGGCGGGCGCATATCCACAAAGATAAAGAATCCGCGTGGAAAAAAAAAAAAAAACATGCCCCTCGGATTGGATATGCCCCCTGCTCTGCCCTTAGGCCCCTTATGTACTCTTTTTCCCCTTTCTCTCTCCTTCTCTCTCTCTCTCTCTCTCTCTCTCTTCTCTCTCTCTCTCTCTCTCTCACTGCTGCCGGGTCGGTTCGAGCCGGCTTGAGGCGATTTGGTTCTTGGTAGCAGGACTGGAAAAGGGGCCTCACCCTCACCTCGAGCCCAGCGGGCTCCGCCGCCGACGCCCGCTGCGGGATCGGGAGGTCAAGAAAAGGCCCAACCCGGTTCCGCAGGTGGGTGGTGGTGGCGTGTCCTGGGTTAGCCCACGGTCAGGTGGGGGAGGGTGCGTTTATGAGTAAGGAGTAGTGATGAACCTCCCCTAGCTCGCAAAACCACATACTCCCCAAAGGCTGGAGGGGTTCGGTTGCCAATGTGCGGAACGTTTTTAATTGTGATTTCCTCATCAGCCTCCTTCGCCCGTTCGCCTTCCTCCCCTCCTACTTACTTGTGATTTACTCATCAGCCTCCTTCGGGACCACGACGCCTTCAAAATCGCCCCTGGCGTCGGGGCGTGGAAGTTGCCGCCTGCGCCTGCGGTGTCGGCCGCAGGATGCCGCCTCGCAGTCCCTCGTTCCAGTTTTTTCTCTTGTCTTTCGAACCCCATGGCCCCCCCCCGTCATACTCTTGGGGTCGGGACGCCAGGGTGGGCCGACCGGTCGGCGCATCTGCCCAGGCCTCGCACCCCGCCAAGTCACCCCGTGCGCGCGTTGCGAACTTCCGGGGGGGGGGCCCGGTGATCTGAAACAAGCGACCTAATCCTTTGCTGCTTGCTTCTCTGAACTCAGGAGGATCAGCCCCTGGGGCCACTCGCAGACAAGTGGAATAGCCGGCCCGTCTTGAGCTGAAAGGTCGCACCCGTCGTTGGTTAAAAAACGTCACCCACACTGGCTTGAAACGTGGAGCAGATCCGTTGGAAAACAGGGGCACGCCCCGCTCGAACGGGAGCTGGCTTCTTTTCAATTGTTTTCACCACGCGTTTCGCGCCATTATTCAGACAAGTCCCCACCTACAGTCAACCCGCATAGCAAGGATGGGCAACTTTCCCAACGGTGCCTTTGCATCCTGGCCTCCTAGGTCCATCCTTGGCGACTTTCGTTGGCCGCGCCCCGCCCGCAAAGGGTCGACATGGCCTTCCAAGGCCCTTGTATCCTCATCGCGCATCCTTTTTGTTCATACGGATTGGCCGTATTGTTTCACCAGTCCAAGGACACTTGCAAGCAGTGGCGAAGCATCTTGGCTCGCCTATAGCCCTACCAAACAATATTTTAAGAACCTGTTGTGGTCCCACGAAAAGTTCTTCGAACATTTCTGGCTGGGAGTGCCTTGTTTTAACGCATCGGGCGTATGTTCTAACAACATTGTGCTTGTTCTTAGAACACTTCCATGGTAGGACGGTAGGAATTCCAGGACGGTCGGTCCCTGTTCGATATTTTCACACCGCGGCCGCCACGGTGCCCAGCTGGGGCGGATGTTTTTTCCCAGCCGCCGGCGCAAGCCGTCCCCGAACGACGCTGCTGAGCAGAGGCCCTGCCCGTGCAGCGCTCCCGGCAGGCCCACGGCGCAGGGCGGGGCCTTCTTGGACAGATGCGCCGACATGTCGGCCCTTTCTGGCTCCCCGGCCCTAGGTTAGGCCTACCGAATAATGTTCTAATAACATTTTGTGTTCAGCACGATATGTTCTTAGAACATGTCTGGCCAGGGCTGTCTTGTTTAACACTCTGGGTTAATGTTCTAAGACCATTGTGTTTGTTATTATAACATGTTCGGGTTCCAGGAACATTTTGTGGTAGGCCTATAGAAATGCCAGGACGGTCGGTCCCTGCTGAACTAGGGTTAAGACGGGCGTGTCCTTTTACAGGAGTAATCCTCAAACATAGTCGAGAAATAATGTGGGAACGATGTTGTTCTGAGATGCTCGGCCAGTTGGGAGTCGTTTGTTCCTTATTTGACTCCCAGAACCCGCCTGTAGGAGGACATGCCCGACTGCACCCCAGGGTGGCAGAGCAGAAAAGAGGAAGGGCAGCATGCGAGCGGGCATGCACCGCCGTGGTACCGACGCCAAAATCGGAGGGTAAGGAAGGGGAGGGAGGTCGATGGAGAAGTCCTGGATGAGAGCGTTGGCTACACGGGTGACCGACACCCACCAGCCCTTCGGGCGTAAGTGGTTTGGCGAGGTGGTCACTCGAGCCTCTCTCTGCTCTTCGGGGGGGGGACCTCCCCCCTTAACGCCCCTCCTTGGCTCTGGAGGTGGCGTTCCGCGGGTGACTCTGGAGGGTCCAAAGACGGTCCCCAGGCGGCCCCAAGAGAGACCTCGCTATTCCACAACGGCATCCAGGTTCGCACAATCTAGCTCAAGATTGTTCAAGCTAACTCCCAGATGTCTCCTGAAATGTCAGCTTGTGGTTGACAAAAGAGGCCCCCCCGCCCCTCACCCGGGCGTTGATTAATAGACCCCGCGAGCCGCGAAACATGCTTTTTGTGTTTTCCTATATTTTTGTATCACGCGCGCCATGGGGTCGTCACGGGCACTGCCGAGGGGATCGTGTAGCTCCCCTGCATGACAGCCTCACAACGACTGCTTTCTATAATAGGGGCCGCACACATCGGAGGGAAATTTGTGTCTCCTCTCAAGCGCCGTCGTCGCCGTCGTCATCGTCGACTACAGCGGGCCTGCGCAGCCCCGCCACCCCCCATGCGGCGTCCCCAAGTCGTCGTCGTCGCCGTCGTTGTCGTCGTCGCCGTCGACTACAACGGGCCAGCGCAGCCCCCCCCCATAGGGCATCCGCAGTGGGTCTCGTCGTCGTCGACGTCGTCGTCGCCGTCGCCTTCCGCTGTCCGTCGTCCTCGTCCTCGTTTTCGTTCTCGTCCCCTCCTCGTCCTCGTTCTCGTCATCGTCGGCGTCGTCGACGCCACCGACTACACCTGGGCCTGCTCGTCGTCGTCGTCGTCGACGACTAAACACCAGGACAAACGGGGTGACGAGGACTGCCCGCCTTGCTCGGGTCGGACGAAATGCTGGGGAAGGAAAGGGGGGCTCCGACACCTGCTGCGCGCAGCTGATTTCGGTTGCCCCGCCGAAGGGCCAGTCCTGGATGCATGGCCGCTTTCGGCGCCAAGAGGCGCTCGGAAAATCAGCACTGAGAGCTTCTTTGCAAATCCCCGCTTGGCCACGCCCCCCTTTCGTCCAGCCCGCACTGCTCGCGTCCAGGGCAACAGAGGCGCATCGGTTCGACAAAACAGAGCACGGAAAGTGCGCGGGCGAGCGCCGACGGCAGTTCCTTTTTATTTCGAACAGG
The DNA here is from genome assembly GCA_963575745.1 of Prorocentrum cordatum. NCBI lineage: Eukaryota > Dinophyceae > Prorocentrales > Prorocentraceae > Prorocentrum > Prorocentrum cordatum. Next base: position 96,298 of record CAUYUJ010018759.1, read on the forward strand.
CGTCGCCCTGGCTCACGGTCCTTGCTTCTGCCGCCCGTGCCTCCCGCACCCCCCCCTCCCCCCAGTCTATGTTGTTTCTGTCGCCTTCTCGCTGGCGGCTGGGCGCCGGCGCCAATCACCAGCGCCGCCACCGTTGTGTTTCAATTTGGCGGGCGTCACCCCCGCGACTCGCCCAAACAGGAGCACCTGTCATTTAACACGCGCCCCCCGCGGAATTGTTAATGACAAGTTGACACTCGGCTCCAGGACCGCCCGCACAAGGTTTCAAGCGGCCATGGAGTTCCCCAAAGACCCCTCGAAAGGTCACGCGTTCAAGAATTGCATAAAATCTTTGTTTTGTTCCATTGTCGCTTGTTCGCCCCCGACGGGCGTTCGAGGCTTCAAGATGGGACAAACTGACCCAAGCGAGCCCCGAGAGGGACCCAAGGCGGTCCCCAAATCGCCACACGAACACCCAAGCAGGGCCCCACGAGACCGTTCGTCTGGCTGCAACGGGGGAGGGGGGGGGACGCGCGGGGTCCCCCCCCCTCTTAGGTCGTAGCTTCCAAGATAACCCCAAGAGGCCCCTTGAAGGCCACATCAAGGGCCCCAAGATAGCTCACGAATGCCCCAAGACGGCCCGAAAAGGGTTCCACGGCCCCAATGGGGTCTCATCCCCCCAAGATCCGTCCAAGAGGAACCCACAGCGTGACTGCATTCTGCTGCACATCCCTGGTCAGTGCAATTCGTTTGGCGGTTGATCTTGGATGGGCTGGAGACATGCGAAGCGCCACAAATTGGCCACCCAAGCGTGAGTTAGCATGGTCTGGACACGCCTCCAAACAATCGAAGCACGTCACGCGATCGTTTTCTTATTCCTTGTTTTGCCCATCGGCGCGGGCCCTCGCACCCACCCCTGTCTCCCTCCATGGAGTAGATATTGTTTTTTGGGGGGCGCCTATTTCGAACACGTGGGGTCTCCCCCAATTAAGCAGAGGTCCGCAGCCAGACCCCCCTCCCCCCCTTTTCGCTCCATGTCGAAACGCCAAACAAGAAAACGCTAGCCACAGGGGTCCAAAGTTACTAGAACTGATCTCACGTTGGCCGGGGAGGCAGAGCAGCCACCGGCGCACCTGCGAACCACCGATCCCTTTCACCGCGGGGGGCGCAACCCAGTTCAGGCTGTTCCAAGACGCTTGTTGTTGCCACTTGTTGTTTCTGCCAGGTTTCCTTGCGTGGAACTTGGCCGATGCATCCGTGGTCCGACTGCCTGGTAGGTCCCCCGCGGCCCCTAGAGAGCTGGCAGATCTCAGGCCCCCAGATGCTAGAACATCATCCAGACCCATCCATGCGTACAGTCGTACGTAGTGCAGTTGGAGGAGCCGCCCTCGGAGGAGCTCCCCTTTGGGCAGCGAAGCGTGTGGGGTGTGGGAGGGCGCGCAGGGAGGAGGGGGAGGAGGGGGAGGAGTGGAGGAGACGCGGGGCGCTGCGGATTCAAAACGAGGGCTCAGCACCACACGATGGTTGGCAGAAACACCGATCCCGAGGAACATGCCTCGATGCCTTCCACGTTCGGTCGGGGCGAGGTGGCTGGTCAACACGGCTACCCCGGAGCAAAGAATCAATCGCCACGGTCGCGCTCGGAATTTTCGGCTCCTTGCTCAAGGGCCGAAACGTTCAGGGAAGAATAACAAAACAGCAAGAGCATACATTTTCAGAGGTCCGCGCGGAATTCTTGGATCTGCGCTGGGACCCCGCGGCGGCTGCTCCTGCGCCGCTCCCGGCGTGATCCGTCCGTCCAGCGCCGATCCAGTAGATTCGTGCGTGGTCCCGCGGGGATCCGTCTGAGGGCCGCCACATGCCGCGGCCGGCAGATCCCCGGACCCCCTCGGGCAATGAAAGAATCATCACGGGAGGTTCTTTTTGCTATTTTCGGCTTCTGCTGGCCCTTACCTGGCCTCGGGGCCGTCAAAAAACGACTCAGGATGAAAAACGGGTCCAGGGGAGGGGGTCGAGATTTCCAGGGGTCGACGTAATGGAAAAATCAGGACGTCGAATGCAAGGTCTCAGAACATACAGACCGACCAAAATTTCAAGAGGCATGAATATAGTATTATTACAAAACAGAACTGCACATATTTGGACAAATGGTAGCGGCCATGCCAGAAGATAACAGATCACAGCATCAGTGCATGTAGAGTAGTGGCCATAGAAAAGGGATTGGAACCGGACAGGACATAACATACCTATTGGCGGATCAAATGGGACAGGCGTCATGACGTCAGACTGGCCTTCGATAAAACAAGTGCAAGGGACATAATATATCATGATTACATAATCATGTACAAGGTACCCGGTCTAAGCAAAATCAAGCACTCGAGAACGCAGCAACAATCGATTGACGGCATCCTCTCAGACGCAACATGCGCGTTGACGCAAGGCCGTGAGACAGCAATCAATGAGAACAGGGGAGAATACGACAACCGTTGAACATAACATAACATGGTACGAATGTAATGCCATTGTGTAAAAGAGCGACGTATGAAACTCGACAGGCGTCACGGCGTCACTCCGGCCTGTCGAAATTGGCACAGAGCAGAAAAGAGCATGACAAATCAGGGCAGAACCCAACTTGACCGAATACGGCAAGATGCAATAGTGGTGTGAGCATCCCATAAGTATACAGCAAGGGATCCGCGTTCGCCCAATCACATATTCCAGACGTGACGACTTTACGCCGGCCTCGCCAAGTCCGAAACGCACCCAGCAAGGGTCCGGAGGGGATCGCTAGAAGCTAGATGACGGACGTTCCTGTTTACTGTTCGTTTCTTATTCATGTTTTTGCCGATCGGCGCGGGCCCTCGCGCCCCCCCTCCCCCCCCACCGATGGAGTAGATCTTGGCTGTTTTTGGCGTCTGCTTCGAGCAGGCGGAAACTCCCCCCATAGGACGCACTGTCGCAAACAGTCGTATTAAGCAGAGGTCCCCTTCCGCCCAGTGTCGAAACGCCGCATCTGAAAACGTTCACTTACCTTCAGAGGCCTCCCCAGGCTCTTGGCAGATTGGCCACAATCGGGTGAGTTGTTGTCCTCACCTCCCTTCGGGTGCTCATCGGCTTCGACCCCTCTCCTCGAGAGATCGTCGATATGATGGGCTCCCCCAGGGGGGAAGGAGAAGGAACTCAGCCCCCCTCGTGCTGAGTGGGCCCTGGAAACGACAGGGCCGTTTTTGTCACCAGTTCCGTGTTTTGCCGTGTTTCGTTGGTTCAGTCGCCGTTTCTGTTGCCGGTTCGGTCGCCGTTTTTCTTCCAGTTCTGGTTCCCGTTCCAATCCCGTCGCCGTTTGTTTGTTTTCCGTTTTTGGTCGCCGTCTCTTGCCGCTCCCATTTTCAAGAGGCGATTCTTCGACAGAGGTGACAATCGGCCCTGCCGTCCCCAGGGCCCACTGAGCCCCGGTGGTGTTCTTCTAAAAGGCGCCAGGGCCATCGAAGAGCGGCCCCGGATGAGAGCACGGCACTGGGGAGGGGGTTTGGAGGTCCATCGGCTGGCGACTCGGAGCAATCTGGTGGTCGGAGGTCTACATGAGCACAAAGCCCTCGCCTCAGTACAGTCGGGGCCCTGAAGAAGGAACGCTTTTCATTGGGGGGGGGCTCCGCGTTCCTTAAGTGTTTCACAGCTTGCCTCAGGCTTTCCTTATGTTTTCGACTGGAAATTCAAGGTTAACTTATGGAAAAAAAGGGGCCTCGTTCCTTATTTAGGGTTCCTTAGGTCAACGCCCCGACTGTAGATGTCCAGCGGCTGGCGACTCGGAGCAGTCTGGTGGTCGGAGGTCTACATGAGCACGAAGCCCTCGCCTCAGTGGCTGTTCTGCGGTCTAGTGGCCGACGTCTTGGACCAACTTCGAGGGTCAAGCCAAGTTGTAGGCATGCAGGCGCTCTCTTCGATCAGCGGCACGCGCACGGAGCATTGGGACTTCTGGTGACCCTTCCCCCCTTTTCATCCATGTGGCGGGGCACACCAACACAGTGTTGTTTGTTGCTGTCAAGGCGCCAAATGCCCTGGCCCATGATACCTGCTTGAATCCTCGGTATGCATTCCAGGCAACGGGCTGACATCTGCCATCTCCGCAGAGGCCGGATCCGCCTCCAAATTCTACAAAACATGAGATGATATTGAACACCAAGAGGGGACACGAGAGAGCGAGCGCCAGAAGCCGTGACAAATGAGGCCGTGCTGAGACGAGCCATGGCCAAAACAGAGGCCGAAGCAATTCGAACCTACACGAAGAATGAAACCAGTAGCCATTGGCTATCGGCTCAAGGTTCAGGCCCAGCGACCTCACTTACCTCACAAGGTGGCGCCGCACGAGATCCTCGAGGATGTCTGCTGCCTCAGCACGGCACACCGCTTTGCTCCTCAGCGATGGCACGGCAGTAGCGTTTGGCCAGAACACCTATGGCGAGTGCGATATTCCGGCGCCAGCGGAAGGCCTCGCCTACGTGCAGGTGGCCGTCGGTTGGAATCACACCGCGTTGCTCTTGAGCGATGGCAGCGCCGTGGCGGTTGGCCGGAATGACTTTGGCGAGTGTGACCTTCCGGCGCCGGCGGAAGGTGTCACTTACATACAGGTGGCCGCTGGGGCAGACCACACCGCTTTGCTCCGGAGCGATGGCATTGCCGTGGCCTTCGGCCGGAATAATTTCGGCCAGTGCGACATTCCGGCGCCGGCGGAGGGCTTGACGTATGGGCAAGTGGCCGCTGGGGCGACGCACACCGCTCTGCTCCTGAGCGATGGCACTGCCGTGGCGTTTGGTCAGAATACCTTCGGCCAGTGCAAGATCCCAGCGCCAGCGGAAGGCCTAATCTACGAGCAGGTTGCCGCAGGGGCGGGGCACACCGTTCTGCTCTTAAGCAATGGCACGGCTCTGGCATTTGGCTATAACGGTTGCAAGCAATGCGAGATTCCGCCGTTGGCGAAAGGGCTCACCTACGTGCAGGTGGCCGCTGGGCTGAGCAGCACCGCTCTGCTCCTGAGCGATGGTACCGCCGTGGCGTTTGGCCGGAATAACTTTGGCCAGTGTGACCTTGCGGCACTGACTGAAGGCGTTACGTACGTGCACGTTGCCGTAGGATGGGAGCACACCGCTTTGCTCCGGAGCGATGGCACCGGCGTGGCATTTGGCCGGAATGGTTCCGGCGAGTGCGACTTACCGTCGCCAGGGGTTGGCTTGAGCTACGAGGCCCATCTTTTGCCCACGCTGCTGCTGCAAGCGTCTCTCGACGGCGACTCTGTGTGCTTCAAGATGCTGAGCGGGAGGGTGATTTACCGCATCAGGGCGTCACCCGAAGCTCGCCTCGCCAGCATTCGTGAACAGCTCAAGGTTGCTCGCCGCCTGGGCGGTCCCAGCGCCGGATTGGGGCGGGTCGACGCCGTCCTGCCGGGGGGGTCGCTGCTGAGCGGCGCGTCGGCCGAGGAGACAGTGGCGAGCGCCTTCTGGACTGGCCCGCGCTGAGCGGCCCCGCTGCCTCGCCCGTCCCTTTCCCTCCTCCATTTTCCTCCTGGAGGCGGATCCCGTTCCCGTTGATCCACGTGCGACCCGCTCCAGCGGCCAGCGCTCCCGCCTGATGACGCCCGGTCGGCTGCGGGCCTGCCAGCAGGTCCCAAGGGCTCTTACAGTCAGCCCTCTCGAGGCTGGAGCCAGACGGCCAGCGCCCAGCCCGCAAAGCCGGGGGGGAGTCACACTGCCTGGAGCACAGGCTGCTGGCGGCGCGGGGCCATATGTGTTCTCGTGTGCATGTGCATGGCGGGGGGACCCCCGCGCGTGGAATTCTCACTTGCCAGTGCGAGGCCCAAGATCTCCACGTCTGGGGGGGCGCTGCTTCGAATCTTTGTGGCTGGTTGTGATCTCCACCATCGTACTTCCAAGCTGCTGGCCTGCTGCCTGCAGTCCCCGCCTGCTTGCTACAGCGAGGGGCTCGTTTACCACAGTCCGTCTGCACAGAGTGTGTCCCGTACGCACAGGAAGTCTGGATGCCAGACATGTCATAAGTTACCAGAAATTTGGCCTCGTTCCCTCTTGGTACGAACTCTGGCTCAGGATTAACTCTTGTAGGGGGGGCGCTTGGGCCTAGGCCAGAAGAGTGTCGAGACGGTGGCGTCGGATTCCGCAGGTGAATGTACCTGTGCGGGGATGGGGGGATGTCGAATGTGCGTCTGGCGCGTGTGCAGTCAATGCGAGTTACTGTATTCATGCATGCAGGCGCGAGACGGGGTATCCAACATGTGGTCGGCGCCGTTTCTTCACACACCAGAGGACGTGTGCGGAGGGGGTTGCCCAATATGCATCCGACGCGTGCGCATTTGAGACGTGAATCATGTGCAGACGTGACTGGGGCTATCCAACATCTGATCGGCGCATTCTTCGCACATCAGGATACGCGCGCAGAGAGGAGTATCCAACATGCAGTTGGTGCGCGCACGTGTGCAGGCACGAACGGGTGTATCCAAAGTAGTACACGGACACATCCACTCGCAGAGGGGGTATCGGCCATGCTTCTGGCGCGTGCGTGCGCGTGGGTGTTGATGATATGTGTAGGCGAGAAGGCGGTAGCATAGTCTCGCATAGCATCGAATACCAGACCACAGTGCGCCAACGCGAACGTATCTCGGACGTGCCATCGTAAGGTCTGGCTCAATGTCTTTACCAGTCTCGTGGTTGCCTCAAGTGTTGTGTTCGTGCGGGCTGCCGCCAGTCCGCCACACAACCTGTGATATATATATATATATATATATATACACACACCTATACGACCATCCTTCGGGTGATAGGAGGTTCGGGGGGGGAGGAACCAACGTCTCACTCGATCGGTCTCACTATCGATCTCACTATCGATCTCACTATCGGTCTCGCCCGATCGATCTCATTCGATCGATCTCACAGTCGAGCTCACTCGGTCTATTTCATTCGATCGATCTCACAATCGATCTGACGATCGATCTCACAATCGATCCCACTATCGATCTCACTATCGATCTGATCTCACAATCGGTCTCACAATCGATCTCACTATCGATATCACAATCGATCTCACAATTAGCGTCATCATCATCATCAACATAATCGTCACCACCGTCATCATCATCATCATCGGGGCATCATCATCATCACCTCATCACCATAACATCATCATCGCCATCATTATCATCATCGGGACACCATCATCGTCACCATTATCATCATCATCAGCATCACATTCATCGGGACACCATCATCATCATCGGAACACCACCACCATTATTAATCTCTCATCATCATGGACAACATCATCAACATCACCATCATCGGGACACCATCATCATCGTCAGCATCATCATCATCATCACCATCATCATCATCGGGACACCATCATCATCGTCAGCATCATCATCATCATCACCATCAGCATCATCATCATCATCGGGACACCATCATCATCATCAACATCAGCATCATCACCATCATCGGGCCACCATCATCAAAATCATCATCACCTCATCATCATCCTCATCATAACCATCATCATCATCGGGACACCGGCATCGTCATCATCATCATCATCATCATCATCATCGGGACACCATCATCATCACCATCATCAACAGCATCATCATCATCATCAACCTCATCATCATCATCATCATCATCATCATCATCATCATCGGGGCACCATCATCATCATTTTCATCATCATCATCATCATATCACCATCTTCTCATCAGCAACATCATCAGAATCAACATCATCATCATCATCATCGGGGCACCATCATCAACATCACCATCAGCAACATCATCATCAACATCAGCATCGGGACACCCTCATCATCACCACCATCACCATCATCATCAGCATCATCATCAACATCGTCAACATCATCATGATCATTATCATCATCATCATCTTCATCGGGACACAATCATCATCACCACCATCTCCATCATCATCATCATCATCATCACCATCATCATCGACATCATCATCATCATCATCATCATCATCATCATCATCATCATCATCCTCGGGACACCGACGGGACACCGGCGGGACACCGCGCAGCACCAGAATCGGGAGGGAATCATTTGGTCCGGCCGCGCCTCCGCCACACGGGGACACCGGCGGGACACCGCGCGGCACCGGTTGCCGAAATGGAATCATTTGGTCCGGCCGCGCCTCAGCCACAGGAGATTTTTCTCCCGCCCGCCCGCGCAGCTTCGCCTCGCCCGCACGCACGGCACGCATGAACACGAAACCGAAACCGATTTCCCGGTAGGGGGGCTCCACGTTCCACTTCGATCTCCCCCCCTTACCTCGGATATACTTCGTGCCGCATGCCACAAGGGTTGTGGCATCGCTTCTGGAAGTTGCGGGGCCTCGCCTCGCCGAGGAGTCACAGCGCCTCGTGGCAGAGCGGTGAGCTCGGTCTTGAGAAAAAGGATGCCGGCGCGACGCCTGCGTGGTGCAGCCCTCCTTCCAGATCTATGCAACGGTCGGCACCGCAGCACAAAGCACGTCACACGAATGCAGCACAAGGCAGAGCGGCACAGTGCAGCACAGAGCAGTTCGGATCAGAACGCAGCGTCGCAAAGCGAGTAATCCAGTGAAAAGCCAAAGTGGTGGCCCCCGAAGGAAGAGTACACATGGCGACGCATAGCAGCTCGAAGGAATACCTCTGCTGCAATGCAACAATGGAGATTTGTGGCTCTGTTACAAGGTACCGAAGAAACGAATATGAACAACGCAACGCAATGCAAGAAAATTGTAAAACGATGTCAAGCAATTCGAAACAGTGCACAGTGGTGCATCCGAAGCAATGAGAAGCCATGCACATATGCACTGTGGTGTAACGCCAAAGCGATGCAAGGTGACCCCGCGCAGGAGAAAAAAACAGTAAGGCAGAGCAGCGAAGCAGAGCAAAGCGAAGCAAGCAGCTCCGAGGAACACTCGAAACAAAAGCAGCAACTAACCGGGGACCCGGCGAGAATGGCACCTGTTGCGCCAGCCTTTTTTACAGCATAAACATAATAATTGGCGCTCCGCGCGGGTTTCTTGGATCCGCGCTGCGCTCCCCAGCGACGCCTCCGGCGCCGCTCCTGGCGCGCTCCGCGCGCGTCAGGGAGGGGGGTCCAGCGCAGATCCAGCAAATCCGCGCGGAGAGCCACACGTTGGTGTGTATGCCGTTTTTTCTTCTTCTAGTCTTTCGCAGGCGCGTCCGATGCAAAGGCGGACTGGATAATGAATTCATGAATATAAGTCAAGACGGTTACGATAGCAGATCAGACCAGCTGAGACAGGCGACATACACATTACGCAACCCAATCGAGTATAGGCGAAACGAAACCAGGCCGAGTTAGGTGTCCACCGCACGCGGGAAGTCAAATTACGTTCCCACACATTGATCCGAGCTGGCCGTTGCCAACCAAAGGTAAGTTAGGGAAAAGCGACAGCGAAAGCGACGGTAGAAACGAATGATACGAATGTTGCGAGTGCGGCATCGTACGCCATGACAAGCCAGGTCACGAAAAGTCAAGCCATGCCAAATCAGCCCACGCCAGGCCAAGCCGAGCCAATCTATAGCAATTCTCGCGAAAGTAGGCCGATTTTTGCCTTGCCACTATAAGCCAAGCAGCGTCACGCCGCGGTGGGTTAAGCCTAGCCGCACAATCGAAAGCAAATCGAAGCTAAGCTCAGCGGCGCCATGCCAAGCTAGGGAGATTGATGCTTCACAATGACAAGCGTAGCCACGACAGGCCAATTCACGAAAGTCTCAGCCAGCCCAGGCCGAGTCATGAATTGTTCAGTTAGGGTTAGCTCTGTTAAGCCAAGCAAGGTGACTATAAGCTAAATTTTGATTGCTGAAGATATTCCGTACATTCCCAACCCAAGCGAATGGTACCACTAATTCTAATTCTAAGCCGTGCTAGATTTGTCCGAAGTAACAGACAGAGTCTTCTAAGATGTGCTCAACTCTGGCAATGGTTCGTTTGGTCTGTTGGTCTATGTTGGGATGACGCACGTAAGCGATATCTAATGTGTGCGCGACTATGCGAAGCTGAGCGGGGACACGTTCCACTCATGCACTCGTAAGCTGCACTAAGCTTGGATCACAGTCGACAAAGTGAAGTTGTGGCACAGCGGGCCTGGCAAGTTTGGCTTTAATGAGCATCGTTTCATCTACCGATCTTGACCGTACCTCCCTGCCCTAACTCAGCGCAACCTGCCCTAAGTTACACGTCGACCCACCCGACATGAATAGAGAAGAGCCTGGCTGCCTTTTTTATCGAGCTAGCGTTATACAGCATGCTGTGCAATCTGATGTAAGTTAGTCCAGGATGTTCATCGGCGACCTGGGTTATGCAGGGCTGCGATGTCAAGCTTACCTGGCCAGCCGAAGCAAATTACACACATAGACAACCCTACGGTGCAAGCCAGTAGGCTAGGCCACGAGAGGCTGAAACACGCCCCGCCAAAGTTCACGCGGTAGAATACAAGATTCGCTAGGCCAGACCATGCAACATCGAGCACCGTCACGCCAGGCTACGCCGAGCCTGGCTATGCTAAGCTAGCGGCAAGCCTCGGACCCAGAAGCGGCAACATGTAAGTTGTGATCGGCAGCGTCTCATGTTCAGCTCAGCTCGGCTAGCCCCTGCTTCGATGGCATGAGCCAGGCTAAGCCCCTTCTGGGCTGCAGCAATCTTCGATGATTCAAGTTGCGCCTAGTTTCGCAAAGTTAACGGAGACCAGGTGGGGCGGAGCACATATATGCCAAGTTGATTTAGGCTAGACTGCGCTCGGCTGGAGTAGGCTGTGCCGCCAGGGAGGTACACGTTGCATGCCGTGCCGAGAAGGCCAACAGCTAAGAAACGAGCTCGAGCCAGCTAGATTTGACGAAGACCCTGCAGCTCAAATTATGACTTGGACGAAGAGGAGGCGTGCAGGTTGCATGCAGACAAGCAACACCACACCAAACACCCAGAAGACCAAAGAAGCCACAGCCACGTCTTCGTCGTCGTCATCCTCCTCGTCATTTCTGTCGTGGGCGTCACCCTCCTTCCTCTCAGTGTTCACGCCCTTTCTGCCGGACGCTGCAGGAGTCTAGCTCAGGAGATCCAGGCTTGCGCTGTCTGGTTTTTGTGTTCGTCTCTGAGGGGGGGCAAAACAGCTGCGACGGCTCAATCTAAACCTGCATCTGGAGCAGGGGCTGGAGCTGAACCAGTGCAAGCTTGGCTACGCCAGCGCGGAAGTAACGAGAACATCAATTGGTGGTGGCTCAGCTCCCAGCGACAGTCGGACCGAGGTATGAGATCGAGGTCGGTTCGGGGAGGGCGCCCTGAGTTCTCCGTGGTTGTCAGATGTTCTTACGCATCCTGGGGGAGGGTACCCCCGAATGCTCTTTGGTTTCGACGGCGGAGGGCCTCATGATTTAGAAGGATGCTGTCCTGTCTGAGGTCCGATTGTACGCTGCTCTGCAGTTGTACTCCGCCGGGCATGCCGCAGAGGCGCACAGGCACGCACCATCAAGCACATTGTGGCATGCATGATCATGCGGACGAGGCAGGCAGGACATACGCGCAAGTAGCTGCATCTATTTATATATATATATATATGTACACAAGACTGCAGTGGCGCTTCGCGCCATGCACCTTGGTCCTTGAAGTTTGGTATGCAGGCGGAATGGCAGCAAGGTCAAGCCGACAATTTAGCGATAACTCCTGATTGCCTTTTCTGGCATTGCCGCTATAATGATGTTATTCGTTATCCTTTCTCCATGCTTATTGTTCCTTATGTTCGCCATACCCTGCGCATTCTCCCCATCCTCCTCAGCTCTTTTTTGCGGAGGCTCCTCCTTGGAGAGCCTCCAGGGGCCTCACAAAAGTTGTTTCAGGCTTTCTTAACGCCTTCTGGAGGTCTCCTGGGCTTATTCTGGGGGCCTCTGGGGGCTTCCTCGGGCCACCCTGCCTCCAACCGCGGTCTCCCTGAACGACCGAAACACGATTTGGAATTCTTCGGAGGGTGTCTTTGGGCCATCTTGGGCCGCCATGGGGCTCTCTGAGGGCCATCTTGGATCCGTGTTGTGCCGTTTTGGGGCTCTCTTGGACTGCCTGGAAGCCCTTTCGGATGGTTGTGGGGCGATTTGGGAGCCTCCCAGGCGGCTTCGGACGCCCAGAAGACCGCCGTCTTGGAGCGTCGGGAAGCCGAAAAGAGGAGGACCCCCAAATTCACTAATAACCAGAAGAAAATCAATGATTCTTGCCTCGGGGGGCCTTCTTGGGAGTGCTCTTGGAGGCCTCTTTGGGGCCGTCCTGGAGGCCTCTTGGGCCATCTTGAGGTCACGTCGGTCACTCTTGGAGCGCTCTTGTGCTGTCTTGGGGGTCTCTGGGACGTCTCCGATGACCCCCCTGATCGCCCTAAGTGTGCTGGGAAGGCTTGGCAAAACGCCTTGCGATACCCGGTGGCCGCTTCGAGCCCCGTCCGGAGGGCCCCAAAGCCCAAGGTCCCGGGAGTCCGGTTTTTTTTTGGGGGGGGATGGGTTTTCCCCCCGCCCGGGCTTATAAAAATATAGGAAGAGGAATATGTGTGTATGTAAGATGCGTTCCAAAAAGGGCCTTGCCATCGAGGATCGAAGGGCTTGCCATCTCTTCCGCGACAGATGGCGGCGGAAGGTCGGCGGAAGGCGGCGGAAGTAAGATTGCGGCGGCTCCGCCGGCGGAAGGCGGCGGAGGTTCGGCGAAAGCTGGCGGGTGCAAAGGTCGACCCTTTAAGTGATGACTTTTTGTTTGGGATTCAGGGTTCCGGAACGTGCCATATGCATGTGCATGTATACGCTTTTTGATTCGCGGCCCGCAAGGAGAAGTCCAGAGGGCGGTGTGAATGTGCATGTATACGCACAATCTCAACGTTGGTGCATGGATGATCGCAACTGTATGATTTGCCATCAGCATTGCCACATGGTTGACGCTCAAGGCAGGTCATTCTGGGCACGTCCATTGGCAGGCTGTCTTGAGGGAAAACACTCTAACACCAGCGTTGTAAACGGGAAGCGTGCCAACATGTGAGCCGTTCTAGCTCAATGTGCACCAGTGGCACCGCGTACCCCAACGGGCTTTGGCACATTACCAAAACATGTCCGGCACTGTGCAGCTTGCACGTTGACAGTTCGCCCTTAGTGGCAGAGTTGCGTGGGCATGCGCTGCGAATTGGACTCCCGAGAACGGTCTACGCCGTCCCACCACACATGTTCGCTGGGAAGCTGATTTCGGTCCAGCACCGGCTTGGATACAGAGGAGAAAGTTAAAGAGGAGGACAGCTGGGCGGAAACCGAGGAGGTGGAGATGGAGGGCGGGCGACGAGGAGGTGGCGGGGGAGGAAGGAAGATGAGGATGGGCGAGGAGGAGGAACGATGACGAGGGACGAGAAGTAGGGACGAGGAGGAGGGGGAGGGGAGAGGGGAAAGCGGCGAACAAGGAGAAGGACTTACGCACTCTGCTTGCACGGGCACTACGCGCACTGGTGCCCGGTTGCCACCGCCGGCTGTTTAGCCACGGTGTTGGTCTGTGGGGCGGCAGGGATGTTCACCTTCATTGCGCCCCTGCTAGTGGAGCCTGCATATACCTATACGACCACCCTTCGGGTGATAAGGAGGTTCGGGGGGGAGGAACCAACGTCTCATTCGATCGGTCTCACTCACTATCGATCTCACTATCGATCTCACTATCGGTCTCGCTCGGTCGATCTCACTCGATCGATCTCACAATCGATCTCACTCGATCTATTTCATTCGATCGATCTCACAATCGATTTCACTATCGATCTCACAATCGATCTCACATTCGGTCTAACTATCGATCTCACTAGCTCTATCACAATTGATATCACAATCAACGTCACCATCAGCAGCAACAGCATCATCGTCATCAACGTCATCAACATCATCAGCATCACCAGCATCATCGGGACAACATCATCATCACCACCTCATCACCATCATCATCAACATCATCATCACCATCAACATCACCATCAGCGGGACACCATCAGCGTCACCATCATCATCATCAACACCATCATCATCGGGACACCATCCTCATCATAATAGGAACACCACCATCATCATCATAATCTCATCATCATGATCATGAACATCAGCATCAACATCATCACCCTCAGCAGAACACCATCATCATCATCATCATCATCATCATCATCATCATCATCATTAGCAACATCATCATCAACATCATCATCATCGGAACACCATAATCATCGTCACCATCAGCATCATCACCATCAGCATCATCGACATCATCGGGACACCATCATCATCATCATCAACATCAGCATCATCATCACCATCATTGGGCCTCCATCATCAAAATCATCATCATCACCTCATCAGCATCCTCATCATCAACATCATCATCACCGGGACACCATCATCGTCATCATCATCATTAGCATCATCATCATCACCGGGACTCCATCATCATCATCATCAACACCATCATCAACAGCATCATCATCCAACTCATCATCATCATCATCATCATCATCATCGGGACACCATCAGCATCATCATCATCATCATCATCTTCATCATCATCATCAAATCATATGATCATCATCAACATCATCAGTGGTGCACCATCATCATCATCATCGGGGCACCATTATCATCTACATTATCATCAACAACACCATCATCGTCATCGGTGCACCATCATCATTACCACCATCACCATCATAATCATCAACATCGTCAAAACATCATCATCATCATCATCATCATCATCACCATCGGGACACCATCATCATCACCACCATCACCGTCATCATCATCATCATCATCGTCAACATCATCATCAACATCAGCATCATCATCATCATCATCATCATCATCATCATCATCATCATCATCATCATCATCATCATCATCTTCGGGACACCGGCGGGACACCGCGCGCCACCGGCCCCCGAGCGGGACACCGGCGTGACACCGCGGGGCACCGGTTGCCGGAACGGAGACTTTTGGTCCGGCCGCGCCTCAGCTACAGGAGACTTATTTCTCGCCCGCCCACGCAGTTTCGCCTCACCCGCACGGCACGCACGAACACGAAACCGAAACCGATTTCCCGGTAGTGGGGCTCTCCGTTCTTTTTTGATCTCACCTCCTCACTTCCGACCCTACATTATTCCGTGGCTTGATGAGTGTTCTTTGTTTGCTTGTTATCTCTATCTCGATCGCTCTCTCTCTCTCTCTCTCGCTCCTTATTTCTTGTTCTCCTGTGTTTTCCCCGAGCGGTGATTGGGCAGGCTGTGCGAGTAATATTGTTCAGCTGCGAACTGGGGTGAGAGCATCAGGCGTCTGATGATTTGCTAGGCAGCTGGTGCACATGAGTCCACCGAATATCGGGAGATGTCGATCGCTCTGTGCATGTCTTCTACGACTGGCCATCGCCCAGACGTTTCTCGGGCGATACAGGTCGACACTTGCGTTCGGCGACTGCGCGTCGCCTGTGTGGAGCTCGTCATCTGCCCGCACGCTTGCTTTCCAGCTCATCTGTGATGCGAGCCCCCTCCTGTTGGCATCTGGATCGTCACCGCGAGGAGGTGGGTGACGCCGTGAAGTCGTACGGGGGTCTCTTTGTCGGGCACCTGTGCGCCGAGGCTCTGAGCGTGCTTGACGATGGCTGTGATCATGACGGCGGTTGCGATGACGATTGGCATGGCGTGGTGATAGAGGGAATGGTCCAAGGATTGGTTGTGTGCCGTGCTGGGCGGTCATGAGTCTGAGAGTGATAGGGTGATGGCGAATACTGTGGTGACGATGACGGTGACCAGAATGCTGGCTTTGAGTGATCCCGTTGACGGTGATGATGGTGATGAAGATGATGGTGATAATGATGAGAGTGATGATGATGGTGATTATGATGATGTTGGTGATACAGGTGATGATGGTGATGGGTGATGATGATGATGATGATGATTCTCATTATTACGTTGGCCAATATTGCGTCTGCTAGCGAGGCCTAAACCTGCCACCTCCTGTAGGCCCACGGCTTTTATTTGGCACCTCCGACAGGGAAAGTGCAGCCAGCTTGTGCTGCGGAGGCGAGGCTATGGCGGACTTCCGCATCAAGCATCTAACACCACCTTGACATGAACAGGCTAAATCGTGATGCCTGGGATCTGCAGCCCAGTGCCGCTGAATGGTTCTTCGGCCTCACCAATGACAGTCCACGCTAGACGATGGTGCGTGGCTGTCTCGCCCTGTCTAGCCCATCAAGACCTTTCCGTGCCGTCGAAGCGGCCCGACTTACACGTGAAATTCGCTTGCCGTCTGAAAACGAACGTCTTTCAGTTATTCGATTTGGTCGTGTGGCGTCCACGTCCAGTGCCGCCTTGTTGGGGTCGCACCCCAGCCAGCTTGCAAAGCTGGGAGGCTGCCTCTACTTGTGCTCCCTCGAGCTCGCGAACCTCTTCGACCGCCTCACTTACTTTCGCAGGCCTCGAGGTTGACACCAGCACCAATATCGGCGGCGTGCCTCCACCGAAGGAAGAAGATTCCGGTCTCGGTGATGGTGATTCTGGCTTCCAAGGTATCCGAATATTGCCACCAACACCGACATCTGGGAATCATCTTCCCCCTGTGGAGGTAGCCCCCTGTGTTGGTGTTGGTGCCCATTTCCAGGCCTCCAATACTTGTCAGCCTTACTTGGCAGCGCCTCTGCCGTACTGCCGTTAAAAAAAATGCTCTGGCCGTGCGAGCCTCACTGGGGCCTGGACGAACTGACCTCCGGGGACCTTGCGGCACGCCCTCCGCAGCCGAGGAGGAGGAGGAGGAGGAGGAGGAGGAGGAGCGGGAGTGCTTGAAGCTTCCTCGTGCTCGGACTTCTCCTCGAATGCGTGTGCTGTGCCCGCCGGCCCGCTCACCGCGGCACGCTTCTGCGTCCGAGCGCCCTCCCCCTTCGCGCGGCCGCCCTCGTCTTCGCCTCCTCTCACTCTTGCACGCCAGACGGTCTGCCACCGGTTGCCCCGACCAGCCCCACGCTGTTGCGGCCTGCCTCTGCCTCGCCGCCGACGGAGAAAAGGTGTGTACTGTACCCGCAGCTGTGGTGTCCGGCTGGCCCACGCCGTTGGACCGCTCCAAGTTGAAGTTGCCCCCCTCGGCCAGCGCCCGCGGCCCGCTGCGCCCGTTGGCGCCGCACCGCCGCACCCGCCGCCCAGCCGCGATCGAGCCCCGTGCACACGCACCGTGCTTGTCGATCCCCGGGCGTGCGGCCTCCGCAGAGCCGTGCGGGCAGGCGGACGACATGAGGCTGGGCCCCCCTCGTCGTGAGGGGGCGAATGGAGGTCCTTCGCGTGAGGTCGTCGTCGTTCGTCGCGTGAGGTCCTTCGCGATCGTCGGCGTCGTCGTCGTCGCGACATGCCGCCTGCACGCAGCTCCGTGCCGTGTGCTCGCGCGTGCCTGTGTGCTCGCGCCCCTTCGAAGCCCTGAGGCTGCGCCTCGCTCCCGCTCGGGCCGTCCGCTCCGCTCCCCTGGGCGTGCGCAGCCGTCCCGTCGTGGTGTGCGAGGCCCACGTCCGTGTCCGCGGCCTCGCGAGCCGAGCCCTCGGGCCGCGGCGCCGCGCACAATTACGGAACCTTTTTTCTTTGAGCGGATGCCCGGCGCGAGACGCATCCGCGTGGTGGCGCCGCCGCCGCACCCGCCGCCCGGCCACGCGAGTGAGCTCCCGCACGCCCTGTCGTTCTCCTCGATCCCCCGGCGTGCGACGCCATTTCGTCGTGGGCGAAAACCCATACGGTGGACGGATTATATGAGGAGTCTTTGCTTCCAGGCGGTGCCCTGGGGAATTTCTCATATGTGAAGCATTGGCGGGCGCAGTTCAGGGTGCGGGAGGATCCCTGAAGTCCAGAGGGGTGCAGGCATTGTGGTGGTGGTCCAGGGGCTCGACCACCTCGTCAAGAGATCAAGGATCTCTTCCGATTCGATGAGGAGGAGGAGGAGGAGGAGGAGGAGGAGGAGGAGGAGGAGGAGGAGGAGGTATCTTTATTTTAAGCCTCGGCCAGCGGGCTGCGCCACCATGTGTTGTCTGCCAGGGGAAGGAGGAGGAGGAGGAGGAGGAGGAGGAGGAGGAGGAGGCATCTTTATTTTGAGCCTCCGCCGTATCTGTGTCCGCGGCCCCGCTGGCCGAGCCTCTCTTGGGCCGCGGCGCCACGGACCTACCCGGCCTTTCCTCGCGGAGGTGCCTTCTGCGCGGGACTCTGCACGAACGAAATGGGTACAGAAAGAACGGGTACAATGCCCAACAGCAGTCCCTGTTCATTTTGAACAGGACTCGCTGTCCACGCCGCCGCGGCCTGTGTCCATTCGAGACAGAAGGCCGCCTGCCCAACAGCGGCCGCTGTCGGATTGGGACAACATTTGTCGTTGGGCATTGTACCTATTTTTCCTACCCATTTCGGGCGTCCAAAGGGATGCTTCCGTGCGACCGCGTGTGCGCGAGGTCGCGCCCCGGCATCCCGACTGCGAGGGCGCGGATACGGATACGTTCTCGGCGGCGAGCGGAGTTGGTAAGTGAGATGGAGAAGGCCTTCTCAGAAGGTTCGGGAGCCCCCCCCGGCCTTCTGAGAAGCGTCCGTGAAGCCTTCCCCGAAGACGCGAGCAACTTCTCAGAAGGCGCGAGGGCTTCTGAGAAGTCCCGCCGCCTTCTGAGAAGGCCTTCTCCTTCTCATCCCAACCCTCACTCGCCGCCAGTCCCCGACGATCTGATGTTGTTCCACGCGGGCGCCCTTCCTCGATGTCGGCCCCCTGGGGCCTGTGTTCAAGGCCCCCCGCCCTCAACAACAGATCCAGGACGGAACACCGATCTCGGGAACATCGACCCCAGGGAAGGGGTCTGGATCCCTTGCACTGACAAGCCCTCAGCGCCCTCGAGGTTGCAGACGGAGGTCTCCAACGAGCGCCAATCAGACGCGTCTGCCCAGGAGCTCTGAGGTTGCTCCAACAACTCGCGATCAAGCATCTCGCAGGATGCCTGGGGTGACGCCTTCGTTTACCCCTTGTGGCTTGCGCGCCGGGCTGATGCAGCACGTCGTCGGAGACGAGGTGCTGGCCGGCGGCGTGTCCGCTGCCGTCCACCGACATGAGGAGTTAGAGACTTGAACGCGAGTGCTGCAGTTGCCCCTCCAGACATGGGCTCCCTTCTCATGCCATGCGATTCGGGATAATCCCACCAGCCCTCTGGGCGTCGGTGGTTTAGGGCGTTTCCTCTTCCACCCCTCCCTCTTCCCCTTCGGGGAGGGGTTTACCCCTCCACAATTACACAATATGAAAATACTCTCCCACTTCCCCTGATGGCGTCCGGAAGATATTCGGCACCCCCCCGCGTACTGTTTTTTACACACAGGATTCTCCGGAGTTGGGTTTTCGCTTGTGTTTTTTTCTAAAATGCTGCTCTCGCTGAGGCGCCGGCCTCATTTCTGCTCCCGAATCGTTCCGAATCGTGCTCCCGCTCCAGCGTGGGCCTCATTTTCGGATCGGTGTTTGGCCTCCGTCGTTGAGGATGGCGTTCTCGCCCCAGCGCGGGCCTCTTTCTCGCGCGCCCATCCGCCCGCCACCACCGCGCCGCCACCACCACCACCACCACCACCACCACCACCACCACCACCACCACCACCACCACCACCACCACCACCACCAGCACCAGCACCAGCACCAGCACAGCACCAGCACCAGCACCAGCACCAGCAACACCACCACCAGCACCAGCACCAGCACCACCACCACCACCACCACCACCACCACCACCACCACCACAACCACGCACACACGCACGCACGCACGCACGCGCACCACCACCCACTAGTTACGCACGCGCGCGCGGAGCCACAGGTCCGCTACGACACGCGTCCGCGGATAGAGAAAATCAGCGCCATGGTAAGGGATGGGAGGGAGGGGTAGGACGTCAGATATGACGCGAGCGCACCTAGCTTGCCCTACCCCCTCCCCACTGACCTGGACAGGAGGGGCGGGGAGCGGTCAGAGCGTCCAAAACGGCCTCGGCGAGGAAGCCAAAATCATTGATCTTACTATGGTTTGGGCCCCATGTTGGCCTTCTGAGGGGGCAGCGCTAATTAAAGCTCCCCTCTTCTTTGATCGATTTCCTCCACGATGGCCGCAAGAGGCCCCCAGGATGCCCCAAGAGGCCGCAGGATGGCCCCAAGATGGCCCCAAGAGGCCCCCCAAGAGGCCCCCAGGAGGCCCCCAAGAGACCCCCAAGAGGCCCCAAGAGACCCCCCAGAGGCACCCAAGGTGCTCCCAGAGGCCTCGGCGATAATGTCAAACCATTGTTTGCACTAAGGTTTTAGCCACATGTTGGCCTCTTGGGGGGGGCACTGATTAAGATGACTCCAAGAGCGCCTCGGAGAGCCCAAAATGACCTCCAAGATGGCTCAAGAAATCCCAAGATGTCTCATACTGGCTTCCTCTGTGTGCTGTCCACTTCCCTGATCGAGGCAATCCCACCAGCCCTCTGGGCGTCGGTGGTTTAAGGCGTTTCCTCTTCCACCCCTCCCTCTTTCCCTTCGGGGAGGGGTTTACCCCTCCCCCTACCCCCTCCCCGTGGACCTGGACGGGGGGGGCCGCGAGCGGTCAGAGCGTCCAAAACGGCCTCGGCGAGGAAGCCAAAATCATTGATTTTACTAAGATTTCGGGCCCCATTTTGGCCTCCTGAGGGGGCAACGATGGCCCCAAGAAGCGCCCAGGATGCCCCCAAAGGCCCCAAGATGGCCCCAAGAGGCCCCAAGAGGCCCCCAGGAGGCCCCAAAGAGGATCCCGAACGGCCCACAGAGGCCCCCCCGAGACACCCAAGACGCCGAAAAGCCCCTCAGGACGACCCTCTACTCGCCTGGGCGTCGTTTCTTGACGGGCTGGTGGGGATACGCGAAGCGTCTAGAATTTCCCTCCGCTTTCGGCGCGGGCGACTTCCGCGCGCACTGGCAGTGACTGTGCATTCCTAGGCGATTCCCTGTTTTTCCTGCCTCTTCCACTGGCTCCATGCTGTTTCATCCCTCCTTTTCTCTACCGGCGGCGGGTGGCTCATCTGTTAGCTATCGCCACAAGTTGGGTCTGAGTCTGCGGCGGCAGCTTGCCTGTGGCATTGCTGCAGGAGTTGTTTTCACCCGTTGCGGATTTTTCCGAGCACCTTCGAGCCGAACTTCCCCCATGCGTTTCATTAGCTGGAAGATCGAAAGGGACCGCTTGACCCGCCGGGTGCATGGCAACGGCGTGCACAAGAGAAAGCGCGCGCGAGTGCGCGTGTGTGGGTTGGTTGTTTCTCTGCCTTGGCACGGAACGCGCACCCGGCTGGCCTTGGGCGCGTCCTCAGGACCCACGCGCGCCCAGGGGAGTCTAGGGAGGTCCACGCTGGCAGGCGGGCCAACGCAGAAGCATGATGATGGTGGTGGTCGTGGTGCTGATACGATGCGCGTGCGGCGGTACGATGCGTGACGAGGTGCTGGGCGACTACGGTGCTGGCCCGAACCACGTGCTTCCGACGGGCTGCACGGCGAAGTATTCCGGCGGATTGTCGGCGGCTCGGCCCACCTTCTTTGATGTGGTGGCCTCGCTCCTCTTCCTGCTCCTCCCTCCCTCCCTCCCTGCTTCCTTCCTCCCTCCCTGATTCGTCCCCCCTGATTCCTTCTCCCCTGATTCGCTCCTCCCTGATTCGTCCTCCCTGATCGCTCCTCCCTGCCTCGCGCGCTCCTCTCCCTGCTCCTCCCTCCCTGATTCCTCCTCCCCTCAGCCACCGCTTTCCTCCCATGCTCTGCCTTCGTCCCGCCCCTGCGACCTGTGTGTGTGTGTGTCTCATTCTCTCTCTCTCTCTCTCGCTCGCTCTCTCTCTCTCTCTCTCTCTTTTGCTCCCTCCTGTTTTTGTTGGTTCTCTCTCTGTCTCGCCTTCCCTCCGTCTCTCTTGCCGTCTCTCTCGCTCTCTCCCATTCCTGTTTCTGTTTTTCCCTATCTCTCTTCCTCTCTATTTCTGTCTTTCTCTCTCTCTCTCTCTCTATCGGTCGCTTTCTCGCTCTATCTCCCTCTGTGTGTCTCTCTCTCTCTCTCTCCCTCGCTCTCGTTCTTTCTTTCTTTCTCTCTCTCTCTCTCTTTGTCTCGCTCTCTCTCTCTCTCGCACCTCCTCTTTTCCCGACCGCGCGCGGTGGCTCGCCCCCCGTAAGCTCAGCAGCGATCATCTGAAACTCGGTTGCCCGACAGCGCCCGTCGCTGCCCGTCTCCGGCAAAAGCACGCGCGGGCGGCAGAGGCCCCGCGGCGCGGCGGCACGCCGGCCACCGGAGCGCTCAGAGCCGACGCCCGGTCGCCGATCCGAGGAGCCAGGCCGCCGACGGGGGACACTCTTGGGGCCCAGGAGGTCGGAGGAGGAAACGGTACCCATACCGCTACCCTCCGCCCGTTGTCCCCTTTTTGTCGGCGGCGAGCGAGGGGGGGGGGGAGTGAGAAGGAGAAAGGCTTCTCAGAAGGCGCTGGGACTTCTCAGAAGTCCTTGCGGCTTCTGAGAAGCTTCTTGTGTCTTCGGGGAAGGCTCAGAAAACTTCTCAGAAGTCCGGGGGACCTCCGAGCCTTCTGAGAAGGCCCGCCCCTTCTCGCTTCCCCCCCTGGCTCGCCGCCTTCTTTTGGGCCTCCTCGCAGGCTCTCGTCGACACCGTTGGATTCGCCTGGAGATTCGGGTCCGAAGCCCCCGCTGCGCGGCGGCACGCCCGCCACCGATGCGCTCGGAGCCGACGCCATGGTCGCCACTCGGGAGCCGGGCCGCCGACCGAGGATCCCCCCTTTGGGCCCAGGAGGTCGGGGGAGGAAGAGGTACGGTAGGTTTGCGTCGTGTCGACCAGCGGCGACCCCAGCGCGGGCGTTCAAGGTTGAACGCCGCCGGCGACCCAGAATCGATCGATGTTGAACAATCGGACGTTGCGTCAGCGGCCGATCGTTCAAGGTTGACCGATCCCTGCGGTGTCAAAAACCAACGCTGGGGTCGGCACAACACGAACCTGCCGTACCCATTACCGCTACCCTCAAGTCGGGCCTGTCCCCCGACAGGGGGATTTTGTCGCCGAAAAATAACAAGTACCCCAAACATAGTAAAGAGAATAGTCCAACAATGGTCTGGGGATTATGTTTGGAGTACTTTGTGACCTTTTTGGGGTATTCTTGGGTATTTTGAATTTTTCGTCGAAAATCCCCCTGCAGGGGGACACGCCCGACATAACGCTACCCTCCGCCCGTGTTCCCCTTTTTGGGGCCTCCTCGGAGGCTCTCGTCGTCACCGTTGGATTCGCCTTGGCGTTCGAGTCAGAGTGCACCCTAGGAGAGGTCCGGGGAGTAGCGGTATCGTTCCCAGGAGGGGCTCCAGCTTTCAAACAGCAGGCTTTCCTCAGGAGGTCTTGTTCGTTCTGTGCGTGAGGGCGGGTGGGGACTACCACCGTTCAGAAAGACAATGATCGGGTCTGGAGGATGGGATTGGGAGAAGCGACCACATAATCTGTATTATCGCGTATGTTGAAGGTACTTCTTTGACTGGCAAGTGCGCTGACATTGGCCGTCGCATCCTCCAAACCCCCGGAGCTCGACTTGCTTGCCGATTGCGCTGTTACTTCTACTTCAATTTGAGTTGGTTCTTAGCTTTCGCACCGCTGGAAACGACGTTCCCGCTCATCGCATTCACGCGTCTCTCCTTTATCGTCAGCAGTCCATCCTGAAGAACCCTGCTGTGCGCATCAATGGGTGGGCCTGTATAGTTTGGCATTGCTTGTGGGATCCGATCGGCAGCGATGCTGCACCGCTGGTGCCAATAACTCATGCGGAAGTCATGGCGCAACCCATGAAGAACAGAAGTATACCAACGCAGCACATCGTGATTTCGTATCGCGAACGGGACGCAGTACGAAATACCTCATTTCTTCTGCAAGAGGAGCGGAACGCATTACATAACCTAACTACGGCCCCACGACCTGCCAGAATTTGCATGAGCACGAGGAGAAATCGCTGATGAATTAATTCCATATTAGCAACGGATCGCAATACGGAGCCCGATGCGGCATTCACTAGTCACTAGGCAATTGCCAGACCACCCTGGCATTGCTCACGCCCTTGGTCTATCTCCAGTGTTCGCCGCGTCGCTTAAACACCTGAGATGGTCCAAGATGGCTCTGAGAGGGCCCAGAACACACACGAGGGTTCTTGGAAGGCCCGGGCTCTAAGAGGGCCCCGCGAGGGCCACGAAGTAGGCTGCAGGGCGCAATCTGCGTCTTGGGAAGTTCCCAGGGGTCCAAGATGGCCCCGAGAGGACCACGAAGTAGGCTGCTGGTTGCAACCCGCTTCTTGCGAAGCTGGCGGGGTGTTGGATTGGCGGAACATGCGCTGCGGTGACAACACGTTTCCCCTGCGCTAGACGCAGGCGGCCGAAGGCATTGTTCATTGCATCTGGATGCTTTTCGTCATACCCCGCGTTCTCCCAGCCCTTTCCTCCCAACGCCATAGTTGTCCTTCTCGACCCTCCACGCTGCTCCTCGGGGGCTCATCGGGTGTCCTCGGCCCCTGTTACGGCGGGTGACCACCCCTCCTCGCTGGGTCCTCAGGGGGGGCTCCCTCGGCCGCTGCTTTGCGTTGCGTTGCATTGCTTGCGTTGCGCCGCAGTTCCTTGCGCCGTTGTGCTTTACCTTTGTTGCACGGGTTTTCTGTGCATTGGTTTACTTTGCATGGATTAGCATCGCGTAACGTTGCTTGGTATTACATTGCGCTGCTAGGCGTCGCTTCACATTGCGGGGCCTCTCATTGCTTTGCATGTGGGTCGCGCTGGTCTCATGTGTTGACATGGTGCACAAGTCGTCTTATAATGCAGAGCGTTTGTCCTTTTTTCGCGCGTGCCTGTCATAGTCCGGGGGCAAGCGCAAAGAGCCTCAGCGCGTTGCGTACTCTTGTGAAGAACTGGGGACGGATATGGAGGTATGTCGTGCGCCCTTCATCGTGGGCCTTTGAGCATATTCAACACCTGGGCGCCTCGTATGCGCACTCAAGCAAAAGGGCACGCACAGGGAGGACACGGATAGGGATTATCATCCAGGGAGGACAAGCATGATGATGAGGAGGGCGCGTGGACGAGGAGAGGTGTAGGGGAAGCAGGTATCAGGGGAGGGATGAGGAGGGCGCGCAGCGAGGCACATGGGGCAGAGGACGAGGAAGTTTCTGACCTGCCTTTTCCTCTCTACGAGTACCTCCTTCGTCACCGTATTGTGTCCTAGTCCATCCATTTTCTGTTTCCCTCCCTCTCGTCCTCACGTGTTTCTCATGCATTCTCCTACTGTTAGCCACCGCCGACCCAAAATAACAACTGATTTCGCTGTGGAGGTGTAAGCTATTTATTGTGAACTATGTGCTTAGGCTATATGGTGCAAGCTATGTGGTGCAAGCTGGACGGTGGAGGCCATGTGGTCCAATGTACTTTGTGCATGTTGGGTGGTGTTACGTTGTGCATGCCGTGTGGTTTGCGCTATGTGGTGCAAACTATTTGGTGCAATCTCTGTGGCGTATGCAATGTTGACCAGTATACGTTATGGGGTGCAAGCCCTGTGGCCCAATCTATGTGGTGGACCTCGTGGTGTAAGCTTTGGTATGCGGGCTACGTGGCGCAATCCATATGGTGTACGCCATGTGGTGCGGCGACGGACGGGAACGGAGCCGACGGGTCCGCTGACAGGTATCCACAGGGGAGAAATGGGGCGTCGCCGGCGACAGCATAGCCGCCAGGCCCATTTGCGGACCCACACGACGGCGACGACGCGGCGTCGACGGGGCGGCGACGGCGGCAACGTAGCCGCCAGACCGACCCGCGGGCCCGGACGACGGCGACGACGCGGCGGCGACATGGCGGCCACGGCGACAACACAGCCGCCAGACCGACCCGCAGGCCCAGCTCCTCGGAAGAGGAGTAAGGACCCCGACGTAAACGCACGCACTGTTTGGTTGTGGGGGACGGCCAATGGAGAGGAAGCATGTTGCCAAATAATTTCCAGGTGTCTAAAAAAGTGTGTTGGCGTGTACAGAAAGGTTTAAACCATGTTTGAAACATTTTCCCTACATGTTCAACACAGCTTACATTCAATGATGGGACAGTTAGGGTGTCCACTGCCATGGCATCCACAACTGTTTGGGGGGTATGTATACCCCCATGCTGGTCCTTCTCCTCCCTCCCTCCTTTCCTCCTCGTCCAGGGGGGCTGGGGGGGGCGCAAAAAAAGGTCCGTCCACACGTTCCTGCGGCTGCGCACCTGGATGCGCATCGACGACCAGGAAGCTTCCCAGGATCTGGTGAAGGACCCGCGCGGAGGAGGAGACGAAGGAGGGAGACGACTGCCTTGGGAGCCAGACCAACTCTTTGGGGCTGCGTCGCGACGTGAGCAGGCCGCCCTTCCAATGACATCCACATCTGAAGTTGTTGTTGTTGTTGTTGTTGTTGTTGTTGTTGTTGTTGTTGTTGTTGTTGTTGCTTCTGGCACGTTCGACAGCTCCCCCGCGGCTGTCGAGCGTGAGCGCACGCACCTCGGCTGGGCGCACGTTCGCGGAACAATGGGGTGAGGAGGGGGGGTGGGCGGGCGGGGGATGAGGAGGGAAGCTGGAGGGACTGGGGGAGAAGGAGAGCGGAAGGTAGGAGGGGTTTTGCCTCGGCCGTCCTCGGAAGTGTTGGTCAAGCCAGCATGTGCTGGGCGAGCGGCATGCCCAACCGGACGCTACAGTCCAACGGCTCCTTCCGAGGGGGGAGTGATCATGGGCCAGCATGCCCAGGGCACTCATGGCAAGAGATGCCATCAATTCTGAGAGTATGTAAAACGGGGTTTAGCCCAAGGTGGGGCTACTGAGCGCTTCCAGCGTGAGGTTGGGGTGCCCTTCTCCAGCGGCCAACTGGCCCTACACCACCTACGGCCTTCCTCCCAGCAGCTGCGCCCACTCCTACTCACTCCTCTCCCCTGCTTCCTTCAGAACCCACCTCGCACATCTGCGGATGATGGGGGGAAGAGATGCAGGCGCCGCAGGGGCCTGATGATAGTGCCGGTTCGGAAGAGGGGATGATGATGAGGAGGAGGAGGAGGACGACGAGGAGGACGAGGAGGAGGAGGAGGAGGAGGAGGGGAACGATTTGGAAGAGGGGGATTGAGGCTAAGGAGCAGGGGAGGATGAGAAGATGAGGAGCAGGAGGAGGGAAACGAGGAGAAGGATGGGGAGGAGGAGGGGAGGAGGAAAAGGGTGGAGGGGAGGAGGAGAAGAAGGGAGGGGGAGGAGGAGTAGGAGGGGGGAGGGGGGATGGATGGGCAGCGCCTGGGAAAGTGTCGGGAGGTGACAGCACCAACACGTGGGTGAGATCGACCAGTGCTACATCGCTCCTGAATGTTTAGCGGCCGCTTCTGGGCATTCATTCTAGCGACCGCGGCCGCCGTCCTCTGCTCATAGGCGGAGGCGGAAGGAGAATCCCAGAACGCCCGCGGCACAGAGCTAACACTCACAGCAGGCTAAGTGGCGTCCAGCGCAACATTGAGTCGCTCCACAGGCAGCGCCTTATCGAGCAACTCTCGGAAACGCACATTGGGCCCAAGCCCTATCCCCGAGACCTGCGCAGGACATTCAGTCCTTTTACGCGTTGCCCCCCCCCCCCCCCCCAAAACACCTTAAACACTGCACGTGCTGCTCGCGACACGGGTCACCGCTTGCGCGGGCCCTCTTTCCCCCCCTCTCCCAATGGAGTAGATCTTGGCTGCTTTGGGCGCCCGTTTCGAGCAAGTGGATTCTCCCCCGCGGGACGCACGGCTGCAAACAGTGGCATTCCGCAGAGGTCTGGAGCCAGCTCCCCCCCCCAATACCCCCCCCCCTTCCGCTCAATGCCGACACGCTGGGTCGGAAAGCGCTCGCCAGCTCCGGTCGCCGCCACGGCTGCCAGCTTCGACTCTGCCGACGAGTTACGGTCATGGGAGCAAAGGACGGGGCACGCATCCGCCTGATGTCATTCTCGTTCAGGGTGGGGGGGGGCACAGCAGGCACAGGCTGCACGAAAGCAGTAGCGCGACAAGGATACATGTGAGCATGATGTAAATCAAAGACGCCCCTTCGGGCCGCGGATGGCCGTCGAGGGCCCGAGTTGCATGCATATCGGCAACACGATTCGCAACGCCAGAAGCCGCCCGTCACCTTCGAGGCCCTCCAGGGCCTCAAGGTCCCTCTGGGCCGCCACATGCAGGGTCGACAGAAAGTCGGTGCCCGCCAAATCCCGAGCGATCATGTGAGCACCAGCAAGCTTGTGCGTCCCTGAGCGCTGCTTCCACCAAGCACGCGGGGTCTGACAAATCACAGCCTTGCAGTCCAGAGCCAGGGAAGTGGGACGATCAGCAAGTTGACCGCACAAAGCTGCGGCTGCAGCATGCTCAGCCATGGCGGGGGACTTGGGCAGACCCCGTTGAACGATACCTCGCAAGACAGCCGAGAGAGCTTCGGTGCCTTGCTCGAGCAGGGTGATGGCCCACGAGGCTCGCTGGAGGCAGCGGAGGACCTGCTTGGTGCAGCTCCCGTCTCCTGCCACCTCGAGGGTGGCTTGGAGGAGGGAGGACGAGGAGGATGGGGAGGAGGCGGAGGAGAAGGAGGAGGAGGGAGGACGAGGAGGAGGAGGAGGAGGAGGAGGAGGAGGAGGAGGAGGAGGGAGGAGGAGGAGAGGAGGAGGAGGAGGAGGAGGAGAGGAGGAGGAGGAGGAGGAGGAGGAGGAGAGGAGGAGGAAGGAGGGAGGAGGAGGAGGAGGAGGAGGAGGGGGAAGGAGGGGAGGAGGAGGAGGAGGAGGAGGAGGAGGAGGAGGGAGGAGGAGGGAGGAGGAGGAGGAGGAGGAGGAGGAGGAGGAGTATTAGGAGGAGAAGGAGGAGGAGGAGGAGAAGGAGGAGGAGGGAGGACGAGGAGGCACGGGAGCGCGTGCGGCGTGCGTCGCCAGGGGCATGCGGAGCCATGAAGGAGCACTGTGCGCGCCCGTGCCCTCCGCCCACCGTGTGGCGCCGCGCTGGCCCCCAGGCGCGGCCTGCTCCTGCTGCGTGCCCGCGCCTGTTCGGAGCCCTCGGTGCGGGTCTGTGTGCGTGAAGTGGCTTGGCGGGCAGGGTGCCGCGAGGGGAGGCGAGGGGAGCGCAGAGCCTCCCATATGGGATCCTGAGGGGGCCGTTCGGGAGCCCTGCGAAGGATCACCGGGTATCCTGAGGCATCCTCAGGCATCTCAGCATCGTTTCACCGATCCCCACAACCATTCCCCTCCCCATCCCCTATCCCCCTTCCATCCCACCACCCCAGCTGGGGATATGCGCCTCGAAGCTCGAACGGAGCAGCCCATATCCCCCATCAAGGGAGGTACATCGGCCAGTGGTTCCCAGGCCACGCTCGTGGGGATAGGGATCGGTTAAGCGATGCTCAGCGTCCTTTAGAACTCGCGCGGCGGTCTGCGCGCGAGCTCTCCGCCCGCTTGGGACCGCCTTGCGGCGGAACCCGGACGATGGCAGACCCAGCAGGATGAGGAGGAGGAGGAGGAGCACCAGCATGAGCAGGATAAGCAGGAGGCGCAGCAGGAGGAGCACGGGCATGATGATGCTGACGATGCTGACGATGCTGATGATGATGATGAGGAGGAGGAGGAGGAGGAGGAGGAGGAGGAAGAACCAAAGGAAAGAGGGGGAGGACGAGCAGGAGAATCGCGTCACGAAGGGGCCCGGCAGCAGGAGACGGAAAAGGAGGAGTTCCGCTGCCGCCCCAGGGATCCCCACCCCCACGGCGGCCTCCGGAGGTCCCCGGAGGCCCCTCGCATGGAGCTGAGGCTATAGTCGTCGGCCCGCGTCCAGCTACAGATCACAACCCGGAGGCCCCCAGAGGCCCCTGGAGGCTCCCAGAAGCTCGAAAACAGCCAGAGGACTCCGCCGCGCTGGCGCGCATCGAGGGCCTGGAGGGGCACGCCCGGGCCGCCGAGAAGCGGCTGCTGGCCAGCGGCGGCGCCGCGAACGGCGCGAAGAAGCCGCGGGCGGAGTGAGGGCCGCTCGGCCCCGGCTCCCCTCTGTGTCACTTCGCAGTCGATTTCCTGCTCCCTACTTGCTCCTCCCTCTCTCCCTCTGCCTCCTCCCGCCCATTTCCTCCCGTCTCCTCCCTCCTCCTCGGCTGCTGCTGCTTCTCCTCCTCCTCCTCCTCCTGCTCCTGCTTCTCCTCCTGCTCCTCGTCCTCCCTGCCCGTCCTCGTCCTCAACCTTGCCTCCTCTCCTCCTTCCCCTCCCTGCCCTCACCTCAGGGGTGACAGACAGACGTACACGCACGTGACTCCACATTGGTTTCGAGAGGACGCGTTGCGCGAACGTGGTCCTCGTCACCCCCCTCCGCCTCAGCCCCTCCCCTGACCCCCCCCCGCTTTCTCGCACACCTGCTGGCCTCTTCGGCCTCAGCCCCCGCGCTCCGTCGAGCGCCGCCTTTTGGCCGCAGAGCGTCGGGAGAGCGTCGGGCGTGTTTGGAGAACACTCTTCGGGAGCCGCCAGCTGCACCACGCCACGACGACGGCGATGGCGACGACGACGACGGCGGCGGCGGCGGCGACCACGACGTTGCGACGACGACGACGACGACGACGACGACGACGACGACGACGACGACGACGACGACGACGGCGACGACGGCGACGACGAGGAGGCTTTTCAGAGGGTTCTGGGCGGCTTTTTGTGTCCTTCGGTGGCTTCTACGGTCAGGAACTTTGGCTTAACATATCGTTTCGCCAGTTCTGGCCCACCACGCAGCGGCGCGACGCGCTATCCATGTCCCAGTCCCCACGCGTCAAAGCCCCAGGCATTTTCCGGATGCCCCGCCCCGCGTTGCGGAGCGACACAGTATCCGCCGCAAGGCATAGCGCGTCGCCGTGTTATCCGCAGCGACACGCTGCGTAAAAGTTTCCGACAGTGGTTGGTTTCGCATGACTTCTCAGAGGCTTGCAGAGGCTTGCCAGGGCGGAAGCGGCGGCAGCATGGGGGAAGGGGGAGCAAACTTCCACCTAGCCCTCCCCGCTTGTTCCCCCCCACCACCCTCACCCATCCGCCTGTTATCATGTCCTCCTCTCTTCGAGGAAACGCAAACATGAACTAAGGTGCATGGATTGGCGACAGGTCACTCTTCGATGCAAAACGAGTACAGTCCGTCGCCAAACCAGGCGTCACTTGCGCCAGGTTTCGGGGGGGTGCTTACCCAGATCCGTGGATCTGGCGCCGACGCACCAGGCCAGATTCTATCCCTTCGTCCCCACCCCCCCACGCCCCCGTTCGCCCCCCACCCACGCCCCCGCGTTGCCCCAGATCCTCACAGGGGGCCTTCTGAGAGGGCAGGGTGGTCTTCACGAGAGGCCAGAAGTTCCCAGGAAGCCTTCTGAGAATCGAGGAAGAAACACTTGCATAGTGTATGGCAGCAAAGCTATGTGCAGCATCCCGCCGTTGCGGATAAGAGTGAGGGGGCGGGCGCGGGCTGGGTCGCGGGTGGGTCGCGGGCGAGTCGCGGGTGGGTCGCGGGGTGGGTCGCGGGTGGGTTGCGGATGGGTCGCGGGTGGGTCGCAGGTGGGTCGCGCGTAGGTCGCGGGCAAATTTCCTCAGCTCCGCGTGGTTTTTTTTTGAGTCGGCGCTGGACCTCCCTCCCGTCGCACGGTGTGCGCCAGGGTGCGCGCCAGGGGTCCAGCACCGCTCCAGGAAATCCGCGCGGAGCTCGGACATGCTATGTATATGTAGATTCTATAGGCGTGCGCCACATCCGCCGACCCCTTCGTTCGAAAAGCGTTGTGGTTCCTCTGGGGTCGCATGCAGTGTCGGCACCATTCTCCTGCAATGTTGCGTGCAGCGTGTGGTCGTGAGGAGGAGGAAGAGGAGAAGGAGGAGAGGTAGGAGGAGGAGGAGGAGGTGATCGCGGGGATCTCTTGGGGGGCTTCTCGCGGGACTCTTGGAGGCGGTTTCGAAGCCTCTTGGGGGCCGTTTTGGGGCCGTTTGGGGCCCTCTTGGGGGCCTTTTGGGGCTTCTTAGAGGCGTCTTGGGGGCCTCTTGGGGCCTCTTGGGGCCTTCTTGGGCCGTCTTGGGGCGGACGGCTCGGATTGTCGGTTCAAGCTCCCCCTCTTGGGCCCCTCTTGGGGCCGTCTTGGGGCCCTCTTGGGCCGTCTTGGGGGCCTCTTGGGCCGTCTTGGCGCCGTCTTGGGCCGACTTGGGCGCCTCTTGGGGGCCTCTTGGGCCGTCTTGGGGCGATCTTGGGGTGCTCTTGGCCCGTCTTCAACGCCGTAAAGGCCGACAAGTCGTATATGACGAAAATGTACGTTTTCCCAGAGGAATTTGATGATTTTCGGCTCTTCGGCCCTTCTGAAGACTGTTTTTGGAGGCCTCTTGGGCCGTCTTGGAGGCCTCTTGGCTCGTCTTGGGGCCATCTTGGGCGTCTTGGAGCGCTCGTTTGGGCCGTCTTGGGGCGGAAGGCTCGGATTGTCGGTTCAAGCTCCCCCTCTTGGGCCCCTCTTGGGGCCGTCTTGGGGCCCTCTTGGGCCGTCTTGGGGGCCTCTTGGGCCGTCTTGGCGCCCTCTTGGGCCGACTTGGGCGCCTCTTGGGGGCCTCTTGGGCCGTCTTGGGGCGGTCTTGGGGTGCTCTTGGCCCGTCTTCAACGCCGTAAAGGCCGACAAGTCGTATATGACGAAAATGTACGTTTTCCCATAGGAATTTGATGATTTTCGGCTCTTCGGCCCTTCTGAGGACTGTTCTTGGAGGCCTCTTGGGCCGTCTTGGAGGCCTCTTGGCTCGTCTTGGGGCCATCTTGGGCGTCTTGGAGCGCTCGTTTGGGCCGTCTTGGGGCGGAAGGCTCGGATTGTCGGTTCAAGCTCCCCCTCTTGGGCCCCTCTTGGGGCCGTCTTGGGGCCCTCTTGGGCCGTCTTGGGGGCCTCTTGGCGCCCTCTTGGGCCGACTTGGGCGCCTCTTGGGGGCCTCTTGGGCCGTCTTGGGGCGGTCTTGGGGTGCTCTTGGCCCGTCTTCAACGCCGTAAAGGCCGACAAGTCGTATATGACGAAAATGTACGTTTTCCCATAGGAATTTGATGATTTTCGGCTCTTCGGCCCTTCTGAGGACTGTTCTTGGAGGCCTCTTGGGCCGTCTTGGAGGCCTCTTGGCTCGTCTTGGGGCCATCTTCGGCGTCTTGGAGCGCTCGTTTGGGCCGTCTCGGGGCCCTCGTGGGCCGTCTGGGAGACGTCTTGGGGCCTTCTTGGCCCGTCTTGAGCCCCATGTGGGCCCAAAAGAGGCCCGTGAGTCGCTCGGCGTCGGCCCGGGGGGGGGGGGGGTCAAATCGCCGGTTTGGGGTCCCATGGGGGGGGACTATGGGGGGGGAACTATCTCACACGCCTAGAGACCCACAAAGGGGCGGCGGATTGTTTCGTCCGAGAGAAGGCAGGGGGTGTGATAAGACGCCCCCCCTGCCCCCCCCCCCCGGACATGCGGCGATGTACATGTTTCTTCAGTGCGCCCGGGGATCATAAGCCTGGACACCGCAAGCCAGGACTTTGAACACCACCGTACTCCACCTGGAGGAATCGAAGAATGGAGAGCGCTTCGACCCACGACTTCAACGCTGTCTGTTGTGCGAACGTCCTGGTGCAGTCCATGTGCCTAGCAAGGACGCCCGCCTTCATCTGGGGCGCCCTTGCGCCCTTGCCTCTGCGGCCCGTCCGTTGCCGTTTGCACGGGTCGCCCGCCGCCTCGAAAAAATCCCAACCCAACGTCGGCCTCCACGGCTCTTTGCGTCCTTGCCACCCGTCCTTACCGCGCGTGCTCGCTGCACGTCAGAGTCCCCTGGCACGCAGCCCCGCACGCGCGGCGTCCAGACCCTTCCCCCCGTGGGTAGCCTTCAGTCGGGTTGGCCCCTCTGGAAAATTCAAGAATAGTAAAACAGCAGTCTCGGGGCATTTCTTTTGTTTTTGATGCATCGTTTTGCCATTTTGGGTATTGTTTATGTTTCGTCCAAGATCCGCCTGTAGGGAGACAACGCCCGACCTTAGGGCAGCTCTGCGACCACGAGCACTCGTGCATAACCCACGGGGCCCGGCGGCGGGACCCCCCCTGGGGGCCGAACGCACACAACAAAAAGCGAGGCAGCCCCCCCCCCCCTGGAGCGCAAGGAGGCCGCCTCGCCAGAGGTGTCGCCCCCCCCTCTCGGCATTAACGGAATTCAGGAGGACGAAAAACACACAGACACCATGAATCGTCGATTCCCCAGAAACTATGGGAATATATGGGAAGTGGGGGAGAAGACAAAAACCCAGAACATATGGGAAAATATATGGGGATCCTGTTATTTGTGTGTATTTATTTGTGTGTCCCAGGGCCCCTTCAGAAATGGGTACGGCAAGATTGGGTACAATGCCCAACAGCAGTTCCTGTTCATTTTGAACCGGACTCGCTGTCCGCGCCGCCGCGGCCTGTGTCCATTCGAGACCGAAGGCCGCCTGCCCAACAGCGTCCGCTGTTGGTTTGGGACAACATTTGTTGTTGGGCATGGTCACCCCCCGGAGCGCAAGGAGGCCGCCTCGCCAGAGACGTCGCCCTTTCCTCTCATCGCGGCGCAGGTCGGAGAGACGTAGGACTCGAGTAAACCAGACCCCCTCTCGGGCAATGAACAAAATCATGGCGGGAGGGTTTCTGCTCTTTTCGGCCTTCGGGGGCCCTTACCGGGCCTCGGGGCCGTCAAAAAACGACTCAGGATGAAAAACCGGTCCAGGGGAATTGGTCGAGACCTCCACGGGTCGACATGAAAAAATCATGACGTCGGGGGTCTGGGAAGCCAGAACTCCCGTTTGCCGACGTTTTTTGACGAGGGCGTCCTGGATGTAGACGGCCCGGTTGTCGTGGGAGATCTGCAGCGGGCTCTGGGGAGCTCGCGTCAAAGTTCAGCTTGGGTCTCGTCATTTTCATGATGACCCCGTCAGGCCAGTCCGAATCTCCCGTGCCCGAGCCTCACGTCTCCACGACCAGACGAGGGTCAATGCAAACGGGAGTCAGCCAGAGCATTTTATCTTGCAGGATCCGGCCAGAGCGTTTGATCTTGCGGGCTCCTGCAGGGCCAGGGGCGCCTTGGCCCGGGCCAGAGCGCAGGATCCTGCAGGACCCTGCTGGATTTTGTGCAGCACCCTGCATGGCCTCACCGACCCGGGTTTGCACTGATCCTGGTCAGCAGATCCACGACCTCTCCTGGGTCGTTGGCCGGTTGGCGGCTCCCCGGCGTCGGCATCTTCCCACGCACGCCTCGTAGCAAGGGCAACGGGACGGGGGGGGGGGAACAGGCGCAGGGGGGGATGCATCGAGGGGCCACATAGCCTCAAATCGGGCGTGTCCCTCCATATTCAAGAATAGTTACAACAATAGTCTGGGGACGATGTTTCGATGTTTTGTGGCTATGTTTGAATATTTTTGTCTATTTCCTATGTTTCCTCAAAATCCCGCCTGTGCGAGGACATGCCCAGCCTAACGACAGCCCGATGGCCCCAAGGCCGTGCGGCTGCCTCCGCCGTGGGGCCCTTCGGGGGGCCTGGGGCCGCAGGGGAAAAGCTCGATGCTTCGCCCCCTGAGCTTCCCGTCGAGGCGACGAGGCAGCACGAAGATGTGGGCATCAGTACTTATTGGGGGCGGACAGACCTCCTACCCTGACACGTCGATTGAGGAATTGGCCGTTTTCGGTTCGCGAGAGGGCGTCGCGGTCGTCATTTTTGCGGGTCCAGGTCCGTCGGTTTCGGTCCCAGGCCGTTTTCACTAAGGGGAGGTTTACTAAAGGGTGGTTTGTCCACCGCCGAACTTAGGGAAACGACGAATAACACCAACCTCAAAACTCGGAGGTCCGCGCGGAGTTCTCGGATCCGCGCTGGGCCCCCCCCTGGCGCGCGGAGCGCGCCAGGGGCTGCGCCGGAGGCGCCGCCAGGGTGGTCCAGTGCGGAGCCGAGAAATCCGCGCAGACCTCAGAGCTTTTATGTTGATGTCATTCCTCGTTTCCCTAAGTACAGTGGAGACCCATGCCAATAAACACCCTGCTTGCCTTCAGGGTGCCCTGGGCTTCTTGGAGTTCGACGGTTTTGCGATGGGAGGCGCGGCGCTCCCACACCAGAAATTAATGGACGTCCTGGGGTCTCAGGGTTGGATTTCTTGTGGAAGCTTTCTTGTGGACTGGCCTCCACTGTACAGTCGAGCATCTGATTAAGAAACCTCCTACCGAAAAGCTGGGCCAGCGTCTCTCGACCAACTCGCCGGAGAGCTGGCCCAGTCTTGAGCACGTTCGCCCCTCCAGCTTTCACAACAGTTGGGGGTGGACAGACCTCCTGCCCTGACACGTCGATTGAGGAATTGGCCGTTTTCGGTTCGCGAGAGGGCGTCACGGCCGTCATTTTTGCGGGTCCAGGTCCGTCGGTTTCGGTCCCAGGCCGTTTTCACTAAGGGGAGGTTTACTAAAGGGAGGTTTGTCCACCGCCGAAACAGGAATGGGCCCAGGCTTTGTTCCAAGAAACTTCTGGGAAGCTGGCCCGGATTTCTAGCACGATCGTTCTCTGAATCGCAGTTTGGGCTGTCTGCCTCCCGTGGTCGCCCGAATTGGGCCAATGAGCCCTCGGACAAGCACCTCCGCTCTAGGAGAAAAACGGGCGGTTGAGCTCCACCGCTCCTGGGCTGGCCCCCCCCCACACCTACACATGGTTCCTTTCTATTTCTTCGAAAGATGTTTGATTTTTTTCGGGGACCAAGATCCTTTCATTCTAATTGTTCTATCCTGGGCCTCTTCCTGGCCACTAGGGGGCCAGGAACAATGAGAAACAAGCACAATTAGAAATGAGCACGATTAGAAATGAGCGGCGTGTATCAGTAGGGGGTGGCAGCTTTCAAAGCTTCCCCTCGGAAACAGAAACCCGACCCCTTTTTGAGAGAGGGGGGGTGGAGGGGGAGGGGGTGGAGTGGTCCGCCCGAAACTCCTCCCAAAAAACCTTCAGGTGGGGGCTGTTGGAGTGGATTTGTGTGTGTGCCCGTGTGTGTGTGTGTGTGTCTGTGTCTGTGTCTGTGTCTGTGTCTGTGTCTGTGTCTGTGTCTGTGTGTCTGTGTGTCTGTGTGTCTGTGTGTCTGTGTATCTGTGTGTGTGTCTGTGTGTCTGTGTGTCTGTGTGTCTGTGTGTCTGTGTGTCTGTGTCTGTGTCTGTGTCTGTGTCTGTGTCTGTGTCTGTGTCTGTCTGTGTCTGTGTCTGTGTGTGTGTTTGGGGGCGGCTCTGGACGCTGCAGCAAGAAACCTCAGGGGGGGGGTCACG
This sequence comes from Prorocentrum cordatum, assembly GCA_963575745.1. Taxonomy (NCBI): domain Eukaryota; class Dinophyceae; order Prorocentrales; family Prorocentraceae; genus Prorocentrum; species Prorocentrum cordatum. The sequence goes on from CAUYUJ010018759.1 coordinate 133,689, forward strand.
GTCAGGAACTTTGGATAAGTGTGCTCGAGCCGCCAGTTCTGGCCCACTTCGCTTCGGCGCGACGCGCTGTCCACGCGTCAGCGTCCCCCGGGTCCCCGACGCCGTGCTTCTTGATTGTGACGTGACCCCAGAAATGAGCCTGGACCCCTTCCCGGGGACCGGTATTTCATCCTGCAAGTCGTTGCTTGACGGCCCCGAGGACCGGCGAGGGCCCTCAGAGGCAGAAAATCGTGAAAAACCTTCCATCGTGATTTTTGTCACGACGCGAGGAGGTCTGTTCGGATGCAACTCCTGGGAGGTCTAATTCCGATTTTGTCCTGGTCCGAAATCCGGCTTGATCCAGCTTGATCCCGCTTAATCTGGCTGAATCCCGCCCAATTCCGTTTCATCCGTAGCCCGAGGCCCACTCCGGCGTAACAGCTCCCACATGGGGCTTCATCCCCTGTAATCTTTCCGACGAAAACCTCCCAGCAGTTGCCTCCCTGGCCTTAAGGCCTGGGTCCCGAGCCTTCCCGGGCCTCCCGCCCGGCGGGGCGGAGCAGCACGCTATCCGCTTGCAGGGCCCACTCGTGTCGCCCGCGGGGCGCCGCCGCCGCGGCACGCTGCGCCGCAGCAGTTCCCGACCGCAGGGGGTCCCCGCCTCGAGACTAGACGTAAGAGTGACCCTTCGCCGGAGTGGCCTTTGGTGCGGGCACAGATGGGTCCCCAGACAGCTGAGAACGAAGCAGCAGCAGCTGCTTGCGCGCCCAGGTCTGGTCCCCCCCGCGGCCCCCCAAAAGCCGCGCACCAGAGGTCACTCTTACCCAGAGTCACTCTTACGTATAGTCAATCGAAGGGTGGTGGGGTCAGCGAGCCCCCCCCCCCAAGACCTCCCCAAGAGCTCGGAGGAGGAAAAGGTACTTACCCATACCGCTACCCTTCGCCGTTTTCCCCTTTCTCGGCCTCCCGGGAGACCCTCGTCGCCAGCGCCGGATTCGCTTCGAAATTTTGGTCAGAACGCACCACGGGAGAGGTCCGGGGAGTGGCGGTATCGGTATCCCCAACATTCTTCCTGAGAGGAAGGGTGGGGGGGATTAGAGGTGGGGCCCGCCCTGGACGCTCCAAGCAAAAGCCTCAGGGAGGGGGGCTTGGGCGGTGACCCTGACCTTGCCAGGGCGCTGAAACATAGCACTCGAGACCCCTACAGACATACCTGGACAGATCAACACCTTGACGGGACTTGAGGTGTCGAAATATTCGCGTTCTTTTTCGGCCCGCCTGGGAGGTCAGGGTGGGGGGGTCCCCTCACATTTCGTTGCCCGCCCATCGTGCGGGCAAGATTTGTATCCATATCCAGTGCGTCTTGGACTTTCCTGGAAGGGGCGCCACAAGGCCGAGGCGCACTGGATATGGATAAAGATCGAGCCTCTAGGGGGCAAATTTATCCACATCCTTTGCGTCTCGGGTTTCTGGGGAATGGAGACCGAAACTCCATACTGCAGTGGATGTGGACAGAAGTCTTAAGCCGGGCCTGTCCCTCTGCGGGAGGAAGATTCAAGAATAGTCAACAAACAGTCTGGGAACGATTTTGTTGATTATATATTTGGCCATTTTGGGGACAGATGTGGATTACATGCTTGATTTTTCGTCCAGGATCCCCCTGTAGGAGGATATGCCCGACCTAACAGCAGTCTTGCCCGCATCTCGTGCCCAGACCCCCAACGTCATGACTTTTCTCATGACGTCGACCCCTGGAGGTCTCGACCCACTCCCCTGGACCGGTTGTTCATCCTGAGTCGTTTTGTTGACGGCCCCGAGGCCCGGCGAGGGCCCCCGGAGGCTGGAAATAGCAAAAAGTTTCCCGTCATAATTTCTTTCAGGAGGGGAAAAACACACAGACACAATTCATCGTCGATTACTCAGAAAATATAGGAACATGTGGGAAGTATGGGGGAAGACAAGAACCCAGAAGATATGGGGGATATTGTTATTGGCCCCTTCATTCTTCATTGCCCGAGAGAGTGCCGTGCGGGCACCGCCGGCAAGCCCCCCCCCCCCGGCCGCCCGAGCGGCTGCGTCACGCAGCCCCCGGGCGCCGCGGGCGCGGCCCGCCGGGAGGCGGCACCTCCCCGCCCCGCGTGGGGTCTTATAGGTCGGGCCTGTACCCCTACAGGAGGCGTGTGCAAACACAGTGACAAAATAGTCTTGGGAGGATCTGTGATTTTGTGTGTGTTGTTGTTGATATGTTTGATATGTTTGATGTTGATATGTTTGATGTGTTCTTTGATATGTTGTGTGTGTGTGTTTTTGCTGTGTTTTTGATACTTTGTTCTCTTGGGTATGTTGTGCGTTCTTTTGATATGTTTGATGTTGCCTCCCAAATCCGCCTGTAGGGTCTAAGTCGGGCCTGTCCCTCCACAGGAGGCATAGTCAAACATGGTAGAAAAATAGTCTGGGGACGAGATCGGTACACAAAGTTGTTCATCTCGGGCCGGACGAAAAGGGGGGATTGGGAAGGGGGGGGGGTACGAAATCTGCCGCATGCAGCTGGTTTCGGCCCCACTCAGGGGCCCAGTCCTCGATACATGGCCGCCTCCGGCGCCGGGAGGCGCCGGGAAAATCAGCTGCGTGAGCTGATTCTTAAACCCCCCCTTTGCTATCCCCCCCTTTCACCCGGCCCGATCATCAATGCCGAAAAGGCCCACTGCTGACAGCACGCCTGGCCATTCGCCAGCGTGGCAGCGCAGGCCCCCCGATCTCTTTTATGCGGACGACGGGGCGGGCCGACAAGGGAGCGCGGGCCAGGCAGGACGGGCCTGGGACGATCCGTCGAGTATTTTTGTCACTCTTGTTGGGTATTTTGTGGGCGTAGCAATAGCAATAGCAATAGCAATAGCAATAGCAATAGCAATAGCAATAGCAATAGCAATGGCAATAGCAATGGCAATGGCAATGGCAATGGCAATGGCAATGCTTTCCCCATGGCTTCCCGCAGCAATCTGAGTCCAGAGGGGTGCCAGTTGCCAGTCTGGGATCCCAAGGCCTAGCAGCTTGCACTCAGCAAACAACACCGTGCGCATACACTGTCTGTTTGAGATCTCTGCGAGCCCTCATTCTTGACGCTTCGTCCAACATCCGCCCAGGAGGAGGAGGAGGAGGAGGAGGAGGAGGAGGAGGAGGAGGAGGAAGGTGGGGGCCGCGCCCGACCCGCTGTCGGGTCGGCGCCGCCCGCGGCCGACCGCCTGCCTGGCGGCCGGCCCCCGCGGCGGAGTCTATCGCCGCGGAGCGTATCGCCGCCCCCCTGGAAAGAAAATGGCGCGCGCCTCTCCGCCGCCCTGTTGCCCTCCGAGCATCGGCGGCGAGCGGCGCGGAGGGGAGAAACGAATGTTTTTAACCGACCAGAATTGTGCAAAACATCCGTCGAGAATGTTCGGGCCAACCAGCCCCCCCGAAGATGGGGGGAAAAAGACTAGAGCTCTCACGAATTGTTGCATTTCTCGAGACATGGATTTGAAGTAGGCCAAGCAAAAACAAGACATCAGTCGAGACTGGGGCGTTCGAGGCTCGACCTTCGAGGTTCGAGAGCTCGAGGTTCGAGCTTCGAGGTTCGAGAGTTCGAGGCTCGACCTTCGAGGTTCGAGAGTTCGAGCTTCGAGGCTCGAGGCCGTCTCTGTGGCTCTTTTCGGCCTCACGGGGGGCCACGGGCGGGCCCCGGGGAGGCCCCCGAAGCTCGGATGCGGGGGGGCAGGACCGCGTCGGCCCACGACCTTCCAGAGCGCCCCCCCAACAAAAACACCCCAGCCCTATAGACCTATCTGGACTGCCTTAAACCTCGACAGGAATCAGGACGTCGACGTCCTCGTGCTATTTTTTGACCCTCCTGGAAGGTCAGGGTAAAGATGATCAAACACAAATATCCCGAATGCACCAAACATGCTCGAACAACCGCCCACACGCATTACATAGCACACTATGTTTTAGCCCTCCTGGAAGGTCAGGGGGATGGGCCCCTGGAGGGGTCCAGGTTAACAGATTCTGGCCGACAGTCGGCCGCGCGCCCCGGGGGGGGAAGGAAAGCGAGAAGGAGAGAGAGGAGGCTTGCTCAGAAGGCGGCGGGACTTCTCGGAAGCCCTCGGGCCCTCTGAGAGGAGGTTTCTGCCGGGGTCTTCGGGGCAGGCTGGGAGGAAAAACTTCTCGGGCGGCCGGGGGGCGTCCGCGCCTTCTGAGAAGGGCCCGCCCCTTCGCCCTTCCCTTCCAGGCTCGCCGCCGAGAGAAAACCAAACCACGGCATGCGTGTTGCAGAGATCCGCGCTGCTGTCTTGCATCGGCGCAGGGCCCACCCTGGCTGGTGGCGCCTCCGGCGCCGCCCCTGGCGCGCTCCGCGCGCCAGGGAGGGGGCCCAGCTCCGCCTCCTTGGGAAACGCGCGGCTGCTGCTGCCCCCCGCCCTTCCCTGACCTTCCAGGAGGGCTAAAAAATAGCACCAGGACGTCGACGTCCTAATTCCTGTCGAGGTTTGAGGCAGTCCAGATAGATCTATAGGTCTGGAGTGCTATTTTTAAGCACTCTGGAAGGTCAGGGTTCTCGAGGAACGAAAACGGCACCAACATAAACTTTCGACGGTCCGCGCGGAGTTCTCGGATCTGCGCTGAGGCCCCCTGGGGGCGCCTCTGGCGCCGCCCCCGGCGCGCTCCGCGCGCCAGGGAGGGGAGTCCAGCGCCGCTCCAAGAGATCTGCCCGGACCGCCGGGCACGTCTCTTCACGCCGCCTTCTCTCCCTCCCCCAAAAGAAGCCGCGCGGCCCCGGCGCCTGCTGCTGGGCTGGGCCCTCCGCCCTGTAGGGGAACGAACAGTGGCGTAAACATGAAAACTCAAAGGTCCGCGCGGAGTTCCCGGATCCGCGCTGGGCCCCCCTCCCTGGCGCGCGGAGCGCGCCAGGCGCTGGGAGGCGCCGCCAGGGGGCCCCAGCGCGGATCCGAGAAGTCCGCGCGGACCTGCGAGTTGCTATGTAATGTGTGTGGGCGGTTGTTCGAGCATGTTTGGTGCATTCGGGATATTTTTGTTTGATCATCTTTACCCTGACCTTCCAGGAGGGTCAAAAAATAGCAGCAGGACGTCGACGTCCTGATTCCTGTCGAGGTTTAAGGCAGTCCAGATAGGTCTATAGGGCTGGAGTGCTATTTGTTAGCACTCTGGAAGGTCAGGGTACTTTGTCGTCCGAAACCCGCCTGTGGGAGGACATACCCGACCTAATGTTCGGTCCCCGCGTGGGGCCCGCCCTCGAGCTCCGGGGGGGGCCACTGGAAGGGGGGGCGCCCGGGCCGGGAGGCTCGGGGGCGGCAGAGAGGGGGGTGATTATGGGCTGAAGTCGGGCCTGTCTCTCTACAGGAGGAATAGCCCAAATAATGAAAAAATAGTCAGGGGAGGATTGTTTGATTATTTGCGGAGCATGTTTGGAGCATTTTTGCAGTATTTGTTTAATTTTTCGTCCAAAGTCCGCCCGCAGGGGGACACGCCCGACCTAACTCCAGGCTTCCCAGATGGGGTCGGAGTAGATGGGGTCGGAGGATCGCGCCACATGGCCGATGCATCGACGATGCGGCTCGATGCATCGTCAGCGTCGCTGGTGCATCGCCAATGCATCGCCGATGCATCGGCGATGCATCTGCGAGGCATTGCCGATGCGGTACGAGCCTCCGACCCCATCTACTCGGACCCCATCTAGGAGGCCTCTAGTGATGTCCCTGACCGTCCAGAGTGCTAAAAAATATAACTCCATACCTATAGATCTATCTGGACTGCCCCAAGCCTCGACAGGAATTAAGACGCCGATGCCCGGGTGTTACTTGTTAGCCCTCCTGGAAGGTCAGGGGACTAGGGGGGGGTGGACATCATGGAGTGGGCCATGATTTTGCCCGCTGATTTCATGGCGCCTCTTCTTATCTCATCACGCCCCTGCCCCCCTCCCTGGGCCGCGCACATGCTGCTGGCCATGATCTGCGCCCCCCTCTCTCGGTCGTCCCCCTCCTTGGCCGACCCCGAGAGGCGGGCCGAGAAGCGGACCGAGGATGGAACCGAAAATGGACCCAGGCCGAAGATGGATTCGGGCCGAAAGAGATCGGGAGGGCCCTGGGGCTAGTTCGGGTATGTCCTCCTACCGGCGGCGGTTGTAAGAAACAAACAAACATAATCGAACGATAAACAATCACATAGTCCAAAGAGGCGGGGACAGCCGTCCCCAGACAACGTGTTTTCGACTATTCTTGAATGGACCTCTGGTGGAGGGACACGCCCGACTTACAGGGGGGGCCCGACCAAAAGAAGCAAGAAGCCCAACCCGGAGACCCCCAGGACGTGCGTCGGTTTCTGGTGTGGGAACGTCACGCTTCCCGTGGCCAAACCCTCGGCACCCAAGAGACCCAGGGCACCCTGGAGGCACGCAGGGTGTGTCTTGGCATGGACCGCAGCGGTCACCCTGGGGCCGCGCGCGGAAGGCAGCACGCGTCGTCGGGGGCCCCGGCCCAGCTCCCGCGGCCCCCCCCCACCTCTGCGGGGCCTCCGCCGCCGCCCCCCCAGGGGTCCTCTCTCCCCGCGAGCGAGGAGCCACGTGCGCCACTCGGCGCGCGGGCAGCTGCACACCCCCACCCCCCCGCGGGGGGTCCCTCCACCGCCGCCCCCCCCCAGACCCCCTTCCGGGCAATGCAGGAATCGTGGCGGAAGGCTATGTTTTTGCCATCTTCGGCCCCAGGGAGCCCTTGCCAGCCCCTCGAGGAGGAGGAGGAGGAGGAGGAGGAGGAGGAGGAGGAGGAGGAGCAGGAGGAGGAGGAGGAGGAGGAGGCGACTCAGGATGAAGACCAGTCCAGGGGAACGGGTCGAGATCTCCAGGGTCGGCGCAGTGAAAAAAGCATGGCGTCGGGGGTCCGGGTCACGGGGGGTCCTCGGCCCTTTGGGCAAGCACAAGCCGCTCCCCGCGGGAGTCCTCCACCCCCCCGCCTCCCCCACAGCCCGCCCCCGCTGCGGGCTCGCCTGCCCCCGGCCGCACGCAGGGGTTTGGGCCTCCCTTGAGGGGGCTCTGGAGCAGGCGGGATCGGAGGATCGCGTCGCATCGTCGATGCATCGGCAACGTGGCGCGAGCCTCCGACCCCATCTACTCCCACCCCATCCGGGAAGCCTAGAGTTAGGTCGGGCGTGTCCAGGCGGATTTTGGACAAACAGTTAAAAATACTGCAAAAATGCTCCAAACATGCTCCACAAAGAGTCAAGCAATCCTCCCCTAACTATTTGTTCATCCTTTGGACTATCCCCCCCTGTAGAGAGACAGGCCCGACTTCAGCCCAGAATCACCCCCCTCTCTGCCGCCCCCCGAGCCTCCCGGCCCGGGCGCCCCCCCTTCTGGGGTGCCCCCCCCCCGCGGGTCCCGAAGAGGGCGGGCCCGAGGGCGGGCCCTGCAGGGGGATCGGCGGATGTCGCGCCGCACCGCCGAGGCGCCGGCGAGGTGCATCGGCGGTGCGGCTCGATGTGGAGCCCGATTTTCTCCACGCCGGTGGCGCCGATGCATCGGCGATGCACCGCCGATGCATCGGCGGTGCGGCGAGATCCTCCGACCCCATTTGTACTACTCGGAGCCCATCCGGGAGGCCTCTGCGCACGCGAGAGGGGCCCTGGGCAGGATGGGAGGCCACGTGCGAACCCTGGCCTCAGGTCGGGCACGTCCCTGCACAGGAGGATTGCTCAAGAATAATACAAACCAGAGTAACGATGCTTCGTGCCCTTTTGACATTCTTTGATTTAGGGTTGGCAGTGTTTAATTGTTCTTCCAAAATGTGCATGTAGGAGGGCATGCCCGACCTAACCCCACCTCCCCACCCCACGATGTCTAAGGGGAGAGGTGGGGTACGCTTTGTTCGGGACCCTCCGAGCGAAGTACACCCCGCCTCCCCGCTTCGAAATCGGGGGGTGGCGGGGCAGGGTTCGCACGTGGCCTCCTATAAGAGTAGCCTATAAGAGTGACCTTTTGACTTTGTGTGATTCTTGGTTGACAGTGCTGTATTGTTCTTCCACAGCCCGCCTGCAGGAGGACATGCCCGACCCACGCCTCGCCCTTCAGCCCTCCGCCCAGCCGCGGGCCCAAGAGGCCCCGGCGCGCGCGCACGCGTGCGCGCGGCCGGCCCGCGCGGGCGCCGGCGCGGTCCTCCCCCGCTACTTCCCCCCCCCTCGCCTCCCGTTCTGGGCCTCCTCCTCCTCCTCCTCCTCCTCCTCCTCCTCTCCCTGCTCCTGCTAGGGCCCTTGTTGAAGGCCAGAGAGGGGAGACCGCAGCTCTACATCAGAAACGTGGTAGATGACATAGCGCTGCAGGCGTGTGGAAGGGCGATCCAGGTTGCGTCGGTTCTCAGCTCGGGTGTCGAGTCGCTGCTCGGGAACTTCGATCGGCTTAACCTTCCAGTTGCGGTGAAAAAGACCAAGTACATCTGTAGTGCTGAGGTGCAGGAGCTTCTCCAGGGGCAATGGCGTATCCCGCCCTCGTCGCGAGTGGACACGGCTCGAAATCTGGGAACGGATGCGGCGTCGGGTTCCTGTCGAAGAGTTGGGATAGCCAGAAGTAGGTTTGCGAATGCTAGATCTCGAGCTTGTAGGCTTCAGGTTTTACGTGATGCAGGGGCTGAGGTAGGCCTCATCCAAAGAGTCGGGGCCACCGCTGTGGCCCTGTGGGGGAGCAGTGTGATGGGAATCCCCCCGTCAGCGATGCACGGTCTCCGAGTTTCAGCTGCTCGGAGTATCGGTCGCCTCCCCAAGGGCTGTAGTCTAGGACTCAGGCTCCATTCGTTCAGGATGGGTTTGCTGTGTGATCCCTTGGTGGCCTACACGGGGCACGTGGTGTTTCAATGGGCCACGGCTGTTTGGGATAGTTTTCCTTCGAGGCTGATCCTGGGGGCGACGATGGAGGCGGCTATTGAAAAACTGGCGCGCTACCGCCACCCTTGGAGGGTCGCCTCGTCGCCTGCGGACGTTGCTTGTTCTTCCCTGGACAGGATCGGCTGGAGGTTGTTAACCAGCACCAGGCTCCGCGATGATCTAGGTTCGGTCTGGAACCTCAGCCAGCTCTCGCCCTGTGAGGTCAGGGAACTAGTGCACGAGGGAGCTACCAGAGCCTCCGACAGGCTTGCGTTGGAAAGTGTGGGGCGCCTTGGGGGCGAGGGCCCTCAGAGGCTCGATGGTGTGTTTCCTGTGTTTTGGACCGGCCTTGGAACGCTCCTCAGGGGTAAAACCAAAGACTGGGCGGCCCATCACCAGCATGCGCTGCGCTCGCTTGTGTGCAATGTGCATTGGCCGCAGGCCAGAGTGCATGGGCACGGGCTGCACAGCTCTGATGCCTGTCAACTTTGTAAGGTGGCTTGGGGGACGCTGTGGCACAGGCAGTACGAATGTGCGGCACACAGCAGCGTCAGAAGGGACGCTGTTTCCCCCTGGCTTGCTGCTCGTGCTCGGCGTGCCTTGGACGGTGGGGAGGACGTTGGGGAGCGGTTTGCGAAATGTGTGATGCCCAGCCCCTTGGCCTTTATACCTCGAGTAGAGCCTGAGACCACGACCAGGTGGGTGAATAAGCCCGCCAGTGGATTTCTCTCGGGGTGCATCTTTAGTGACGGTTCGGCCTTGTGGCCCTCTCTTCCAGGAGTCTGCAGAGCGGGGTGGGCTCTCGTGCAGGTCGATCGGCTGGGAAATGTGCTGCATGCTGCTTACGGTCCTGTGCCGCTCAGCTTCGGCCCCCGCCAGACGGCCAAAGATGGCGAGGACTTCGCCATTTACATGCTCACACAAGTTGGCATCGCTCCGTTTGAGCTGTATCTAGATTGCAAGGCCACTCTAGACATCTTGCTCGGAGGCTCAGGGTCTGGGGCTGAAGCGAGGTCCCCGAGAGGCCACATGTGGAGCCCGTTTTGGGCCGCCTTCGAGGGATGCGACATCCAGGCCCACAAGACTCTGGCCCATGCTTCCAGGAACGACATCGAAGCTGGTCGCACTACGGTCTGGGAGAAAAAGGCCAACTCGAGTGCGGATCAGTATGCGAAGCTAGGGGCAAGGATGCATGGAGCTGAGGACTCCCATGCTCAACTTTTTTGAGGTTCCAAGGCCCTTGTGGCCGAACAAGGGAGGTGGGCGGGTAGGCTGGAAGTTTTGATGGCCACCAGCGGCCAGAGCAGGCAGGACACGGTCGGGCTGCAGATGCTCGACCAGGAGCTGCCTGCTGAGCCCACGCCCCCTCCCGACCCCGCCGAGGAGGAGGAGGAGGTCGTCGGTCCGTCGAGTGTCGTTGGTGCGGAGGAAGGAGTGGATCCGTGCTGGGCCGACGAGGCCCGATTCGCGTTCTACTTTAGACGGCATGCTTTAGTCCGATGCTCGATTGTGACGCCTTCTAAGATAGGTGACAAGGTGGTTTTCTGTTTTCGGTGTGGGGGCTACACGTCGGGGCGTCTGGGCCGCACCCTCCTGGAGCGGTGTCTAGGGAAGCCCGCCAGCCCAGGGATCAGGACCCAGCTGAATCGGCTCCGAGCTGGAAAGCACCCACTCTATCGTGCCACCACGAAATCCCTGGTGCTCGGTCCCTCTGGCCCGTTGAGCTCCCAGGAACAGGTCGAGATCGAGGGATTAGTGGACTCATGTGAAGCAGTGGCGGCGAGCTCGAGCTCGTCTGCTGCTGATGGTTTTTGTCCAGGACTGCCCTCGCAAGATTCGGTTCTTGCGGCCTTTGGGATTCTGGAGTCTGAGCTGCCGAGGGTGAAGGAACTCGGGCAGTGTCGGGCCGTGGACGGTTCAGACGGAGAGTCTGAAGCCTCCGACGGCGAGCTCTTCTGACGCTGAACCTGCCTTCATGGCCGTCCACCACCACCACCTCCTCCTCTCCCTCTCCCTCTCGCCCACGTCCTGGAAAGCGCTCCTCGTTGACGTTCTCTTCCTCCTCTTCCTCTCGCCATCCCGTGCCCCCGCCGTCCAAGCCCTATGAGGGGGTGCGAGGGCGCGCGGGAAGGGCGCGGAGGAAGTGCAGACAGAATTTCCGGAAACAAGAATTACGGAGGTCGAGCGCATGCGGGTGAATATCTAACAAAACATGCAACGGCTTAGTTTTAGGGGACAGTTGCGCCGCATCGCCGATGCAGCGCCGATGCGGCCCGATGCAGAGCCCGGTTTCCTTCACGCGGACGTCGCCGACGCATCGCCCAAGTCGACGATGCATCGCCAGTGCATCGCCGAGGCATCGCCGATGCATCGCCGATGTATCGGCGATGCGACGCGATCCACCAACCCCATCTGCTCCGACTCCATCTAGAAGGCATTTTTACACATCCGCACCATGATCGAAGAAGAAGAAACATAAAGTTCTGGCGCTCCGATTGGATTTCTTGGACCCGCGCTGGGCCCCCCCGGCGGCGTCTCCGGCGCCGCCCCTGGCGCGGCCCGCGCGCCAGGGAGTGGGGGTGCTAGCGCGGATCCAAGATATCCGCGCGGAACGCCAAGAATTTATGTTTATGGCGTTTTTTCTTCTTCTTCTTCTTCTACCTTCGCCTCCCGTCCCCAGCATGAGGGGTGCAGGTGAGGGAGCAGGGAGCAGGAGAGAACCGGTAGGCGGAGGGCGCGGGCGCGCGGCGGGGAGGTGTTAGCCACCTGACCCCCCCCCTCCTTGGGCGCGCGCGTCGGCTCTGCCTCCCCATGACCTCTTGATTCCTGCTCCGTCTTCTGGGTCTGGTGCCAGGGCTGCAGAAGTCAGCAGGAGGAGGGGTACCCATGATGACGAGGGGTCCTGAGGTTCGTCGTCGGTGTTTTGCCACCCCCGACAAGAAAGAAGAAGCACCAAAAGCCTCGAGCCTCGGGGATCGGCCCTCGATCCTCAGAAACCCTTTCTTTCAGGCCCCCTTCGGTTCGTGGCAGCCCTCCCACCTCTTTCGGAGCGTTACCCTCATCATGCAGGCCCTGGCTGCGTTGCCAGCGTGGCACACGGCATCCGTAGCATGTGCCAGGTGAAGAACTACATCCCCAGCATGGCTCTGCAGTCGCTGTGGGCCATACTCGGAGCAGTGCGGCACCTGCGCAGCTTCAGCCAGATTGCCTCCAAGGCAGTCGAGGTAACTCACAGTGCTCTAGCGTGAGTGTTTACCCTGAGCACAGAAGACCTGGATGAGTATGCTACCCTTGGCAGATCCGTGCCTTTGAAGCATGGGGGCGGGGTACGTTTGATCGTCTCCGTTTCTATTACGAATCTGCTATGTCTAGCTTCTGGCTGAATGGCTTGTAAGTTCAGCCTGCCGGGGAAAGCATGGAGGAGGAGGAAGAGGGACGGAGGAGGAGGGAGGAGGAGTGGGGAGCAGGAGTGTGGGGAGGAGGAGGAGGAGGAGGAGGAGGAGGAGGAGGGGAGGAGGAGGAGGAGGAGGAGGATGGAAGATGAGGGGGGGGAGGAGAGGAGGAGGGAGGAGGAGGAGGAGGAGGAGGAGGAGGAGGGAGGAGGAGGAGGAGGGAGGAGGGAGGAGAGGAGGAGGAGGAGGAGGAGGAGGGGAGGAGGAGGAGGAGAGGAGGAGGAGAGGGAGGGGAGGAGGGAGAGGGAGGAGGAGGGAAGGGAGGGAGGGAGGAGGAGGAGGAGGAGGGGTGAGGGCGAGGAGGATCTCTCCAGCTCATCGCCCCACCCACCCCCCCGCGCCCGATGGCCGAGCAGCCGTCCCCCGCGAAGCAGGCGCGGGAGAAGGCTGCAGCGGAGGCGGCCGCGCACTTCGAGGCGTCGCGACGTCGTCGTCGTCGTCGTCGTCGTCGTCGTCGTCGTCGTCGTCGTCGTCGTCGTCGTCATCGTCGTCGTCGTCGTCGTCGTTTTCGTCGTCGTCGTCTTCGTCGTCGTTCTTCATCACCCTTCTCATCCTTCTCCCCCGCCGCCTCCTCAGAGATCCGGGCGTAGCATTTTTTCAGACGGGGCGTTGTCAACAGTTTTCAGACCCTGGGGTCATCACAAATCGATCCAGCTCGAAGGGTGCTGCAGAAAGATGGGTTCTAGGGTACCGGTCGCTGTTCTTCTCGCGATGGTATTTTTTCGCAAGGCCGGAGCTCCGGGTCGTTCTCCTCCTCGTCAGTCCCCTCTTCTGCTCTCCCTCCTCATCCCTCCTTCTCCGCTTTCCCCTCTGCTGTGGCCCCTGCGGCGGCGGCCAGTGTGCCGCGCCGGAGCGCGGGCGCCAACGCCGCCGCCGCGGGGTGGCGACACGCGGCGTTTGAGTTCTCAGCCGCGTCCTTTCGTCGGCCCTACACTCGTGCCAACTGTTGGGCTGTTCAGGGTAGCAGAATCCTCACAGCAGAGTCCAGCCTCTTCCTCCTCACCGCACGTTCTCGTCCTCCCCCGCTCCTCCTCCTCCTCCTCCTCCTCCCTCCTCCTCCTCCTCCGTCCTCCTCCTCCTCCTCCTCCTCCTCCTCCTCCTCCAACTCGTCCTCCTCCTTCTCCTCCTCCTCCCCCCTCTCCTCCTCTTCCTCCTCCTCCTCCTCCTCCTGCTCCTCCTCCTCCTCTTTCTCCTTGCTCCGCTATCACTCATCCTCTTGATTGTCTCCCCCTCCACGAGAGCGTTCTTGCTCTTCTCACCGTCCTTCTCCACTTGCAGCTCTTGCCCATCATCATTCATCTTCGCCTCCTCGCCATTATCCGTGACTTCCTCTTTCTCCACGTCGCCATTCCCCGTCTCGTCCTCCTTCGAGTCGTACTCATTATCCTAATACTGCTCATCCTCCTATGCATGCATATACTCCTGCGCGCCCTTGTCCTCGCCATGCTCATCATTTTCATTATCATGTTTCCTTATCCTCACTCTTCCGTTCGTTCCTCAATCATTGGTTCCATCTCTTTTTCCTGGTTGTTGTCCTTTTCCCAGCCCCCCGCTGGCCACCGTCCTCATCCTCCGTCTCCTCTTCCTCCCTACCCTTCTCCTGAACTGATATTATTCATCATTCTCCCCCGCCTGGTCCATCCCACGTTCGTCGTCATCGTCCACCTCCTCCTCACCCTCGTGCCTCCTTCCCTCATCATACTTCATCCCCCCTCTCCTTCTGCATCCCCACGCGCGCGAAGGAGGGAGACGGACGAGGACAAGGAGGCGGGCGGCAGCAGGAATGTTGACGGCGACGGCGAAGACGGCGAAGACGACGTCCCTCGTCCGCGAGGCACGGGCAGCTGAGGTCCGCGCCTACCTGGATGCCAGCCTTGGCCAGCAGGTCCACGAAGGCTTGAAGGAGGTGCCCGGGAGCGGGGGGGGAACCATATTCCTGGCGACTCGAAAATCGCGACGCCTGTCGTCTCCGAGGAAGAGGAGGAGGCGGAGGAGGAGGAGGAGGAGGAGCAGCAGCAGCAGCAGCAGCAGGAGCAGGAGCAGACGTTGCGGCATTCGGGGCATCTTCTGGGCCTTGCGGCGCTGTGGGTTCCCGCATGCGCGGCTTGCGTTTCTGCTCGCAGAGTGCGCCCGTCTTGGCGCCGAGGCCGTGGCATTGCCCAGCCCAGGGCGGCTTGCGGCACGGCTTTCTGCGTCCCCTCCCCTTCCCGCCGATCCTCCCGCTCCAGCAGCTGCGCCGCGGACGGCAACAGAGCCTCTGGGCCCAGCGGTGTTTGAAGTTATTTTGGGGCTGCCGTTGTACAGGAAGCCGCTGGTCAGTCTCCTGCCGCGTCTCGCCAAGGAGCGTGCGTCTTACTCGAGAGCTGCCGCGGCCGTCCCCTCCCTCGTGCCCCTCCTTCCCCTCCAAGGAACAGCTTCTAGGCCCAGCGGGACTGCGACGAAGCGGGATTCCGGACGCTTTGCGCACAAGCGGCATGGGCGCGCCGCGTTGCTTGCGTCGTCCGCCCCGGCGAAGCGGTCGACTGGCTTTTCGGCCACGGCGCCTGCCCCCTGCCCCCCGCCTGCCCCCGTGCCAGGTGGCCTCCCAGCGGCCCGCGGAGCCGAGGGCCGCGCTGGCCGGGCTCTTCCAGGGCAAGAAGAGCCTCGGGGAGATCGCCAAGGAGACCCGCCCCGCTGCGAGCGGGGAGGAGCTGGGAGGGGGGGGGGGAGCGGAGGAGAGCCGCGCAGGTGGCGGAGACGGGGGTCGGCCCATGGGGGCCGGTCGGAGGTGCAGACGCTTGCCAGGGTCACCCGCGGCCCAGGTCTTGGACATGGGCTTGGCCATGCCTCTCGCGCCCTTTCGCCCCATCACCGGCTCTGAAGGGATGGCATGGCCGCAGCACCGACCCTGCCGCTGCTGCTGCTTCTGCGAGCTCTCGGGGCAGGGGGGAACTGCTGGACACCGAACTCTCGGCCTTCACTCGGCCGTTGGGCCCTCTCCCGGACACGGCCACCGCGGGGGAGAGAGGGCTCGTGGCCTAGGGTGGCCGTCTGGAGGCCCGTTTTACTGTTCTGTTCTCTCAAGTCCACTTGTATTGGTCTCTTTGGCAAGGATATGCGGCGAATCCAAACGTCTTGAAGTTTCGACCGGCCGAGGGTGAGGGGGGAGGGGAAGGGAGGGGAGGGGAGCCGGAGCGGGAGCGGGAAGTGAGGAGGATTGATGAGTATTACATTGATACAGGGGCCTGGGACTGGGGAAGAGGAGGGAAACGGCAAGACCACCAGCTCGCATGCGGATGGCGCGACGGACCCTGTGAGTCGCCACACCCACTGCGCCAGGGCGGAAGACGGGAGGAAGGCGAGGAGAAGGCGGAGGACCACGATGATAATGAGGAAGACGGCTGGGGCGAGAAGAGAAGGAACGGCGAGAACGAGGGCGACGACGAGGCGGGCGATCGGGAGGATTCGGACGAGGACGAGGCCCATGCAGGAGGACGAGGAGGGCACCGGGGGCGAGGCCGGCGAGGCGAAGGTCGAGGAGCAGAGGCACGTCGACGACGACGGCGACGCCTGTGGCCTCTCGCGCCGCGCCGTCCCGAGGCAGGAGGAAGCACCCTGACCTTTCTGGAGGGCTACCATCGATTAGACTTCAGAGTGGCCTTTCGCTGGAGTGACCTTCCGGTGCGGGGTCGCCTGGGCACGGATCGCGCTGCGAGATCAGCGGCGTGAGTGCGCCTGGGTTGGGCCCCCCCGCGCCCACCGGATGCCGCGCACCGGTGCCGCGCACCACCAAAGGTCACTCTTGCCCAAGGACGCTCGCCCCAGACCCCCGACGTCATGATTTTTTCATGACGTCGACCCCTGGAGGTCTCGACCCGTTCCCCTGGACCAGGTTTTCATCCTGAGTCGTTTTTGGACGGCCTCGAGGGCCGGCAAGGGCCCCCGGAGGCCGACAATTCTAAGACATCTTCCCGTCCTGATTTGTTCCCTTGCCCGAGCTAGGGGGTCTGGGCTGCGCGCCGCCGGCCGAGGCCGCGCGCCTCCGGCGCAGGGCGCACGGCTGTGCCGCCCCCCGCGGGCCGAGGAGAAGAAGTGCACGGACGCCGCGCTGCGGTCGGCGGCCCCGCGGCAGTACATGTACGCCACGGTGGCCACGGAGCTGGCCGGCTCCCTGGCCGACGTGTGCCGCGCGCGGCCGAGAGCGCCGGTCCTCCTGCCCATCAACTGCACGTGTATCAAGCAGTGGGGAAGCGTCCTGGCCCGCCTATAGCCCTACCAAAAGATGTTCTAAGAACCTCTTGAGGCTCCCACGGAACGTTCTCAGAACAATTTCTGGCGGAGTTTGTCCTGTTGTAACACATCGGGTTCATGTTCTAAGAACATTGTTTTTGCTCTTAGGACATGTGTGGGTTCTAAGAACATTCTTCTCGCCAGTGTTTTCTTCTCGCTAGTGCTTTCTTCTCGCCAGTGTTTTTTTACTTCTTGGATGTGGTTGTAAGTAAAGCCGCTGGTCAATCTCTGCCGCGTGTCGCCACGGAGTGCACAAGTGACTCGAGTGCTGTTGCGGTCGTCCCCTCCTGAAAAAAAAGGGTTCTAAGAACATTTCGTGGTAGGGCTAGAGGAATGCCAGGACGGTCGGTCCCTGCTCCAGTGTGGGAGGGGCCCTGCGCGGCAGTGGCCCCCGGGGTGCGTGCGCGCGGGTTCTCCCCGATGCCTTGCAGGAGATGCGCTGGTCGCGGCCAGGGGGCCACACGCGAACCCTACCCCTACCCATACCCCTACCCCCCCTCCTCCTCCTCCTCCTCCCCCTCTCCCTCCTCCTCCCCCTCCTCCTCCTCCTCCTCCTCCTCCTCCTCCACCTCCTCCTCCTCCTCCTCCCCCCTCCTCCCCCCTCCTCCTCCTCCTCCTCCCCCTCCTCCTCCTCCTCCTCCCCCTCCTCCTCATCCTCCTCCTCCTCCTCCTCCTCCTCCTCCTCGGAGGGGGAGGGTGGGGGTCACTTCGCTCGGGAGCTCCCGCGAACCCCACCCTCGCCCTCAGAAATCGCGGGGGGCAGTAGGGGCAGGGTTCGCGTGTGGCCCCCCAGTGGCGTGAGCGCGCTGGGTGTTCGGGCCCCCTCGCGCACCCCCCCTGGAGAGCTCACCACGCGCCAAAAGCCAACCGCCCAGCCCGAGGGCCTCGGTGTGCCCTCCATTCCCAGTGGGGGGGAGGGGGGGGCGGGGCAGAGGGGAGTACGGAGAAAACTCGGATTCGCAAAGGTGAAGCAAAGTTAGACTCCCTGGTGCCCCTCGTCGTGTCTCACTCTCGCGCGCGCTCGCCGCTTGTCTGCCGCCGTTTGGGGCTCAAGGGTCGGATTGGACCGTGTTTGCGCGGAGCCAATGAAAAAGACGGAGGAAGGGAGCAGGAGCTAACACCCGTGGAACCCGTACCCCTCCCCACCCGAAAGTTGGGTCTTCGGGCTGGGCTGGGGTGGCTTGGTAGTGGAGGATCACGATCTATAAACGACCGGGGGTCGTGTTCACGCGGCGGTGCCCGGGATGACGATTAGAAAAAAACCGGCCGCGGGCTGGAAAATTATTATTTTTCCCAACCCTCCTTGGTTGGGTATTCGTTTTGAATAGGGCAGTGTGGTCGCGTCCTTCCTCCTCCCGCCTCCCGCCTCTTTCCTGCCTCTTTCTGTCTTGCCTGCGGGGGGCTGTGAAATGGGGGGTCCAGCATAGAGGGTAATCGCGGCAGATCCAAATTAGACCTCGCCGTTCCTGGGGGGCTGCGATCTGTGAAACTGTCGCCACTTTCTAGGCCTGCTGGGGGGCTCAGCATAGAGGGTAATCGCGGCAGATTCAAACTAGACCTCGCCATCCCTGGGGTGCGATCTGTGAAACTGTCGCCACTTTCGAGGCCTGCTGGGGGGTCCAGCATAGAGGGTAATCGCGGCAGATCCAAATTAGACCTCGCCATCCCTGGGGGGCTGCGATCTGTGAAACTGTCGCCACTTTCGAGGCCTGCTGGGGGGCCCAGCACAGTGAGGGCCACGCGCGGATTCAAATTAGACCTCGCCATCCCTGGGGGCTGCGATCTGCGAAACTGCCGCCATTTTCGAGGCCTGCTGGGGGGCCCAGCACAGTGAGGGCCACGGGCAGATTCAAATGAGACCTCGCCGTCCCTGCGGGGCTGCGATCTGTGAACCTGTCGCCACTTTCGAGGCCTGCTGTGATCCCCGTTTTCGAAGTGGCTAGGAGTGCTCAGGAATTGTAAATCATCAGCTTTATCAAGCCCTTTTCCTGTAGCCAGTGTCCTGCGAGTCTCCCGAATTCCGTCTGCAGACATATGTAACCCTCGCTCCGTCATCGCCCCCTTATAAAGTATCCTAAACTATTTGCGCCCCGCTTTTGCGCAGGGGTTGGGTACGTCGCCAGGGTAAGTGTTTCAATCGTTCTCCTCCTGTCAACAAATTGTGCAGAAATGCCAGCAAACTATTATTTCAATCGTTCTCTCAAATTTTTAAAAATTAATCGTCATCCCGCATTACCCCCCCAACCCGAAAGTTGGGTCTTCGGGTTGGGTTGGGGTGGTTTGGTAGATCGTCAAAATCCGCGCACCAAAGGTTATTCTTGCCCAGGGTCGCTCGATGCGCGCAGCCGAGTTTGGCGAGGTAGGGGGAAAAGGGCTGCAGCCCAGCGTGGACCCAGAGCACAGACGATCGACAAACAAACATGCGACACAACCCCATCTACGGCACTCCATGTTGCGGTACGGCTCGTCGAGGGCCGTAGCGCATATCTCGCAAAGCCCCATGCTGGATTTCTTGGTGTACGCCAAGCCTCGTGGGGGTGCCGCAGGTGGGATGGTGTCGTTTGGTTTCTGGCCCAGACGATCTGATTTCTTCAGCCTGGGCGTTTTTCGTGAGTTTCGGCATTTGGGGCTCATTACCGAGCCTCGGGACCATCGAAAGCGGATCTGGGGCGGAAAGTCGCCCCCCGGGGAAATGGTCGGGACCTCTGGGGCCGCGCGATGAGAGACTCACATCGTCGGATGTCTGGGTCCTGCAACCCGCCACGGAGAGGAGGAGTCGTGAAGGGAAGAGGGATCCCGAGATTTTCTGACCTCCCAGGGCCCTGCCAGGGGCGGTCTTAGTCAGGGGGGGGGAACATCGGGCGTGAATCGGCCATTCATCGCCGATAGACTGGCGATTGGCCCCCGACAGCGAGTCCGAACGATCCTGGGTCGGGGCGGGCCCTCGGGCGCAACGGGGTCAGATCCCAACGAGAAGAGTCGGTCTGATCCCATCAGATCGGCTCAGATTCCAAAAGGTTAGGAAACCGGAGAGGTTAGGATCCCAATGGGCGGGAACAACTATTGATGAAAGTTTTGCGCGGTCACTTGGGCAATGAAAACCACATGATATCTTTTGAAGGAACTCATTCGGTCTTCATCGCGCTCCGTTGGGATGTCGACCATTCCACTGCCCTGTGATATGGAAGTTCTGAGTGCTCCAGGACGTCCCCATGCAGGCTCGAGGCACTCCAGGATGGCAGCGTACACGAAACGTATATTAAACGTACATACCACGTTTATGCAACGTATATCGGGAACGTATAAGGAAATGTACCAAACGTAACCGGCACATATATCAAGCGCAGACGGCAAAACATGCGACACGTACATGCAACGCATACGAAGCGCATAGGACACGCAGGTCAGACGTGCATGGAACGTGAATGAAAACTAGTTAAACGCATCCGCAACGTATATGACACACAGACTGCATGTGCATGACATTTATACGAAGCGTGAGGGAAGCATGTATACGTAGATGTAGCGTGTCGGACAACGTAGACGTAATGTATTTAAGACATATATGTACTAACAATATTCCTGGAGCGTATATTGGACGTTTATGAACGTATACGACCCGTATAGAAAACGCATGTGCAACCGTATGCGAATCCTGTACGAAATATCTAGGCCTGTCTTCGAAAAAGAATTGCAACATATATGGAACTTGTGTGACACGTAAAGGAAGCACGTATGCATTCGCAACGCGCATGAAACGTGCACGAAACATGTATGAAGCGTTTATGGGACGTGATGCACGTATACGAAACGCATGCGGCATGAATTTAACGTGTGTGCGTATCGCCTACGCACCGTCTGCGAATCGCAGGCAAAACGCTGACAGCACGTACCATCAATAAATGTGCGAGAGGTATACGACACGCATGCGACAAGTAGTTAGAACGTATACACAACATATAATGCTCGCACTTTACATGTAAGTATAGCGTGCACGAAACGTACACACACACACACGTTCTACAAGACGCTCATACAACGTATACCGCAGGTGGCCCAGAGAGGGACCTGAACGGACATGTGGAGCTTTTCGCCCGAAGATGGCGCCCCCAAAATGCCCCGAGGAGGCCCCAAGACCCCAAGAGGTCCCCAGTTGGGCCCCCAGGAGGCCCAAAGAGCGTTCCGATAACTACCCCGCCAGAGGCATCCCAACAGACCCGTGTATCCATCCAAGAGGCTTCTGGCCCACAATGCAGGCACCTTCGGAAATCGTTCAGGATTCTTCCCTAGGAATCCTCCGGAATCTTTCAAGAATCGTCCAGACTCGCTCGGGATCTTTAGGACTCAGGAGTCTCTCTGGAATCTTCCGGAATCTTTCGGGAATCTGTCTTGCGATCATACAAAAAACCGTCGGAATCGTCATGAATCTTCCAGGAATCGTCAGGAATCCAATCAGAATGCTTTAGGGAGCGTTCCAGAATCCGCAGGAATCCTGCAAATCCGGGGGGATCCATGCGGAATCCTGCAGGAAGCTTCTCGGAGTCCTCAGGAAGCGACTAGGCAGTTTAAGAGGAGTCTCCAGGAATCCCCACGAGGCCGAGAAGGCGCCCAGGAGGTCCTTATGAAGCGCTTCAACAAGCGCAATTAAATTTAAATTCTGTTATTTGGGATTTGAGCCGTGGATTTGAGCCGTTCCGGTATTCACACCCGCTGGGATCTGAACTAGTTGTTTGGGATCTGACCCGTCCCGTTGAGATGATAGCGCTTTCTCGCCATCGGGCCCGTGTCGGCGATGAATGGGCGATTGGGGTTCGATGCGGCCCCCCCTGAGCCTACCCCCTCTTGGCGTTGCCCTTGATGGTTCCAGACTCCAGGACCTACTCACCTCGGAGCTCCTTTGCTTTCGTGCCAAGCGAAGCGGTGTCTCGGAGGGTTTGGGAGGCGCCTTCGGGGCCCTGGATGGGCTGCCTCCAGCCGCGCGTCGTCGAGGGCCTTCTAGTGACGCCCCGGAGTCGACCCCGACGGCCTCCCCGAGATGTGACGCAGCATTTGAGGGATCGTGCTCGAGGAGTGCGCGGTGCTTAAGAGGCAGCGAAACGCTTAGGAACCGAGGAGGCGAGGAAGATGAGAAGGGCGGGGAGAACACGAAGGGAACGAACAGGGAGGAAGCCAGACACCCAGTTTCAGCGACTGTGATGTGCGCTGCTTTGGTTTGCTCCCTCCGGGCCTCCTCCGCGGGACCGCGTCACCGCGGCCGCGACGCGCCGCGGAGTCCGCGGCTTCACGGCCGGATCCGCCGCGGGATCTTGGCAGGCGAGGCCCAGGCGCCGGCGTTGAGGACAGAGGCCCCCGTCCCCCCCCTCCCTGGGGGCATCGACGGCGCGGGGCGAGGAGGGGGGGGAGGCCCTGACCTTGCAAAGCGCTCCAGCATGGCACTCCAGATCATATAGACCTATCCGGACTGCCCCAAACCTGGACGGGAAGCATGACGTCGACGTCCTGGTGCTGTTTTGTCCGCCCTCCTAGAAGGTCAGGGAGGGAGGATGGGCAGGATTGCTGGGCTGCCTCCCAGGTCTCCGACCTCGGCGCCGCGCTGGCGAATAAGTGAGCGCGCGTCCGGGGAGCGCGGCCCGCGCGCGGCCCTGCGCGCGGCCCGCCTCCTCGCCACCGGTCGTCGACGCCTGGGCGCCGCGCTGGCTAGGGTTAAGTCGGGCCTGGCCCTCTGCGGGAGGAAAATCCAAAAATATGTTAAAAAGATAGTATGGGGACGTTGTTGTTACCTCTCCTGGCTATTTTCGAATCTTTTTTGACTACTCTTAATTTTTGGCCCAAAGCCCGCCTGTAGGGGGACGTGCCCGAACTAAGGCAAGGGGGGAGGCGGGCCGCGAGCTGGCCCGCGCGCCTTCGGGCGCGCGCCGCCGCCGGTGGCGGGCCGGCGTGGGCGCCAGCCCCCGAGGGGCGCGCGGCTCGCCGCGCCACCCCGTTGCC
>CAUYUJ010018759.1:156365-168865 GCA_963575745.1 Prorocentrum cordatum
CTCTCTCTCTCTCTCTCTCTCTCTCTCTCTCTCTCTCTCTGCCCCTGGCAGTGTCTGGCGACTAGGAGGCCCGGGTCGACTCCTCTTTGGGAAGCCAAAATGCTGCCCCTGGCAGCGTTTGGTGACTATGAAGCCCCTGGTGGACCCCCCCTGGGGCTCCCAAGTGATGCCCCTGGCAGCGTTTTGTGACCATGAGGCTCTCAAGAGATACATGTTGGGGACGCCAAACGGCAATTCTAGCTGAGACGTCCCACCAAAATCGGCGCGAACGGGCTCGTGAGATCAGCCAGGGTGGCTCCCCCTTGGGGCTCCCAAATGATGCCCCTGGCAGCGTTTTGTGACCATGAGGCTCTCAAGAGATACATGTTGGGGAGGCCAAACGGCAATTCTAGCTGAGACGTCCCACCAAAATCGGCGCGAACGGGCTCGTGAGATCAGCCAGGGTGGCTCCCCCTTGGGGCTCCCAAATGATGCCCCTGGCAGCGTTTTGTGACCATGAGGCTCTCAAGAGAGACATGTTGGGGAGGCCAAACGGCAATTTTAGCTGAGACGTCCCACCAAAATCGGCGCGAACGGGCTCGTGATATCAGCCAGGGTGGCTCCCCCTTGGGGCTCCCAAATGATGCCCCTGGCAGCGTTTTGCGACCATGAGGCTCTCAAGAGAGACATGTTGGGGAGGCCAAACGGCAATTTTAGCTGAGACGTCCCACCAAAATCGGCGCGAACGGGCTCGTGAGATCAGCCAGGGTGGCTCCCCCTTGGGGCTCCCAAATGATGCCCCTGGCAGCGTTTTGTGACCATGAGGCTCTCAAGAGAGACATGTTGGGGAGGCCAAACGGCAATTTTAGCTGAGACGTCCCACCAAAATCGGCGCGAACGGGCTCGTGAGATCAGCCAGGGTGGCTCCCCCTTGGGGCTCCCAAATGATGCCCCTGGCAGCGTTTTGTGACCATGAGGCTCTCAAGAGAGACATGTTGGGGAGGCCAAACGGCAATTTTAGCTGAGACGTCCCACCAAAATCGGCGCGAACGGGCTCGTGATATCAGCCAGGGTGGCTCCCCCTTGGGGCTCCCAAATGATGCCCCTGGCAGCGTTTTGTGACCATGAGGCTCTCAAGAGAGACATGTTGGGGAGGCCAAACGGCAATTTTAGCTGAGACGTCCCACCAAAATCGGCGCGAGCGGGCTCGTGAGATCAGCCAGGGTGGCTCCCCCTTGGGGCTCCCAAATGGTGCCCCTGGCAGCGTTTTGTGATCATGAGAGAGTGTGAATGTGAGTGAATGTGACTGTGAGTGAGTCTGAGTGAGAGTGAGTCTCATCTTATCTTATCGAGTCCTATCTTATCGAGTCCTTGTCATATATCTTATCTTACCTTATCATATATTGTGCTATCTTATCTTATCTTGTAGTATCTTATCTTGTCTTGTCTTATCTGGTGATTATCATTGGGAGGGGGGAGGCGCGAGCGGGAGGAAGGAGGAGCAGTGGGAGGCGTCAGAGTAATAACAAGAACCCCAATCCTTAGGATATGGGGAACAAATAGCATACATAACTTCGCAGGCCATGGGTTCTTGAGGCCGTTCGGGCTCAATGAGCTCTCCAAGCCCACGGGCCCGATGAGGCCTCTAGGCGCAAGGCATTCAATCGAACTCCTGGGCCCCATGGACCTTGAGAGTCTGCAAAGTTCCTGGCCGCTGCTTCCGAGCCCAGCTCGTCCCGCGAAGCTCTTGGTTGACGAAGTAGGTTAGGACGTCGTCGAGCAGCTGACTTGGGCATGGGTTTTCTAGTCCCCGTCCTCTAAGCAATTCCTCCTCGTCCCTCCTCCTCCCCCCTCCTCCTCCTCCTCCTCCTCCTCCTCCTCCTCCTCCTCCTCCTCCTCCTCCTCCTCCCCTCCTCCTCCTCCTCCTCCTCCTCCTCCTCCTCCTCCTCCTCCTCCTCCTCCTCCTCTCCTCCTCCCCTCCTCCTCCTCCTCCTCCTCCTCCTCCTCCTCCTGCCTCCTCCCATCCCAGTTCGTTCTACAGAGCCCTTGGCAGACGTACTACATAAGAACGTCGTAGACCAGCTTACTTGGGCATGGGCTGTCGAATCCTCATCGCCCCCACCTCCTTTTAATCCTCCTCCTCTTCCTTCTCCCACCCCCCCTCTCTTCTCCCTCCTCATCCTCCTCCTTCTTTTCCTCCTCCTCATCATCATCCCCGCCTCTTCTTTCTCATGCAATTTCTTCCTCTTCTTACCTCCTTCTCCTCGTCTCCCTTCCTCAGGCCCACGGTGGCTGACAGCCCTGCTGCTTCTTTCGGTCGTGGTTCCTCCCACAGAGCCCCTGGCAGGCGTGCTAAATAGGAGTGTCGTGGAACAGCTTGCTTGGGCATGGGTTTTCGAGTCCCCATCGTTTTGCCATTTCCTCCTCCTCCTCCTGTTCCTGTTTCTCCTCCTCTTCCTCCTCCTCTTCCTGCCTTCTCTTCCTCCCTCTCCCCTTCTCTTTTTCCTCCTCCTCCTCCTCCTCCTCCTTCCTCCTCACTCCCCCCATCATCCTGCTTCTTTCTTTTGGCATCCTTCCTTCTCTTACCTCCTTCTCCTCGTCTTCCCTCCCCGGGCCCACGGTGGTTCACTTCCTTTCTGTTTATGCCGACCTTGGCTCGTCTTACAGAGCCCTTGGCAGACGTGCTAAACAGGGACGACGTATATCAGCTTACTTGGGCATGGATTTTCGAGCCCCCATCGCATGGCCACTTTCTCTTTCTCCTCCTCCTCCTCCTCCTTCTCCCCCTCCTCCCTCTCCTCCTCCACCTTGTCCTCCTGTTCCTCCCTCCCCCTCCGCGGCTTCATCCTCATATTTCCTCCTCCTCTTCGTCTTCCCTCCGACCCACGGTGGCTTACGTCATTGCTGGTTCTTCTGATCATGGCTCGCCCTACAGACCCCCCCCCGCAGGCGCACGAAAACAAGAACATCGTACAACAGCTTACTTGGGCATGGATTTTCGGGCCCCCATCGTCTTGCCGCTCCCCCCCCCCCTCCTGTTCCCCCCCCTCCTCCTCCTGCTCCTGTTTCCCCTCTTTTTCCTCCTCGTCCTTTTCCTTCTCCTCCTCTTCCTCCTCCTCGTGCTCGTCCTCCTCCTCTTCTTCCTCTTCGTTCTACTGTTCCTCCTCCTCTTCCTCTCTCATTCCTCCTCGTCCTCGTCCTCCTCCTCCTTTTTCATTCCTCTTCTTCGTCCCCCTCATCCAGTCGTTTTTCCTCTACCTTCTCGTCCTCCTCTTTCCTCCTTCTCCTCGCCCTTCCCCCCGAAGGCTCACGGTGGCTTACGTCCTTGCTGCTTGTTCCGATCCTGGCTCGTCCTATTGACCCCCTTGAAGACGTGTTAAACAGAGACGTCGTAGAGCAGCTTACTTGGGCATGGGTTTTCGTGTCGTTCGCCTCCTCGTCGTTCTGATATCCCGTCTTCCTCCTTCCCCTCCGCCGCGTTTGGCTCAAGACTCGCCAACCACCCGCTGCCGACATCGAACCCTCCGAACCACCATGGTTAAATTGATTCATGCGCCAATCAAGAAGTGCTTGCATTGCGCAGCAAGGACGTTTAAAAGGCACGGGCAAAAATGCGTCGCTGCATCGGTCGTCGGTTCGGACAGCATTGCCGAGGTGAACACAATTCACACGCAGTGCGGGCGGCGCGGCTGCAGGGTCGTTTACCGCACGAACATCGTGTGGCACGGCCCCAAGAAATTGAACACCGTCACTTTCAACCAGATGCAGAAGCAGGGGCTTTATTTGACCAACAAGCTCGGGTTTACGATGCCGTACCTGGAACTCCAATACCTGCGCCTGATGCGCGGCCGCTTGGTGCTTGGGCAGGAGGCGGACGTCCTTCAGGTCTATCATGGGGAGGACTTAGTGTCAAAGAGCAGACGCAGTCTGAGGGATAACCTCCTCCATGCGCTTGAAGGCTTCGCCCTGGCGAAGCGCACGCCCGATGACGTGGTGCAGTTCGACGTCAACTTCCCGGCCGGCGCCTTCACCAAGGACAGGGGCCCGGTGCTCTTCTCTCCGCCCACAAGGTGCAAGTCGATCTGCTTCGACGGCTTGTTCGGGCTGAACCGTGCCGTGGACCCTGACGTCGACGGCCCGCGCCGCACCCTCGGGAAGATCAGACAGAAAACCGCGAAGAGACCGAGCGGCAAGAGGTCGGGCTCGAAGGCCGCGAAGAGCGTGGTCAAGGCGAAACCCAAGAAGAAACAGTTGTACTACAAGGACGAGGAGAGGACGGCCTCGTGCGCTGCCAAGGACAAGATCAGGCGGACGTTGACTGGCCGCGCGGGCGGGTGGCAGTTCGCCCTCGACCCTGCTACAATGCGAGTCCTCGGAGCCATGGAACACAAGGAGAATGAGTGCACGACGGACAAGATCACGTTGCTCACGGCGGTGATGGGGATGGAGAAGGTAAGCGCCGACCTCCTGATCCACGACGACATGTGCCACTTCGAGAGGTCTGCGTTGATTCGCGCGCCCGAGGCTTTCGCCGCAGTAAAATATTGGGTCATCGACAAATTCCATCGGAAGAACCGCACCTGCAGCAAGTGCACGTGGACGCACAGGGAGAAGATTCGCTGCAAGGGCGTTCCAACCAGTGCGGCCGAGGTCTTCAACGCTTGGATCCGCGTGGTGAACTTCTTCGTCAACTCCATGCGGCCAGCCAGTCACCGATTCTGGGTGGCCGAGTTCATCTTCTTCTTCAACGATCACCCAGAGCACGGCAAACTGATTCTGGAGACGCCCAGACTCCACAAACCGGGCAGGCGCGCGTCGCAGGACTGAGTGCATTCACGCTGCTAAGGGGGCCGCGTGCTAGCTCTCCACGGGCGGGCGAGCCCGTCGAGGTAGTGGAGTTCTGACCAAGTCGCCGTTGTTCGATTGAGATTTTTGACAGGCGTTCGCAAGTCCTCGCGCTGCGTGGGGAACGCAGATAGGCAGGACTGCGCGCCCGAGCGAATTCGCCATTGCATTCCAGGCTTTGGAGACACTAGGAGACCTAGAGTGAGCTTGCTTGGGCGCGAATCAGTCTTTGAGGGGCGAGAAACATGTCTTGGGCCCGCGCGGCCCTCAACCCCGCGCCCAGAAGAGCGACCTGGGGCCCCCGCCCGCCCCCCGTCTCGCAAATGTGCGCCGCAGCTCGCTCTGCTCAAGCGCCCTCTTGCGGCGTTGCATATTGATTCTCCCGCGGGGCAGCGGGCGTTGCGCGAGGCGCGATGGCGGTCCGTGTCGAGGCGCTCTTCGACGAGCTGATCGCGTCGAACTCCAAGTCTGTTTACGAGGCGCGCCAGCGTGGCGCCGTCGAGCCTGCGTCTGAGCGCGGGATCGGCATCTCCGACATCAGGGCCTTCCACGAAAACTTGCCTTGCGAGGGCAGACAGAAGCGCCGGAAGTTTTGGAAGGTCGTCGTCGACCACTTGGCGGAGTGGGTGGCCCCAGACGGCTTCTCGTTGTAGGCGTTCGGGGGCGCTGCGAAGGACGGGCTGCAGGGTGCGCCAGGAGAGAGCGAAGAGCAGCGGGCAGAGAGAGAGAGAGAGAGAGAGAGAGAGAGAGAGAGAGAGAGAGAGAGAGAGAGAGAGAGAGAGAGAGAGAGAGAGAGAGAGAGAGAGAGAGAGAGAGAGAGAGAGAGAGAGAGAGAGAGAGAGAGAGAGAGAGAGAGAGAGAGAGAGAGAGAGAGCGCGAAGGGCTGGGGGACCGCTTCCAGGTAAAGAGCAGCTTGCACAGGGCGATTCCATGCAAGTGGCGGTGGAGAAGAATGAGAGCGGCACATGCGCCGTGATGGAGATCTTCAACCTGAAGGAGGCGATCAGCGCTACGGCCGCGCGTTCCCTGTGCCAGCAGGGCGCGCTGCGCGTCCCTCGCCGTGCCAACTCCCGCGGAGCGCGCAAGGCGTTCCAAACCATCCTGCAGAGGGCGAAGGGGTGGAAGCTGATGTTCGCGAGGACTGGGCGAGGCCGAGGCGGGGGGCCCGAGCGCGCGGAGGCGGGCCAGCTCAGGTGGAGAGTGGGCGCCGACAGCGGAGGATATCACGCGGGGGATGGAGTTCATTCAGGACAACGCTCCGCCGGCAGGGGCGATGGCGCAGGTGGAGTGGCTCCTGATCCACAGCGAGGCGGTGGGCCCCCCCGTCAGCGGGTGGCCCGCGCAGTACGTCAACAAAACCTGCGAGGTAACGGCGAAGAGCAAGATGGTGGCGGAGTTGGAGCAAGACTTCCCCCTGACATTGTACGACCTGAAGGACTCTATCCTCCGCGACGTGGTCGCCCCGATGGCCCCGTGCTTGCCGGGCCGCGGCTTGATTGCCGTCGGCCGGCCAGGGGCTGGGAAGACGCCCTTCGCGTTCCTCGTGGCCTCGTGCATCGGCTAGCATTGGATTGGCGCGTTGGGCATCGAGGGGGCGAAGCCTGGTTGGTACCGTGCGAAACAGTTCGACGACATGAGGGGCGTAGAGGGCAAGATCTATATTGGGGTCGTGGTCGACGACGGCAACGTCCCCAGGTTCAGGTGCGACGATGTGAAGCAGTTCTTGGACGCTGGGTTTAAAGGGCGCGTCGATTGCCGATGATCGCCAGTCTCCTTCGTGAAGAACTGCTTCCGCGCGATCTGCGATAACACCTGGGACAAGGATGCCGAGCCCCCGAACCCGAAGCATGGCGACGTGTTGACGTGGGATGAGTTTCTCCCTATGCTGCGGCCGTCCTTCCCGTGCGCCCCCGAGGAGGATCTGCTTGCTATCCTAAAGCGGGTCGTCGTGATCATCGCGGGATACAAAGCCATCTACCTGCGCTTGCCGTCGTCTTCAAAGGGGGCCTCCATCTCCGTGGTGGCGGAGGGCGAGGTCGGCGACGACTGGTTTAAGAGGGCGAACATGAGCGCCTACGGGGCTCTCAAGCGGGGCGTCAAGGAGTACCCATACGGTTTCAAAGAGGCCAAGATCGCCGAGGCCGAGCTCTTCGCTAGCCTGCTGGCCTCGCAGCCCCACGGTGCTGGAGAAGCTTCGTCGGCGCGCGACGATCCAGTGCCCGCGTGGGGCGGCTCGTTGCCCGCCAGCTCGGAGCGCGCGCCCGGCTGGTGGGCGCCCCCGCAGCCAGAGAAGCAGTCTGCGTTGGCCAGCTTAGCCCATCAGTCTGTCCAGCGTAACGGCGTTTTGTCAGCATCCGTACCACCTTACCACCGTACCACCTTACCACCGTACCACCTTACCACCGTACCACCTTACCACCTTACCACCTTACCACCTTACCACCTTACCACCTTACCACCTGACCACTTGACCACCTGACCACCTGACCACCTGACCACCTGACCACCTGACCACCTTACACCCTTACCATCTTACCACCTTACCACCTGACCACCTGACCACCTTACCACCTGACCACCTTACCACCTTACCACCTTACCACCTGACCATCTGACCACCTTACCACCGTACCACGTTACCACCTTACCACCTTACCACCTGTCTCGTTCCATGCCAGGTGAGTGACCACAGAGGTCCTTTCTGGGAGGAGGAGGAGGAGGAGGAGGAGGAGGAGGAGGGGGAGGAGGAGGACAAGGAGGAGGAGAAGGAGGAGGAGGAGGAGGAGGAGGAGACGGAGTAGGAGGGACAGGAAAAGGGGAGCAGGAGTTTGCAACCTGAGACTTGCCCCGCCGATGCATAGATTTGCCCTTGAGGCAGTGCCGCTTTTTCCCTCTGAGGAGGGGCGCGGAGAAGACGACGCAGGAGGAGGGGAATGACATACCAAAGAGAAGACAGATGTTGGTGCGAGGGGTCAGGATTATGAGGATGACTGAGGATGCGGATTCTGATGTTGACGATGCTGATGATAAGGATGGGCACGAGTATGATGAGGATTACAACGGTGTTGAGGAGGATAAGGCTTACCAGTGGGATCCGTGCACTTTTTATTCAGGGGAATGAGGGCCACTGCCACCACCGCCTGGAAGCGGGGCGCAGAGGTGGGGCGCTGTGCTGGTGTTTACTTCGAGGCACTTTTGCGGGGCATCCTGTACACGTGCATCTCACCAGGTGATCGGCTGATCTTGCACTCGCTAGGTGTTAGTCGTGGAGGCGGTCAGTGTTCATCTCCCTACCTTTTTTCTGCCCTCGATGACGAGCATGCTGGTGTCGAGCGGCGCTTGCGAGCGCACTCCGCGCAGAGATACGGGTTGCGAAGAGTGGCGTCGCAGGTGTGGAGACCTGGTTCGGTGGGGCACAATTGGACTCCGCGAGACGATGTGGCCGTGCCATCAAAGGACCGACAGCGCCGCGACACCACCATCGAGCGCGTTGGAAGGCCTGCCAGGCTGGCCCTGGTCCCCCCCCTGCAGGAATCGAACCTTGCGAAGATCTACGGCGAGATGCTGGGGCTTCCAGAGGCCCTCCCCGTCCTTGTCCCCTGTTTCATCGTGCCTTCGCATCTCTTTCTCCTCACTCGCCCTCCAAGCCCATACTTTCTCTCACTCGTCCCTCCTCTCATTTCTCGGTCGGTCGGTCGATCGGTCGAAACATGAAGAGGTCCGAAACACGAACACGGAGGTGGACGAGAGCAGGGGGGGAGGTAACGCAACATCAGATACGGGACACCAGTTCCAGCCTCTGACGTCTGACGCTCCTAGGCGCGAGCCTTCTCCGAGTGGGCGGAGCCGGATCCGTGGCATGCAGCCTGCACAATAGCAGTGCCTGACATCAGGCGATGGTCCAGTCGGGCCGCAAACCATCGTAACACCAGGCGTCGGACGAACATTTCATCGCAGATCTCGCCCACCCGAGCTCAATGCGGTGGTGGCCCGTTGAGAAGGGTGACGACGAGCCAAGGGAACCACTGCCGACACCACAGCGCGCGGGGCAGTTGCTTTGACCATCTGCCTGCCACTCACATCTGTGCATGCGCTGGCTGCAAGCCCGAGGGCGCCCGCGGAGCACGGGAAGCCGGGCGAGGAGCCGCCAACTCGGTGCACCAACGAACCTGGTGCTCTGCGAGGGGTGTTTCATGTCTGCAGGGGTTCCACGGTCTCCTCCTCCTCCTACTCCTCCTTCCCCTCCTCCTTCTCCTCCTTCTCCTTCCCCTCCTCCTCCTCCTCCTCCTCCTCCTCCTCCTCGCCGCTCCTCCTCGCTCTTGCTGCTCCTCCTCCTGCTCCTCCTGCTGCTCCTCCTCCTCCTCCTCCTCCTTCCCACGAACGTATGATGGTGGAAATCAACGGTTCCTCAAGGCGAGTCGGGTAGGCCCCAAACATCCGCAATCAGACACAGGACCTCGGCGGTCTGGGAGGCTTCTTCGGCTCAGGGGAGCCCGGTGGATTTTGGACTGCGAGCGAGCGCTCGGACGCTCGCTCGACGTCTTGAGGAGAAGGGCGATGGACGCAGGCGGGCAAGGGCCGTGCCGCGGCTGCGGCACTGCGGTGCCGGAGCGATCGAAACGGGGACGAAATGCCAACAGCAGTTCTTGGCCAGCAGGGTCAGGGCCTCAGTGAACTCGAGGCCTCTTGGATGCCTCCCGGAATCGCTCGGGATGTCCCCTGGGGGTTCTTGGTGGCCTCCTGGGGCGTCTTTGGGGGCTCGTTTTGGGGGCCTCTTAGGGGCCTTTTTGGGGTCTCTCGGGGGCCTCTCGGGGGCCCCTTAGGGGCCTCTTGGGAGCTCCTCGGGGGCTTCTTTGGGGGCGCCCGCAGGCCCTCTTGGGGTCATCTCGGAAGATGTCGAGGGCGCTCGTGGGCGCTCTTTTGGGCCGTCTTGAGGCCATCGGAAGGCCATCGGAAGCAAACAGGCGAGAAGGCAAGCACAGTTGATTTTCCATTGGTTTCGAACGGATTTTTGGCCTCTTGGAAGGGTGCTGGGGAGGCTCCAGACCACTTTGACCTGTCTTGAAGCGGTCCTGGAGCCTCTTGGAGCATCTTCTAAGCCATCTTGAGCATCTTGATATATGTTGAGCCATCTTGGAGCTCATCTTGGGCTCTGTGAGGCCTTCTCAGAACCATCTTATCTTGTACGCTCCAATCGGTCGCTTCCCCTCCGTCCAGACCCAGCGGTAGGGGTTGGGGGGGGTTCAAGCGGTCAAGCTACCCCAAGCCGCAAGCCGTGTCGCTTCCACCCGCCCGCCCAGTGCATAGGCAGCACTTGAGTCTCAGCACAGGCAGGGGCCGCCATCGACAGCCATCGGGAACCAATGCAGACGCCAGCCAGGTGCGCGATGCCCGCGAGGTGCGCCGCACGTGCCAGGTGCGCAATGCGCATCGGGTGTGCCACACTGGGCAGGGGGTCGACTGCCCCACCACTCCTTCTGAGAACCAATGGGAAGTGACGGCGGGTTTGCGAGCATGGTGTGTTGTGAATGTGGGTGTGCACCCGCGACAAGTTGGCACTTTGTTTCGAGAGGGAGGGTCGGCCTGCGCGCGGCAGGCGGTATGCCGCCTGCCACCGTCCCTGGCGAAGTGAACTTTGCATATTTTCTGTTGCCACGGATGGTGGGCCTGCACGCAGCAGGCAAGCTGCCAGGCCCCCGCCGTCCCTGCCAAACATCCATGCAAGGTGATCGCGGGGCGTCCGCGCACGGTCCAGACTTTGGTGCACAGCTCACCTTGTGTAGGTTCTTGCAGGGGATGGTGGTGGGGGGTTGTGCTGGCACTGGACAAAGCAGGTGATATGCCGGCCCCCCTGCCGTTCCTGTCCAAACCAATGCAACGTGATGGCGGGGCGTCCGCGCATGATGCAGATTTCGGTGAAAAGTGCATGTTGTAGAGTTGTTGCAAGGGATGCCATGGGGGGGGCACTCAGCAGGCAATATGCCGGTACCCCCGCCGTCCTCGTCAAAAATTACTCCGACGGTAGGACCCCGCATGAGAATCTGTTTAGCTTACCCTTTGCCCTTTCCTCTTCCTCCTGGGGCTCCCGCCTGAGATTTCCTCACAATTCACTCACAGACGAGGCTCCCGCTCGAGACTTCCTCCATATTCATATCTCAAGATTGAAACATGAAGTGCGGGCCCCATAGGGAGGGGGCTCCCGCCTGAGACTTCCTCACAATTCACTCACAGACGAGGCTCCCGCTCGAGACTTCCTCCAGATTCAAGTCTCAAGAGCCCAAAAGTGACGACAGTTGCACGTTGCGGATGACCCGCTCGGATTCAAACATGAAGTGCGGGCCCCATAGGGAGGGGGCTCCCGCCTGAGACTTCCTCACAATTCACTCACAGACGAGGCTCCCGCTCGAGACTTCCTCCATATTCAAGCCTCAAGAGCCCAAAAGTGACGACAGTTACACGTTGCGGATGACCCGCTCGGATTCAAACATGAAGTGCGGGCCCCATAGGGAGGGGGCTCCCGCCTGAGACTTCCTCGCAATTCACTCACAGACGAGGCTCCCGCTCGAGACTTCCTCCATATTCATATTTCAAGATTGAAAACATGAAGTGCGGGCCCCATAGGGAGGGGCTCCCGCCTGAGACTTCCTCACAATTCACTCACAGACGAGGCTCCCGCTCGAGACTTCCTCCATATTCAAGTCTCAAGAGCCCAAAAGTGACGACAGTTGCACGTTGCGGATGACCCGCTCGGATTCAAACATGAAGTGCGGGCCCCATAGGGAGGGGGCTCCCGCCTGAGACTTCCTCACAATTCACTCACAGACGAGGCTCCCGCTCGAGACTTCCTCCATATTCAAGTCTCAAGAGCCCAAAAGTGACGACAGTTGCACGTTGCGGATGACCCGCTCGGATTCAAACATGAAGTGCGGGCCCCATAGGGAGGGGGCTCCCGCCTGAGACTTCCTCGCAATTCACTCACAGACGAGGCTCCCGCTCGAGACTTCCTCCATATTCAAGTCTCAGGAGCCCAAAAGTGACGACAGTTGCACGTTGCGGATGACCCGCTCGGATTCAACATGAAGTGCGGGCCCCATAGGGAGGGGCTCCCGCTTGAGATTCTCGCAATTCACTCACAGACGAGGCTCCCGCTCGAGACTTCCTCCATATTCATATCTCAAGAGCCCAAAAGTGACGACAGTTGCACGTTGCGGATGACCCGCTCGGATTCAAACATGAAGTGCGGGCCCCATAGGGAGGGGGCTCCCGCCTGAGACTTCCTCACAATTCACTCACAGACGAGGCTCCCGCTCGAGACTTCCTCCATATTCAAGTCTCAAGAGCCCAAAAGTGACGACAGTTGCACGTTGCGGATGACCCGCTCGGATTCAAACATGAAGTGCGGGCCCCATAGGGAGGGGGCTCCCGCCTGAGACTTCCTCGCAATTCACTCACAGACGAGGCTCCCGCTCGAGACTTCCTCCATATTCATATCTCAAGAGCCCAAAAGTGACGACAGTTGCACGTTGCGGATGACCCGCTCGGATTCAACATGAAGTGCGGGCCCCATAGGGAGGGGGCTCCCGCCTGAGACTTCCTCGCAATTCACTCACAGACGAGGCTCCCGCTCGAGACTTCCTCCATATTCAAGTCTCAAGAGCCCAAAAATGACGACAGTT
>CAUYUJ010018759.1:173865-196114 GCA_963575745.1 Prorocentrum cordatum
CGGGGCCGGGCGCCCCCCAGCACCCGGGGGCGGGGGTGATCGGCACCGCGAGCCACCCCCAGGTCCATCCCAGGGGTAGCGGCGCCAAGGCGCCGGGTCCGGCGCCCTCCGCGCCGGGCCAGCCGAACATGGCCCGCCGCCGCGGCCGCGCTGCCACATCCGCCGCGCCCCGCGCGCCGGGGGCGGGGGTGCGCGACCCGCCTGGGCCCCGCAAGCCTTCTCAAGCCACCCTGAGCCAGAATGGCTTGAGCGAAAATGGCTTGAGCCAAAATGGCTTGAGCCAAAATGGCTACGGATTGCCTGAAGGCGCACATCTATTCCTTGTCGGGCGCGGCGGATGGGCTTGTTTGTTGGGCATGGCGGCGACGCCAGTTTTCAGGGCCAGGGAGGTTGCGGGCCGTCCGTTGTGCTCACACTGGCGCCAGCTTGACCTGAGCCCCGCCTCCCCCCAGACAAGAAGCCAACACACGCAAGACCTCCTTGCACCCCTCTCCTCCCCTCATCCTCCCTTCTCGCGCCCTTCTTCCCTTGCCCCTGAGTATCTTCCGATGCATCATCCATCCTCTTCGCTCCATTCCACGACGCTCCACTCCCCTCCACATCGCACCACTCCAGACCGCCGCGCTCCACTCCATTCCGCTCATCTCCACTCCGCCCCCCCTCCTCCACTCCGAGGCGGGAATCTATCCATATCCACCGCCCGGAGGGTCAGTTTTCGGAGCCTCGGCAGGCGGTGGATATGGACATATTCGGGCCCCTGGGGGCCGAAATATATCCATATCCACCGCCCACTGGGGCACCAGGACGTCGGTTCCCAGGCGCTGGATATGGTTCAATCCCCGCCTCGTATCCACACCATTCCATACCGATCCGCTCCATTTAACCAGTCCGCTCCGCGCCACTCCACTCCACCCCACTCCACTCGATTCCGCCCCACACGCCCAGTTCCTCGCATCAACGAGAGTCCTCAGGCTGGGCATTGCCTGTACCGGTGGACAGCATCGTTGCTCAGACGGCGCTTCAACGGTCTGGACAGAAGCAGTAGGACGAGGACGCTGAGCTTTCCTTAAAGAGGAGGGAGGATAGGAGGGAGGAGGGGGAGGAGGAGGAGTAGGAGGAGGAGGAGGAGGAGGAGGAGGAGGAGAGAGGAAGAGGAGGAGGAGGAGGAGGAGGAGGAGGAGGAGGAGGCGGAGGCGGAGGAGGAGGAGGCGGAGGCGGAGGCGGAGGCGGAAGGAGGAGGAGGAGGAGGAGGAGGAGGAGGAGGAGGAAAAGATAGGGAGGAGGGGAGGAGGGGGAGGAGGATAATGATGTGGACGCTTGGGTAGGGTGGGGTGGGGTGGGGTGGGTGGGTGGGTGGGTGGGTGGGTGGGTGGCTAGGCGGGTGGGGTTGTGTCACTGTGTCGGGTGGGGTGGGGTGGGGGTGGATTAGAATGATGAGGAGACGGGAAATCGGAAGGTGGTGCTGGCCTGAAGGAGGAGGATGGGGAGGAGGGACTAATACTGATGGATGGTTGCTTGGGCAGGTTCGAGGATGAATGAAGGAGGGTCGAGGATTCGGAGGCGGCAGACATGGATGGATGTATGGATGGATGGATGGATGGATGCAGGGAGGAGCAGGCTGATGATGAGGCGGAGGGGGGCGGGAAGGAGGAGGATGATGGGGAGGAATGGAAGGAGTGATTGATGATGATTATGACGACGATGCTGAGGAATATGTTCCGCATGATGATTATGCTGATGATGATGCTGATGTTTATGATGCTGATGATGCTGATGATGGCGCTGATGACGATGATGATGCTTCTGATGAAGCTGATGATGATGACGACTTTGATGATGCTGATGATGATAATGATGCTGCTGCTGTTGATCATGACGATGAAGATGATTGCAATGTTGACGACGCCGGCAAGGATGAGGATTATGCTGATTATGGTTCTGATGAGGATGATGATGCTGCTGCTGATAAGGTTGATCAGGACGACGACGACGGCGACGGCGACTGTCACGACGGCGACGCAGCCACCGCCGGCGCCGCTGCTGCTACTGATGATGATGACGATGATGATGCTTGTTATGATGATGCTGATCATGGTGATGATGATGATGCTGATGACGATGATGATGATGCTGATGCTAATGATGATGCTGATGATTACGATGATAGTGATGATGCTGATGATGACGATGCTGATGATGACGATGCTGATGCTGATGGTGACGATGATGATGATGGCCATGATGATAAATATGATGATGCTGATGATGATGATGACGATGATGATGATGATGATTACGATGACGATGATGATGATGATGCTGATGACGATGATGCTGCTGGTGCTGCTGGTTATGATGATGCTGATGATGCTGCTGATGATGATGATGATGCTGCTGCTGATGATGATGATGATGATGATGCTGCTGCTGATGATGATGATGATGATGATGATGATGGGGTGGTGACGATGGTGACGACGACGGTGGATGATACCGATACCGATAACGATACCGATAACGACGATGTTGATGATGGAAGCGATGATGGTGATGGTGGCGACGACGACGACGACGAGGATGGCGATGACGACGAGGAGGATGACGATGACGGATGACGATGACGATGACGGCGACAAGGATGACGATGCCGACGACGACGACGACCATGATGATGATGCTGCTGATGATGATGATGATGATGATGATGATGATGATGATGATGCTGCTGCTGATGATGATGATGATGATGACGATGCCGACGACAATGACGACGACAATGATGTCGACTGTGGTGAGGATGGTAATGACTATGCGGATGGTATTGTCGATGCTGATCATGATGGTTGCGTATTATGTTTACGATGACGGCGATGGTGACCACGACCATGACCACGACCTTGACCATGGTGATGACGACGATGCTGATGATGTTGGCGATGACGAGGGTGATGACGATGGCGAACGATGGTCATGGTGAGGCGGATGGGGGCAGCATTTACTTCCTCCGCCTCTTCCTCCTTCCTCCCTTATCTCTCCTCCTTCCTCCCTCTTTCTCCGTGTTCTCCATCATCGATTCTCCTTCTTTCTCCTCCTTCTCGCTCCTTCTTCCTCCTCTTTCCTCCTCTTCCCTCCTCCTCGTCGACGCCCCCCCGTCCCCCTCCTCGTCCTCCTTGCTCCTCCTCCTCCCTCTTCGATCGTCCGTTGTCCTGCATGGTGATGGGGATGCGTAGCAGGATGAATATTAGGAAGAGG
This sequence comes from Prorocentrum cordatum, assembly GCA_963575745.1. NCBI lineage: Eukaryota > Dinophyceae > Prorocentrales > Prorocentraceae > Prorocentrum > Prorocentrum cordatum. Next base: position 177,118 of record CAUYUJ010018759.1, read on the forward strand.
ATGCGACCGATGAGGAGGAGACCGAGCAGGATGATGACGACGATGATGATGAGGCTGCTGATGCTGATGCTGATGCTGATGATGCTGATGTTGATGCTGATGATGCTGGTGATGATACTGATGCTGACGCTGATGCTGTTGATGGTGCTAATGCTTATGCTGATGCTGCTGCTGATTCGGCTGTTAATGATGGTGTCGGTGGCGATGAACGCGATGATGGCGATGAAGATGACGAGGACGATGATGCTGATGATGACGATGATGATGTTGATGATGCTGAGGCTGCTAATGGTGGCAATGATGATGATGATGGTGATGCTGATGATGGTGATGATGATGATGATCATGATGATGATGTTGATGATGATGATGATGATGCTGGTGATGGTGATGGTGATGATGCTGGGGCTGCTGGTGCTGCTGGTATAAGATTGGATAATGAGGTGATGCTGACGATGATTCTGATGATGGTGGCGATGCTGACGGTGACGATGACGACGATGATGGTGAGGATGGTAACGATGACGATTGTGAAGCTGACGATGATGATGACGCGGATGATGATTCTGATGATGATGATGATGATGACGATTACGCTGACGATTATGGTGGTGATGGTGATGATGATGATGATTATGATGCTGATGATGCTGATGATGATGATGATGCGGGTGTTGATGATGATGACGACGATGAGGATCCTGATGCTGATGCTGATGATGATGATGATGCTGACGATGATGATAATGATAATGGTGATGCTGATGATGCTGACGATGATGATGATGATACTGCTGATGCTGGTGATGCTGCTGATGACGATGATTCTGATGCTGATGTTGATGGTGATGATGTGGATGGTGGTGGTGATTATGCCGATGATGATGGTAATGATGATGATGATGCTGCTGATGATGATGCTGATGCTGATGCTCATGCTGATGCTGCTGATGATGATGCTGCTGATGCTGCTGATGATGCTGCTGCTGATGATGATGATGCTGATGATGACGATGATGATGATGGGTGGTGGTGGTGGCGATGATGATGCTGCTGATGAGGATGACGATGGTGAGGCTGTTTATTATTAGCCTCGTTATTATTACTATGATTCGTATGAGTGAGCTGTTGTTCGCATTATTACTAGGCGTATTACCATTACACTTGTATTAGTAGTTATTATCACTGTTGTTGATGTGGTTGTTGTTGTTGTTGTTGTTGTTGTTGTTGTTGTTGTTATTGTTGCTGTTGTTTTAGTGCTTAGTACCCATAATATGTAGTATCATTATCATTTGTATTTCCCGCGTCTTCTTATTATTCATTTATATTGCTTTTTTAATTTTGAAGAGGGTAACAAGGAGGAGGGGTAGGAGGAAACCGAGGCGTCGCCCCCCCTCCCCCGAGGCGCAGCGGCAGCGGCTACTGCGGTGGAAGGACCCAGCCCTGCAGGAGGGCCACAGGTGCGCCGCAGGAGGGCACCCTGGCTGCCGCGGCTTGCCCCAGGGTCGAGGAATAGGAGGAGGAGGAGGAGGAGGAGGAGGAGGAGGAGGAGGAGGAGGAGGAGGAGGAGGAGGAGGAGGAGGAGGAGGAGGAGGAGGAGGAGGAGGAGGAGGAGGAGGAGGAGGAGGAGGAGGAGGAGGAGGAGGAGGAGGAGGAGGGAGGAGGAGGAGGAGGAGGAGGAGGAGGAGGAGGAGGAGGAGGAGGAGGAGGAGGAGGAAGAAGAAGAAGAAGAAAGAAGAAAGAAGAAGAAGAAGAATGATAATATAAGAATAATAAGAAAAAGAAGAGGAGGAGGAGGAGGAGGAGGAGGAGGGGGAGGGGGAGGAGGGAGGAGGAGGAGGAGGAGGAGGAGGAGGAGGAGGACCATTCATGTCATGTACGGTTGTATGGTTGTATCCTCCTCCCTTACTTGCACCGCCGCGGACTCGGTACCTCTGCCCCCTGGGGCCACCATGCTTTTCTTATCTTGCCGCACTCCTTCACCTGCACCAGTCCGTGGCCTAATTTGCTTCGCTCGCTTCGCTAGGTCGGTCGACATTCTTGCATTTCCGAACGCTACAGCCCAGCAGCTGAATTTATCCAGCGCAAAGACGGATGAAAATCAGTGTGAACCCAAGACGCATCAACGATTTTGCGATGAACCTTCCAAGTTCTCCCTTCATAGGTCTCCAAACCGGTTTTTTCCCTACCATCCTGTGGTGTTGGGTCCTCGTTTTGAAGAGATTGCGCCCCGCGTCCCACCTCCTTCCTCCCTCCTCCTCCTCCTTCCCCTCTTCACTCCTCTCCTCCTCCCCCTCCTCCCTCCTCCCCCTCCTTGCCTTTGCTCTCGGCACACCTCTCACACGTTTCGTAGCCCCATCGGGAGCTCCACCGAAGGCCCCAGCGGGGGTGTTCGCATGGGGTTCCCCCACCCAGGGCAGCGTTTCGTGGCCCCATAGGGAGCTCCACCGAAGGCCCCACTGGGGGTGTTCGCATGCGGTTCCCCCACCCAGGACAGCGTTTCGTGGCCCCGTAGGGGTCTCCACCGAAGGCCCCAGTGGGGGTGTTCGCATGCGGTTCCCCCACCCAGGACAGCGTTTCGTAGCCCCATGGTGAGCCCCGCCGAAGGCCCCAGTGGGGGTGTTCGCATGCGGTCCCCCCGCCCAGGGCAGCGCTTCGTGGCCCCATGGGGAGCTCCACCGAAGGCCCCACTGGCGGTGTTCGCATGCGGTTCCCCCACCCAGGGCAGCGTTTCGTGGCCCCATCGGGAGGTCCACCGAAGGCCCCAGTGGGGGGGGTCGCATGCGGTTCCCCCGCCCAGGACAGCGCTTCGTGGCCCTATAGGGAGCTCCACCGAAGGCCCCAGTGGCGCAGTTCGCATACGGTTCCCCGACCCAGGGCAGCGCTTCGTGGCCCCATAGGGAGCTCCACCGAAGGCCCCAGTGGCGCAGTTCGCATGCGGTTCCCCCGGCCAGGGCAGCGTTTCGTGGCCCCATAGGGAGCTCCACCGAAGGCCCCAGTGGCGCAGTTCGCATGCGGTCCCCGTACCCAGGGCAGCGTTTCGTGGCCCCATAGGGAGCTCCACCGAAGGCGCCAGTGGCGCAGTTCGCATGCGGTTCCCCCGCCCAGGGCAGCGTTTCGTGGCCCCATAGGGAGCTCCACCGAAGGCCCCAATGGCGCAGTTCGCATGCGGTTCCCCCGGCCAGGGCAGCGTTTCGTTGCCCCATAGGGAGCTCCACCGAAGGCCCCCGTGGCGCAGTTCGCATGCGGTTCCCCCACCCAGGGCAGCGTTTCGTGGCCCCATAGGGAGCTCCACCGAAGGCCTCAGTGGCGCAGTTCGCATGCGGTTCCCCCGCCCAGGGCAGCGTTTCGTGGCCCCATAAGGAGCTCCACCGAAGGCCCGCCCCAGTGGCGCAGTTCGCATGCAGTTCCCCCACCCAGGGCAGCGTTTCGTGGCCCCATAGGGAAGGGAGCTCCACCGAAAGCGGCACCCACAACGCGTTAGGAACAATTGCTTATGGTTGGGTCCTTCGTCAGGATAATTTGCGAAGGCCGTCTGGCCGGTGCCGCCGACGTTGGAAGAAGACCCCCATGATGAAGCTGACAGCCGGAGTTGTTTGGGAAGGTTTGGTCCAAACGCCCCGAAGAGTTTCCCTGAAGCCCATGAGGTTTTCATGAAGCGTATGACGAGGAACACATTTTGGCCAAGCCGCTGGGGGAGGGAAAAGGGGGGGAATCAGGAGCGGGAGGAGGAGGCGGAGGAGGAGGAGGAGGAGGAGGAGGAGGAGGAGGAGGAGGAGGAGGAGGATGGAGAGGAGGACTCGGAGGAGGAGGAGGAGGAGGAGGAGGAGGAGGAGGAGGAGTGGAACCAGTGTAAACCCAAGAGTCATCAACGGTGTTGGAATAAACCCTCCCTCCGAGCTCCTTCTTGATAGGCTCCTACAACAGTTCATTTCCATTGAGGGAACTGCCTCGTTTGATGACAACCGTTCGAAGTCCCTGAAGCATGCCGAAACATTGTTCTCGGGATTCCAATGCCACGGATCAACCTGACTGTTGCGTTTTGACGATCCAGAATCGTGCCAGAAGGCCGTTCTTGGGACGTCAACACCGCGAGTGAACCTAATTGTTGCACCCTCATTATCTTGAGTCCTTCCAGAACGTCGTTTCTGGTACTTTGACCATGGTAATCCGTGAAACTCTTACGAATGTGTGGAGCGAGTCTGCGCGGCGCTAAGGCGGGAACCACATTTTGAAAAGGACCCGCCCTCAATCGTGAAGCTCTTACAAATGTCTGAAACGAATGCGCGCGGCGCTAAGACGGGAACCGCATTCTGAATAGGAACCGCCCTCAATTCGTGAAACTCTTGCAAATCTTGAAAACGAATGTGCGCGGCGCTAGGGCGAGAGCCATATTTTGAAAACGGGGTTCTTCAATTGGTGAAATTCCGGCACATTTTTAAGACGAGTGTGCGCGGCGCTAAGGCGAGAACCACATTTTGAAAACGACCCGCCCTCAATCCGTGAAATTCTTGCATTGTTTAGATCGAACGTGCGCGGCGCTAATGCGAGAACCACATTGTGAAGGCTTCCCGCCTTCCACATGTGAAACTGTTGCGAAGTTTGAAGCTTCAGGGTCATAAATGGTGAGGAAATCTCAGGCGAAACGCCCAGCCCGCCCTAAAATTGGCCTCGTGGTGCGACAGAAGTTCTTTCTAAGGAAAAGGAATGGAGCAGGAGGAGGAGAACGTGGAGGATGAGGCGGAGGAGGAGGAGGAGGAGGAGGAGGAGGAGGAGGAGGAGGAGGAGGAGGAGGCGGAGAGAGAGGAGGAGGAGGAGGAGGAGGAGGCGGAGAGAGAGGAGGAGGAGGAGGAGGAGGAGGAGGAGGAGACCTCTTGGGAGCCTTTTCGGGGCTCTGGGAGCCTCCTCAGGCTTCATGGCGGCTTCTTGCCGCCAACCGGGGCCGCTTTTGGAGGTATGTTGAGGCCATTTTAGGTCAGATGGGGTCATCTTCGCCGTCATTGAGGGTATCTTGGATCGTCTTGGCGGCAATGCAGCGCCATCCTGACCATCTGGGAGTCAAGTCTGGTCGTCTCTTGGAGAAGCTCTCTTGGGGCGTTCGGGCGATTTCAGGCCCTTCTTGGATTAGGTGGCCCACGGCCCGTCCCGCCACCGTCCCTTGGCATGAGATTGTTGAGGGCCTTCTGCGAACCCCCTCGGAGCTCTCTCTTCAGGCTCTCTTGGAAGCTTCTCGGAGCTCTCTCGGGCTCTCTGAGAATCCCAAAAGGCTGGAAGAGGGGCCCCAAAGGACACCAAGAGACTCTCAAAAAGGCCCCAGATGGCCGCCCCACGAGGGCTCCCGAAACAGCCCGCAACGGTGTCGTACCAAAGGCTCCTGGTTTGATACTGTTGCGGACTCGCTTGGGATTCTGTGGGGGCCCTCTGGGGGACTCTCTTGTGGCGTTAGGGCGATTTTAGGCCCTTCGTGGATTATGTAGTGGCCTGCGGCCCATCCCGCCAGCGTGCCTGCGTAGTGTGCCAGAATCCTCATGGATACTTCTTGGGATCTATTCGGGGGGCTGTCGGGGGCCTCTGGAAGCAGGTTGGAGGCCGCTTGGGAGCCTCTTGGGATCCTCTTGGAGCGTCTTCGGGCTCCCTGGGGGCCTCTTGTGAGTCTCTGGGGGCCTCTTAGCTGCCTCTTGGAAGCCTCTTGGGGCCCCCTGGGAGCCTCTTGGGGCGGTGAGCTTGAAAGGTCGGTTCGTGGGCCCCTCTTGGGGCGTTCTCGGGGCCGTCTTGGTCCGTCTTGGAGGCCTCTTGGACCGTCTTGGAGGCCTTTGGGACCGTCTCGGTGCCCTTTTGACGGCCTCGTCGGCCGTCTTTGGGTGATCTTTGGGGCCTCCTGGGCCGTCTTGGAGCGTCGGGAAGCCGAAAAGGCATAATGCTACAATTTGTCAAGAACCAGTGGAAATTCAATGCGTTTTGCCTCTCGGGGCCCTCTTGGGTGTGCTCTTGGGGGCCTCTTGGGGCGTTTTGGAGGCGTCTGGAGGCTATCTTGGGCGTCTTGGAGCAATCTTTCGGCGACTCTGGGTCCTCTTGGGCCCCTCTCGGATTATCTTGGACCTAATCTGCCGAAGGAGGGCCAAAATCGCTCGAAGGCGGCCCGAAAGGGGAAGGGAAGGACCGTATTCTCCTCCTTCCCGAGACACCCCCCCGTGATGGGGAGGGTTCAAAGGGAAGGGGCTGCTTCCCTTCGAATTACGACTTCGATTGCGACCTGGCTCGACTCACCTCGAGCGTATTTCTTTGTTGCTTGGGGCATAATGGGCATGATAGCCCCCGACAGCGTAACGCCCCTCCCCCCCCAGTGCGCTCCGGGCACTGCCGCCGTGCGCATCGAGCACACGGCGGTGGAGGGGGGCGTTACGTTATACCTTCCCCTCTGGCCCCCTCCCCTCCCCTGTAACCCTATAATGCCCATTATCGCCGAAGCTATATAATCGCGCTCCTCGAGCTGACGAGCTTGGGGCGCCAAGGAGGGTCTCGGGAGAGTCTCTGGGACTGGAAGAACAAATCGACTGACAGATCGTCTCTCAGGAACACCCGGTGACGGCGGACCCAGAACTCCCCCTCACCCGCGCCGACAGGGTCGGCGGATTTTCATTGCCGTGCCGCTCGCAGGGAGGCGAAGCGCCTTGGCCACACACACACACACTCTGGCAGAGGGCTCAGCTATCACTAATGCGTGAAAGTGTATAGGCTTCGCGCGTACAGTGGGGGCGCGCATCAAGAAATCATCTGCGTTTCGTCAAGGTGCCCTGGGTTTCTTCGCTCCGCGCGCTGCGCGGTGACTTCCCGCAACCGTTGAAAAGCTGCTGCGTTCAGGATGCTCAGGTCTTCACCTCGCGCGCGGGTTTTCAGGGTTGGGTTTCATGCGGAGGTTTCTTGCGGCCGCGCCGGCACTGTGTGTGATGCACAAGATAGACCCTTGAGACCCCCCCTGGGTAGCCTTGCAGAATCAAATGCGGCAAGTGGTCCATTACAAGACAACCGTCTGGTAATCTTCGATCGTGCCAGAATGACGTTCCCGGGAGTCCAGCGCTGCGGATAAACGTGACGGTGGCGTCCTGACAATCTTAAGCTCCGAAACTGTTCCAGAACACCATTCCTGGGACTCCACCGCAAATCAGCGTGATTGTACCGTCCAGGCAATCCTAAACCGTGCCAGGACGCCATTCCTGGAACTTCGCCAATCGAACCCTTGAACCTGTTGCAAACTTTAAAGACGATTGTGCGTAGCGCTGAGGCGAGAGCAACAATTTGGAAAGGAGCCGCCCTCCATCTTTTGAGCTGTTTCAAGCTTTAATGACGAATGTGTACGGCGCTTCTGCGAGAGCGACATTTTGAAAATCACCCACCGTCCATCCGTGAAACTGCTTCGAACTTTTCAGACGAATGTGCGCGGCGCTAAGACGAGAGCCCTCCTTCCATGAAACGTTGCAATCTTTTAGGCGAATGTGTACGGCGCTTTTGCGAGAGCCACATATTGAAAGTCACCCGCCCTCCATCCGTAATTTTGTTGCAAACTTTTGAGACGAACCTGCGCGGTGCGAAGGCGATAATCACATCTTGAAAAAGACTTGCCCTCCATCCGGGAAACATTGGCGCGAATTTCAAGCCTCAGGATTTCAAATGGCGAGAACATCTCAGGTGAAACGCCCGGCCTGCCCTACGGACACGTCTGGGGGTGCGACAAGGAGGAGCTGTTTTTAGGAAGAGGGGTGGAGGAGGAGGAGGAGGAGGAACGAGGAGGAGAAAGAGGGTGGGATGATACGGTCGGGAGCTCTTGCTCAGCGTGTCGCGGCGGCGGCCCTGGCGTCGCTCCACGCCCTGCGAGCGGACCGCGTGCCGCTCCGCACCGCGGGTGCCGAGAGGCCTGGAAAGGCCCGGGACGTGGAAGCCTGGGGCCCGGGAAGCGGTTGGCGCGTCGGCGGGGCGCGGTGGCCAGCGAGCCGGCGCTGCGGCACGCGAAGCAGAAGCTTCTCACCGTACGCAAGATTCGGACGGACTTCTTCCGCAGAGTTCCAGAGTCTCCCCGCAGCGGCGGTGCTCAGATGGCCTGGTCGGCGCTTCTGGCTTCCCGTGTGCCGCGCCCGCGCGTTCCCTCCCTTGTCTGGCCTTGTGCGTGTGCGTGTGTGTGTGTGTCCAAGCGGATGAGAAAATCCTTCCCTCCTGGTCCTGACTCGCCTCCTCGTCCTCGTCTCGTTCCAGCGCCCCCCGACCGTTGCCCACCAGTAACCCCCCGTTCTCAGGGGACTTCACCTCCGTGCTCTACTCCGTGATCGAGGCGCGCAACACAGTTCAGGCGAGGACGCCGCCCTGGGCCTTTCTCCCCGGGCTTGGTGGTGCCTATTGCGCTTCTTGCTGCCACCGCTGCCCGCTGCCGCCCCCTTCCTTGGGGCCCCCGATCGTTTCGTCCCCGTCTCCCTTCCCCGCTTTTCCTTCCGCACTCCTCCTCCTTTCCTCCCTCCTCCTTGCTCACTGGCTGTGCCAGCGTATTAGCTCGCGGTGGGCCAGATGTCCCGAGGGGAAACTATGGTTCGTCCTCGCAGAAGAGTGCGCTCTGATTCGAGATCGCTTCTCGTTCCTGCATTCTTGCTGGCAGGGACGGCTAGAAAGGGCCAGAGCACCTGAAATGGCGTGTGTGCGTTTTCGTAGGAGGCGCACGGTGCAGCTCGGCAGGCCAACTGGGCGTGCATCCGAAGAACACTGCCCTTGCCCCGCTCGCCTGGATGGGCCGCGGCGAGGGTCGAGGGAGACCGAGTCCTCCTCCTCCTCCTCCTCATCCTCCTGCCCCTCCTCCTCCTCCTCCTCCTCCTGCTCCTCCTCCTCCTCCTCCTTCTCCTCTTCCTCCTCCTCCTCCTCCTCCTCCTCCTCCTCCTCACGAGTCGAGTCAAGGCGTGATTGCACCACCTGCATCGCCTCTCCCTGCGACCCAATCGTCCCTCTGTCCGTCCGTGTGCCTCTCTCAGTGCTCTGGTCGGTGGCGGAGTCATGGCGGCCTCCCGATGGCTGACGGATCCTCCAGGACGAAAGGTGCAGCCACCGCATTACGTACGTAGTCACACGTGGTTTCGAATCAGCCTCATTACGCCAGATCATGCAGGCCTGGTTTGGTAACGTTTGCCTCACTACCTGCGAGCGCACGTGCATGTACGATAGCAGGCTCAATCACATGTGTCAACTGAGCAGGTGCCTGGCGAAGCATCGTTGTGGCCACGGATATCGAAGACGCCTACGGCGAATCACCGCCGCCCCCTGCCTTTTTGGAAGCGCCTATGTGGCCGAAGGTTGTGGCCTGAGGCCTGCCAAGCTATCGGATCATGTGTTCCCCGAATCGGTTTGGAAAGCCTTCGGGGAACATGTGGGCATCTTGAAGGTCATCTTGGCCGTCTGGAGGCCATTCTGACCCTTCGGGCCTTCTTGGAGGGCGTCTTGGAGGGCTCTTGGGCCGTGTTGGAGGCTATCTTGAGCGTCTTGGAGACCTCTTGGGCCGTCTTAGGGGCCTCTTGGGGCCGTGTCTTGGGCCTCTTGGGCGATCTTTGTGGGCACTTGGGCCGTCTCGGGCCGTCGGAAGGCAGAAAAAAAACAACTGCCACAATCCTTCAAAAACCCATGACAAATCAATGATTTTGGCCTTTTCGGGCCTTCCTGGAGGCCCTCTTGGAGGCCTCTTGGGCCGTCTTGGGCCATCTTAGGGCCATGCTCGGCCGTCTTGGTGGGCTCCTGGTCCGTCTGACGCCGTCGGAAGCCGTTTGGGGGGCCTCAATGGGCCGACTTGGGAGCATTCCAAGAGTCTTGGAATGCTCCAGGGCCGTCTTGGAGGCCATCTTGGGCGTCTTAAAGGCCTCCTGTGCTGTCTTGGGGGCCTCTTGGGGCTGTCTTGGGTCCCTCTTGGGCCGTTCTGGGGCCATCTTGGAGCCTCTTGGGCGATCTTTCGGCGATCTTTGGGGCTCTTGGGCCGTCTCGGGCCGTCGAAAGGCCGAAAAGAAGCAAATGTCAAAATCCGTCAAAAACCTTAGGAAAATCAATGTGTTGGGCCTCTTCTGGCCTTCCTGGAGGCCTTCTTGGGGGCCTCTTGGGCCGTGTTGGGCCAGTTGTGAGCCAACTTCGGCCATCTTGGTGGGTTCCTGGCGCGTCTGACGCCGTCGGGAGCCGTCTTGGGGGCCTTTCTGGGCCGACTTGGGGCCCTCTTGGGGCGCTTCGGGGCCGTCTTGGGATGCCATCTTGGGCGTCTTGGAGGCCCTCTTGGGCGTGTTGGAGGCCTCTTGGGCCGTCTTGGTACCCTCTTGGGGCCGTCTTGGAGGCCACTTGGGCCGTCATGGGGCCCTCTTGGGGGCCCCTTGGGCGATCTTGGAGGCCTCTTGGGCCGTCTTGAGCCGTCGGAATGCCGAGAAGCAGCAGATCCCCAAATCCTTCAAAAACCTAAGGAAAGTCAATGATTTTGGCCTCTTCGGGCCCTCCTGGAGGACCTCTTGGAGGCCTCTTGGGACGTCTTGGAGGCCTCTGGGGGGCCTCTTGGGCCGTCTTGGGCCGTTTTGGACTCTCTGGGGCCGTCTTAGAGGCTGTCTTGGACCATCTTGGGCGGACTTGGAGGCTATCTTAGACCATCTTGGAGGCCATCTTGGGCCAATGTGGCCATCTTGGACGCCATCTTGAGCCGTCTTGGAGGATTTTTTCCGGACGTTGGGGTCCTGGGCAATCCTCCCCGGACCCCGGCGGGACGGGCCGAAGCGCCAGGGGAAGTTCTTCTGGAAAAAGAACCAAAACCGAGAGGTCTAGCACGCCAGGCACCCCTGCGATGAATCGACAGGGGGCGGCGGATCAATTGGCTTTCGGCCCATCCTGCCACCGTGCCTGTGTCGTGGACCAGTGGCCTCTCAGAGGCCTCTAGGGGTCTCTTGGGGGGCCTCTTGGGGGCCCTTGGGAGCCTCTTCCGGGCCTCTTGGGGCCTAGCGGGAGCGTTTTGGGGGCCTGTTGGCGGTTCCGAGGGTCACCTTGGGGAGACGGGCTCGAAATGACAGTTCATATTCCCTCTCTTGGGCTCCTTTTGGGGCCGTCTTGGAGCCTCGGGGGCCGTCTTGGGATGAGATTGGGGGCATCTCGGGTCGCCTTGGGCAATGACTTTGGCCTCTTGGGCCGGTCTTTCAGGGTCTCTGAGACGGCCAGAGAGGCACCCAAGAGGGCTCCAGGACAGCGCCTTGGGGCGACTAGGGCATGTTGGTCGGTAGGAGTCAGAACCACGCTCCCCAGCCCTCTTGAAAAGTCATGCGAGATGCCCCAAGGGCGCGCGAGGGCGCTCAGGCGTGACCGAGAATTCTGAGCGTCTGGGGTCTAGGGACCTGCAAAAAGTATTCATAGTCATCCGTGCAGTGAGCTCGAATGGACCTGAGGACACTCCGCTCAGTGCCGCGCGGCACGGTGGCGGAGAATGAGCATGCAGTGTTGCACCATCCTGTAGCGGAATTGAAGCGCGCGAGAGCACATGTCAACATATTTCTTACACGGTAATTCTGCCTCCCTCATTCCCTCGCCTCCCCGCTCCCGCTGCTTCCCCGTGCTCCACTCCCCATCCATTCTCCGTACCCCCCTTTCCCCTGCCTCTCCTGCATCCTCTGCCCCCCCTGCCTCCCCTGCCTCCCTGTTCCTCCCCGCCTCCCTTCCCCTCTCCTTGCGCTCCCTCCCTCCCGCCCTCCCGTCAAACGATGAGAGAACATGCATTCTTCGAGTGGAGCGAAGGAGTGAGGGAGGGTGCGTAATGAGAACAGTACCAGTAATAATGGTAAGAGGCGTCTTCCAGAGTTCGATCCCTCCCTCCTCTTGGCTCTTGGGTTGGGGGTCGGAGCGGCTGAGGTTGTCGCCAGCGCCCGTGCCCTTGCGAGGCTGGCACCTCTGCCCTGACGATCGGCGACGTGAACGCCGCGCTGGACCGAATCCACGACGCCGGCGAGACCACGGAGAAGCGCGCGCAGCTGATGGAGCGGAGGGGGCAAATCTCAGACATCGGGCGGATCGATGTTTCGTCCCTGGTATTTTTTCGCAGCGTCGGCCTCCAGGGGCTGTCTGCGGGCCCCGAGAGCATCAACAAGGGGCCCAGGACGAAGAGCGATCCCCAGGGGAGTCGGGACCTCTGGAGCTCATGACGCGGAGGGGCGACACTCGGATAGTCAACACAACGTTGGCATTCGCTTTCGGAGGTTCGCGCGGATTTCTTGGGGTCGGTGGGCCCCGCCTGGCGGCGCCTTCCAGCGCCGACCCGAGAACTCGGCGAGGACCTCCGACGGTGGCTGCCAGTGCAGCATTCGCCTCTCCTGGGAGCCGATTGGGGGCGAGACGCCTCTCCCCCCCCCCCCACACACCCTCCTCCTCCTCCCTCCTCCTCCTCCTCCTCCTCTGCTGCTGCTGCTGCTGCTGCCTCCTCCTCCGCCTCCGCCTCCTCCTCCTCCTCCTCCTCCTCCTCCTCCTCCTCCTCCTCCTCCTCCTCCTGCTCTCCTCCTGCTGCTGCGCACTGGCCATTGGGAATCCCCGTGGCGTCCCTTCCTACCTCCCTACCTCCCCGGCGGCCGCCCTCCGGATGAAGATGCCTTCCACGAAGTAGCCGCCCTCCGGATGAAGCTGCCCTCCACGAGGCGGCTGCCTGCTCGGCTCATCGGCCGCCTCTAGCGCCGCCAGGGGCCTCTGCCCATAGGCGCTCGCTGCTCTTCATCCTCGGCTGTCGCCGCCTCGGCGTCCAGCCCAGAATCGTCCATCTCGGAGTCGCCCGGCTCAGAGCTGGAGTGCAGATCGAAAGCGTCCAGCTCTGAATCCGCGTCGCTCCCGCGCTCCTCGCCCTCGTCGGCGCTCCCAGCAGGGTCTCCGTGGTGAAGGCGTGCCAGGCGCGACGCCTCGTAGCCGCAGGTGTCGATGTCGGAGTCGCTGTCGGGGTCGCTTGCCGTTGCCGTGGCCGCCTTGCGCAGCCTCGTCGGCGTGATATCGCGCCCTGCTGCCCTCAGCCACCAGGCGGGGGCGCCGGGCGACCACCATGGCCGCGACCCCCAGGGTCGCTTCTGCCTGGGGTGTGGGCCGGTCATGGCACGCGGCCGCCTCCACGGCTGCAGCGCGACGCTCGGGCTCAGCCTGGCGCCCGGCCGCAGCAGCGGCGGGGACGAAGACGGCCGCTTCCGCGCGGAGCCCGGACGGCGCGCTGCCACCGGTCGCCCCGTCGGCGGCGTCCCCGGCTGCAGACAGTCGCATCACTGCCCGCTGCCACTGCCGTCTCTTCTCGCACACTTGCTTCCCAGCCTGCCGCTGACGGCGTCTGGACTTCCGTCCTGGCACCACTGCCCGCGGCCGCCTTCTCTTCTCGCACGGGTCTCGCGCCACTGTCCGTGACTGATGCCCTGCCAGCCCCTGGGCCTGCCGCGGCGCCGTCTGGCGTCTGCGGGGGCTCCCGATGGGATAGGTCCCCCGGCTTCTCTCGCACGCGCGGCGCCGCGCGTGTAGCTGGTAGGGTAGGGCATCCAACTCGCTCTTCTTGGACGGCTTCCGCTGGTGGTCTGGCGGCAATGGACTGTTTCCTCTGTTTCTCGCTTTGCGCACGCTCTGGTTCTGCAATCGCTTCTCGCGCGCTCGAGTTCTGGCTTGTGTCATCATCCTTCCGCTCCTCTGTCTGCTGCCGTGGCCGCCATCTGCCGTCGACGAAGCTCCAGGCCATCGACGAAGACTTCTCGCAGATTGCCGCGGTCGCCAGCTTTTCTCTCGGCCCTGCAGTTGCTGGCGTCTGGACTCCCATCCTCGCACCACTGCCCGCTGCCACTGCCTTCTCTTGCAAATGTGCGTCCCAGCCTCTAGCCGTTGACGCCTGGGCTCCCGTCCTCGCGCCGCTTCCCGCTGCCTCTGCCGCCTCTTTTCGGAAGCGGGTGCCCCAGCCTGTAGCTGATGGCGTCTGGAATCCCGTCCTAGCGCACTGCCCGCGGCCGCTGCTTCTTCTCGCAGGCGCGTGCCCCCGCCTGTAGCCGATGACGTCTGGAGCCTCGTACTCGCACCACAGTCCGCTGCCACTGCCTCCGCTCGCACGAATCTGCCTCAATCTGTTGCTGATGACGTTGGGGCTTCCATGCTCAAGTCCATGTCCGCTGCCACTGCCGCCTCATCTCGCACACGGATGTCGCAGCCTGGACAGGGTGACGTCCGAAGCCTCAGCAGAACACCACTGCCCGCTGTCACTGCCAGCTCTTCTCGCACACGGGCGTCCCAGCCTGCAACGGGTGGCGTCCGAAGCCCCAGCATAGCAGCATTGCCCGCTGCCACTGCCGTCTCCTCTCGCACATGTGTGTCCCGACCTACAGCTGGTGACATCTGGACTCCGACCCTCGTACCATTATCCGTTACGGTTGCTTCTTCACGCACGTCCCGGCTTGTAGCTGATGACGTTGGGACCCTTATCCCCGCACCACTGCCTGCAGACACCGTCTCTTCTCGCACGGCTGTGCCCCAGCACGCAACTGATGAAGCCAGGGCTCCCGTCCTCGTACCAGTGTTCGCTGCCACTGCAGTCTCTTCTCGCGCACGGAAGCCCCGGCCTGCAGCTGATGCCGTGTGGGCCCCCATCTTGGCGCCGCTGCCCGCGTCCACTGTCTCTTCTCGCAGAAGTGCGCCCCAGCCCGGAGCTGATGACGTTCAGGAGGGGAAGAAACACACAGACACAATTAATCGTCGATCCCCAGGAAAATATGGGAAACTACGGGAAGTGGGGGGGAAGACAAAGACCCAGAAAATAGGGGAAACTATAGGGCATATTTTTATGTGTGTGTGTTTATTTGTGTGTCCTGGGGCCCCTTCAGACGTCTGAGCTCCAGTCCTCGCACCACTGCCCGCGGTTGCTGCCCCTCCTCGCGCGCAGGGGTCCCCGCCTGTAGCCGACGAAGCCTCCTCGGGCCGTGCCCCGCCACTACTCCTCCTCCACCTCCTCCTCCTCCTCCACCTCCTCCTCCTCCTCCTCCTCCTCCTCCTCCTCCTCCTCCTCCTCCTCCTCCTCTCTCGTCGCACGAGCGTGCCCCAGTCTGCAGCGGATGATGGCTGGACCCCCTGGCCCGGCACCACCACCCTCTGCCTCTGCGACGTCTCGCTTCGCGCACGCAGTGGGCTTGGACTTGGACCGCAGACTCAACTGTTTCTCGCTTTTCGTGCGCTCTCCGGTTCTGCCATCGCTTCTCGCGCGCTCTGGTTCTGGCTTGCGTCTTCGACCTTCGCTTTTCTGGTGCCGCGTCGCTTCTGTCAGCTGCCGAGGTGTCTTGTTTGAGCCGAGATGTTTGCCTGCTGCCCTCGCACCACTTGGTGTAAGTGACGATGTCCGGAAGCTGCCATGGTCCCAGGGTCATCGCAATTTCGGTCTGAGGCTGGAAAGGCCTCCAGCGGGGTCGGCACACGACCAAGCTGCATTGGAACGTATGGCGGGGCATCTTTTCGCAAAACAGAATCGGCGGGCTTCTGCAAATGTACCAGCATGGCATCTGCAACCATATTTTCCACATCCGCACGTATGTGTGGCGCACGGGGCCCATCGTGGAGAGTGATAGCTATGCCTCTCCAGTCTCGAAGGGTGATGTGCTTGCCGTTTCTGGTCGCGTAAGATACACGGCGAACCGCCTTATCGAGCGGTCTCGACGCTGCCATTCCCTGGCGTCGGCTGCTCATGCTCTCGTTCCGCCATTGTTCTCGGTGGCGCGGCTGGTCGTGGCGGAGACCTGCGCGCATGGGGTTGGCCAGTACAGGGGCCTGCGCTCGCGCTGGGGGGGGGGGCGCTCCCTCGGCCGAAACTCCTCCTCCCCCTCCCACCCCTGCCTCCTCCTCCTCCTCCTCCTCCTCCTCCTCCTCCTCCTCCTTCCTACCTCCTCCTCTCCTCTTCCTCCTCCTCCCCCCTGCCTCCTCCTCCTCCTCCGCCTCCTCCTCCTCCTCCTCGTTCTTTTCTTGTCATCCCCCTCCACCTCCTCCTCTCCTCCTCCTCTCCTCCTCCTCCCCTCCTCCTCCTCCTCCTGCGCTCCTCCTCCTCCCCCTCCTCCTCCCTCCTCCTCCTCCTCCTCCCTCCCTCCGTCCTCCTCCTCCTCCTCCTCCTCCTCCTCCTCCTCCTCCTCACTCCTCCTCCTCCTCTCTCCTCCTCCTCCTCCTCCTCCTCCTCCTCCTCCTCCATGGCCCGTGGGGGTGGCCTGGCCTAGGACTCAGCGGCCTCGCTGCCAGGCTCCGGGGTGCAGGCCATGACGGCGCCCCCCCCCCCCCCCAACCCCACCCCAACACCACACACACACACCCTCCTCCTTCCTCCTCCTCCTCCTCCTCCTCCCTCCTCCTCCTCCTCCTCCTCCTCCTCCTCCTCCTGCTTCTCCTCCTCCTCCTCCTCCTCCTCCTCCTCCTCCTCCTCCACCCCGCTGGGATAACCGTGGGGGTTGCGAAGTGGATGGGGGGGTTACAAGCGGATGCCAAGGTTAAGTCGGGCCTGGCCCTCTACAGGAGGAATATTAAAGATAGTAGTCCAAAAACCCGTCTGGGGACGATTTTTTAAAGTATGGAGGAATATTAAAGATAGTAGTCCAAAAACCCGTCTGGGGACGATTTTTTAAAGTATGGTTCGAATAGTTTTGGAGTATTTTTTGGTATTTTCCATTTTTCGCCCAAAATCCCCCTGTCGGGGGACAGGCCCGACCTAATACTAGAGTGGGTTGTACCTGGCCCAGCCTGGCGTGTAAGTGGGTTACACCTTCCCCGAGGGGCTCAGGGGGGTTAGATAATCCGCCCACTTGGCCCGGATCGTGAACCCCCCTGAGCTACTCGGGGGCTGTTGTAGCCCACTTATGAGCCAGGGTGGGCCAGCTATAGCCCACCTTGGCATCGGCTTTTGGCCCTCTCTATCCACTTAGAGCCCGTTTCTTTATTGCTTGGGGCATGACGGGCGTCATGGCCCCCCGGCCCCCCCCCTCCCCCTCATGACGTAACGCTCCCCCCAAGTGCGTTCTGGGCCTCGCCGCCGATGCTAATAGCAACCCCAGCGGCGATCCCAGCAGCCCAGGGCCCGTGGTGGGCGCGGCCCGCGGCCGCGCTGCCGGGCTCCGGGCCCCCGCCCCGGAGACGCCCGTCTCGCCTCGCCTCGTGTGGACTTGCGTCCCGTGAGCGGGGCTCGCCCCCCGCGCGCACCCCTCCCTGCGCGCGAGCCACCCCGGGGTGCGAGCGGCGCACGCGCCCCAGAGGCTGCAGGCCACGGTCCGTGCTGCCGCTGCCCCACCCTCGAAGAAGAACAGAAGCGACGCAAACATAAAGTGAAATCGGGCATGTCCTCCAACTGGTCGAAAAATAGTATGGGGACAATTTTCCAATTATTTGTGATTATTTTGAAGTATTTTTTGGGTATTAAGAACTTTTCGTCCAAGATCCGCCTTTAGGAGGACATGCCCGACCTAAACAGAAACTTTTGGCGCTCCGCGCAGATTGCTTGCATCCGCTCTGGGCCCCCCCGGCGGCGCCCCCGGCGCGCGGAGCGCGCCAGGGAGGGGGGTCCAGCGCAGGTGCAAGAAGTCCGCGCGAAGTGCCAAAGGTTTCTGTTTGTGCCGTTGTTTCTTCTTCTGCGCCCGCTGCTCGTCGCTGCCGCAGAGTCGCTGGCCCCAGCGCACTCCAGGTGAAGCCTTGCCTCCTGCGTCGCCCCGAGCATCGCCCCCCCGCGCCCCGCTCGCCCAGGGCGCCCCGGCAGTGGCACGGAGGACGCGGAGCCGGAGGCACGGCCTCGAGGAGGCCCAGTCGGGTTGGTCGCCAGGGCCTCCAGGCCGCGGGGGCCCCCCGCGGGGCCTCCCGCGGGGCTCGGAGGGGGGGCCGCGCGGAGGCATTCAGGGGTGCTTCCGGGCGTGGCAGCAGGCAGGACCCAGTCCCCCGCCCCCGCGCGGCCCGAGGGCCTTCCAGGCCCCCCCAGGAGACTTCCCTGGAGGCTCCGAGGAGTTTCAGGGGAGCTCCCGCGGGCCTCCAGGGGCACTCGAGACGGCCCGCAGCGGCGTTCGGAAGGCGCCAGGACTGCCCAACAAGAGGGCCCCCTCCCCCCCCTCCCCGCTCTCCCGCTCCCTCCCCCTTCCCACCTTCTCCGCTCCCCCTCTCTTCCCTCCCACACCTTCCTCTCCCCTCTCCCGTGTCGGGTTTTGGGGGGCCGTAGGAGCTCGTCAGGCGCGCCTCTGGCATGGAGCAGAAGTGGATCGTGAAGATCCTCCTGAAGGACCTCAAGGTCTGCCCTCCATCTTTCTCCACTCCCTCCTCCTCCTCCTCCTCCTCCTCCTCCTCCTCCTCCTCCTTCTCCTCCTCCTGCCTCCCCTCCTCCTCCTCCTCCTCCTCCTCCTCCTCCTCCTCCTCTCTGCTCGCTTCTCCTCTCTGCTCGCTTCTCCTGCCTCCCTCTCCCTCCGCAGCACTGTCCCTCCTGCCTGTCACCTCCTCCCTGCTCGCTCGCTCCTCCCTCCTGCTCGCGCCTTCCTTCGTGCTTCTCGTCCGCCTCGTCGTCGTCACTGTCGTCGTCCGTCCTTCTCCCATGCCTGCTCGTCTGCCTCTCCTACGGTGGGCTCATGCGGCGATGGCGCTCTGGCGACACCAGCGAAGGCGTTCCAGGTTGAACTCCGCATGATAGAACGACGCGGAAGCACCAAGGGACACGGTAAAACTACAGGGCCCGACGGAATTCAATCTTGAACGATCGGGGTCACGATCGGTTCAATGTTGAACGATCGACGCGGTGCCAAACACCTTTGCGCGCGCCGACGCTGCACGAACCTACCGTGAGGCCCGAGGCAGCGCCACGGCGCCGAGGGGGAGGCTTTCATCCCGAGATGGGGGCGAGAACCCGCAGGAGGAGGCGGAGGAGGAGGAGGCGGAGGAGGAGGAGGAGGAAGAGGATGATGATGATGATGATGATGATGATGATGATGATGATGATGATGATGATGATGATGATGATGATGAT
>CAUYUJ010018760.1:0-172500 GCA_963575745.1 Prorocentrum cordatum
GTCGTCGTCGTCGTCGTCGTCGTCGTCGTCGTCATCGGGCGACAGAGACCACGACAGAGTGGGGGAGGAAGACTTCCCGCCTTGCTCGGGTCGGACGAAGGGCCGGGGAAGGAAAGGGGGGGTTGCGAAACCTGCTGCGCGCAGCTGGTTTCGGTCGCCCCGCCGAGGGGCCAGTCTTCGATGCGTTCGGCAAATCAGCTATGTGAGCTGCTGGACAAATGCCCGCTTGGCCACGCCTCCCTTTCGGCCCGCGAGGCAACTGGCGCCCCCCGTAGTTGCGGCCAGGGCGATGGAAGCGCATTGGTCCGACAGAAAAGAGCACGGAAAGTGCGGGGGCGAGCGCCGACAGCAGTTCTTTTTCATTTCGAACAGGTGTCACCTTGGCTCCCTGTTCCTGCTTCTGCTGCCTTTGCCTCCCGCTCTCCTCCCATCCCCCAGTCTGCTCGTCTGCTCTGTCTGTCGCCCTCCCAGTGGCGGCTGGGCGTCGGCGCTAATCACTGGCGCCGCCGCCGTTGATTTTCAATCTGGCGGGCGCCACCCCGCGATTCGCCCGAGCAGGGGGACCTTTTGTTTAAACGCGCGCCCCCCCACGGATTTTATCACAACCTGACATTGCAACTGCGCGCGACCAAATTCCCGATGGGATTGCCGTAGGCAAGATCAGTGTCGAAACCCTGCGGAAACGCCACTTGAGACTCTAGATTGAATCTGCGCGGCGCTCGAGCGAGATTGACAGTTCGCCCGTTCGCGCGCGGCTCTGCTTCCGACGACCGGGCGAGGGAAACGAATGCGCCGACTTCAAGCAGGAGTGTCACTTTCATGCGATGTTTATGATGCGCTTGGGCAACAGCGACATTTCGCGTGCTGGCGTGCGGCCCCGCGCCCGTCCAATGGGCGAGCGAAAAATGCGCGCCGCGGCAAACGTTGCCGCAAATGTCCTGTAACCTTTTTGCGCGGCGCTGAGGCAAGCGCGGCATTTTGCCGCCTTGTGCGGGATGTGCGGTGCGTCCCCTTCCTGTCACGCGTTTCGGATCGGGGCCGTGACGTCGGCGACGTCAAAAGGTCAGTGTTGAAAGGACACGCGCCGAGTTTGCATGTTGTGTTCGTGGGTGGGAGGTCCTCCTGCTTTGGTCTGCCATCGGCCGGCTAGGCGGAAAAATAGGTGGTTACCATTTATAATCCACCGTTCGGGCGACAAGGAGGTTCTGGGGATGAGGAACTTGCATGTTGAATTGGATTTCGATTGCAAATGGATGAGCATGAGAGTCAGTGTCGAGGCGACTGTTTGGTGTCGGTCCCGATTCGCATTGTGATGGCCATGTCGGCATGCATTTCAATAGGGGTTTCGTTGTCTTTCTCGATGTGCTCTTCGACACGCGCCTCGATGTTTAATTACATGTGCATGTGATGCGCAGTTCGATTTGAAATCCGAGTTGCATGCCGAGGGTGATTTGATGTATCACTATAGCTGCCCATATTCAGGTGGATGACAATGTTTCTTTCGTCGGTATATCGGCTTCAAACATCGAAGTGCAATCATACTTGCACATTGGGTTTCATGCCAAGGTCAACTTCGTTTGTACTTGAACACGGCTTTCGATTTGCATGTCCGTTTAAGCATTATATTTACACTCCGGCTCCACCGCCTCCACCGCCACCGCTTCCACCGCCCCCACCGCCTCCACCGCCTCCACCGCCCCCGCCGCCCCCACCTGCCCCCACCGCCTCCACCGCCTCCACCGCCTTCCCTTGCTCCACCGCCTACACCGCCTCCAGGATTGGGAAAACGTCCACACCCGACGCCCCCCCTCAGATCCATGACAAGATCTCGGCAGCTGTGGACGCGGATGCCTTTTGCCGGCGCAGAATACACAGGTTGCACATACATTTCTGGAGCTCCGCGCGTATATCTTAGATCGGCGCTAGAATGGTTCCGACAGTTCATCTTGCTGCTGTTCTGCACTTTTTTCCAGCGGTGCACACCTTGCCCCCGCGAGCGAGGTGTACGATCAGCGCGGTGGGCCCTGTAGCCTGCCACCTCGCCCTGAAGGCGATAGTCATCGCGGAGCAGTATCTGCAGGAACACACCCCACGCCGCCTCACACCTGTAGGGCTCTCGTTTCGCTCTCCTCGTCCTTTCTCCGACTCCTCCCTCCTTCCCTCCTGTGCACTCTCTCTCCTTCGCTCCATCCCCTCATCTTCATCGTTTCTTCCTTCCTCTTCTTTCCTCCTCTTCTCTCCTCCTCGCCCTTCTCCGCCCCCTCACCCCTTCGTCACCCCCACCGTTTGCCCTGAAGAGCCAAAGCCTCCCAGAATCCCCCAGAACTTTTTAGAACCGCCGAGAAGGACCCGATCGACGAATTCGAATCTTCCATAACTGTCCTCTGTCATCGACATCGTCCTCTTCTTCCTTTTCCTCCTTCTCCTCCCCCGCTCTCCTCGCCTTCCCCTCCTCTCGCACTCCTTCAGCGTCTTCCTCTTATTATTCCTCTCCCTCGTCCTTCTCGTTCTCGTCGTCTTCCTCCGCTGGCGTTGTCTTGCTGCTTGACCTTTATCTCGCTGCCCCGGTTGTTGTTATTCCTCCCCAGCCTTCTGCTCTCAGGGAGGCTCACCTTCCCATTCTGCAACTGAGCAGCGTGCCGTACTGCTGCCGGCCTGCGCAGCCATTTTGGCTCAAGCGCGGCCTGCGCATCGGCGCGATGGGCGCCCATTGCAGCCAGCACTGCGGCGGCGCCCACGTCGACAGCTTCGGCAGCGACAGCGGCAGCGATAGCGACAGCGACAGCGACAGCCTCGCCGAGGGCAGCGACAGCGAGCCGCCCATCGACAAGGTCTTCGACGAGACGGTGGAGCAGCTGCGCCCGCTCGACCGGGACCTGCTCGTCTTCTGCGCGACCTCGAGCCTCGTCGCCGTGCGCTGGCTGCTGTGGCTCGGCGCGTCGCAGGACGCGCGGGATTCCGACGGCTCCACCCGTCTCCACGTCGCCTGCCGCAGCGGGGCGAGGCCGTCACAGGCGAGCTGCTGCGCCACGCGCAGCTGCTTGCCTCGCCATAGACGGGTCGACGGGTCAGCGGTGTTGGGCCCGACGGGCAACATGGGGATGCGCCTGCCAGCGCCCTTAGGAGTGGGAAGCGGGGAAGGAGGAGGGAGAGGAGGAGGAGGAGGAGGAGGAGGAGGAGGAGGAGGAGGAGGAGGAGGAGGAGGAGGAGGAGGAAGAGGCACAGGAGGAGGAGGAGGAGGAGAAGGAGGAGGAGGAGGAAGAGGCACAGGAGGAGGAGGAGAAGGAGGAGAAGGAGGAGGAGGAGGAGGAGAAGGAGGAGGAAAAGGCGGAGGAGGAGGAGGAGGAGGAGGAGGAGGAGGAGGAGAAGTTTAGGGTACTTGGGTGCCTGGGCCGCCAGGCCTTCCAGCAACAACCCGGGAAGTCAGGGTGCCTGGGGGCCTCCCTCGGCAAGTCCTCGTCCTCCTCGCCCTCCTTCGTCTCCCCCCCGGACCCTCCTCTCTTTCCTGCTCTCCTTTCCTCGTCCTTCCCCTCTTGCTGCCCATATTTCTCCTCTTGGTTCCCTCGTGCTTCCCCTCCCGCTCTGGCTACCCCCCCCCTGGAGGGGGGCAGCTGCCGCTGCCTGCCTGGCCTGGGCCAGCAGCAGCCGCCGCCCGCGGCTGCCGGCCCCGCCACTGCCTGTGGCCGGCGGCTGGGGGGAGGGGGCTGCACCGGCAAGAAGGAGGAGAGCAGCAGCAAGAAGAGGAACAGGAGAGGGACGACGACAACCAGGGGGGAGAAGGAGGAAAAGTAGGAGGAAAAGGAGAAAAAACAGGAAAGCAAGAGGAGGAGAAGGAGAAGAAGGAGGAGGAGGTGGAGAAGGAGAAGAAAGCGTAGGATGAATATTATTAGGGGGACGAGGTGAGGAGGAAGAGGAGAAGGAGTAGGAGGAGGAGGAGGAGCAGGAGGAAACCTCCAGATAGCCCAAGATGGTCCATGATGGCCTCAGAGAGACCTAGATGGATCAAAATGGCCCGAAACGGCTCCAGGATGAAGAGATGGCCCAAGATGGCCTCAGAGAGCCCAAGATGACCTTCGAGATGGCTCAAGAAGGCCCAGAATTTCTCAAGATGGTTTCCAAGATGCCCCAGGAGGATCCAAGACCGCTCCAAGACGGCTCCGAGCGGCCACTGGGGTCCCCAGGAGGCCGCCAGCAGGCCAACATGTTTCAAAATGCAAGGGAACTCGATGAACGTTGCGTTCTCGCTTTTTTGCTGTGGATGGCCTTCCGAGGCCTCAAGGTGGCTCCCAGAGGGCCCAAGAGGGCCCTGAGGGAGACCAAATACAGCCCCGAAGGGGCCCCGAGAGCGCCCAAGGGCGCTCCAAGAGCGTCCCAAGAGTGGCCCAAGAGGCGATCTTGGGCGCTCCCGAAGGAAGCCCGAATCCCACCAGCCCTCTGGGTTAGGTGGTAGAACGCGTTTGTTTCGTCTCTCTCTACCCCTCCCCCTACCCCCTCCCCTATGCCTGGGAGGGGGGGTGACGGAGGCGCCGCAGCTTCCAAGATGGCCCAAGAAGGCTCCAAGAGGGCTTCCAAGTCGCAAGATGGCCTCCAAGATGGCCCATGCTACTCCAAGATGGGCCAAGATAGTCTCCGACATATCCCCAAGAGGCCCCAAGACAGCCCAAAGACGGATCCAAGTGCCCTCCGAGCCCTACACGGCGCCCGCCAAGATGCCCAAACCCTTCAAAAGCTTAGGGAAAACCAATATGTTTGGCATTATCGCCTTTTCGCTTCAGATGGGTTTGGGAAGCCCCAAGATGGCCCCACGATTGCCCAAAAGAGGCCCAAGAGGGGCCCAAGAAGGCCGAAGACGGCCCCAAGATCGCCCAAAGGGCGCCCAAGAGCGCTCCAAGAGGGCCCCAAGATGCCGTTTGAGAGCCTCCGAGGGGGCGATGCTAATTGAGGGGCCTCATCTTTTTGAGCCATGGGGCCCAAGATGACCTCAAGAGGCCTCCCAGCCTCTCCCCAAAGACCCTCCACCCCGCCCTGTTTGGCCCAATATGGCTCCAAGAGAGCCCTAGATAGGCAAATATGGTTTTCGAAATGGCCTAAGATAGCCAAGCATGGCTCAAGATAGCCTCCGACAGACCTCCAAGAGGCCTCAAGGCAACCTCAAGATGGCTCAAGATAGCCGAGCATGGCTCAATATAGCCTCCGACAGCCTCTAGCAAAGCATGGCTCAATATAGCCTCCAAGAGGCCTCAAGAAAACCGGCAATCAATTCTGGATGGGCTGGTGGGGATACGCGAAGCATCAAGAGTTGAAGCTCTCCTGTTCTTTGATCTATCTCCTCCAAGATGGCCCCAAGAGCGCCCCAAAGTAAGGCTCCCAAGAGGGCATCAACAAGGCCCCAAGAGGCCCCAAGAGGCGTCCAAGATGCACCCAAGGGGCTCCCAAGATACCTCCGAAAAGGCACCCAAGATTGGGCCGCCAAGAGGCCCTCAAAACGCTCCAAGGGGCGACCAAAAGAGACATCTGAGGAGACTCTGAAAGGCAGCTCGCCTGGGCTCGTGTCTGTGGGGATACGCAAAATAAGAATCGCGCTTCGCGCGTCGCGACACGGGCCGCTAAATCACCTTTTTTTTTCCCAAGGGTTTGGCAAAGGCGTGGCGCATCGCACGTTCGGTTCTCCGGAAGCGCAAGAAAATCCAAGTCTTGACGTGCATTGGTTTACTCCTGCATCTGTTTTGATATTCCAAGCGCACCCAGCCGTGGAGAGCCCAGGGGGGCCCGAAGGGCCCATAGCACTGTCGTTATCTGCGTTATCGTGTAGCTGTTTTGGCTTCTTTTTTTTTCGTTGTGGCAGTTTTAGCGTGCTCTTCTTGTCTCCTTGTCCACAGACATGGCAGGCCGCGCGGACGCTCGGTCTCGTTCCCCGCGTGTGTTCCTGAACTACCACAGCCAACACTTCGGTATCATGCCAATGGCCGCAGATGATCAGATCCCAAATCCGTTGTGGACGTCGCTTTGGTCCTCCGAGCGCCACGAACCCCTCAGGAACCTCGACAGAATTGACATCTCTCACAAGTTGACCATCATCAAAGGCAAGCCTGGTTGTTTGTTCTGTCGCCTGTGTGGTATTTTCATGGTTGAAACTTTCAATGGCGCCTTTGCGACGGTCTGCCCCGAGCACCCCCTCAGCTACTACCGCCGCAAATGCTTGACGCGCCTGTGGCAGGGCAAGTTCCCGTACGCAGTGCACGGCGAGACTGACGCGGCGAACGAGGGGCGTTTCCAGGGGACTCGCCGCTTGGCGGCAAAGGCGGCGCCAGCGCTGCTGGCGCTCCCAGCCGCGCCACCGCCAGTGCCGGTCCCAGCGCCGAAGGCCAAGGCTGCCCCGGCGCTGGAGGCCAAGCCCAGAGCCCTGTTGGCGCTGCCCGCGCCGGCGCCCAAGCCGCCGGCGAAGCCAGTGCCATTCCCTATGCAGCTCCGCGTTGGCCGCCCAGATGTGCTGTATGACTTGGAGGCGATGGTGCTGCCCCTGCAGCCCCCTCAGTTGCCTGCTAAGGCCAAGCCAGTGCCATTCCCTATGCAGCACCAGATCGTGCCAAAAATGATGTTCGAGGTGTTGCCCCAATTGCACCGGCAGATGGCCCAGGATCCGCTGCCTGACATTGACTCAGACAGTGATGCCCAGGCCACTAACAGCCCCTCCTTCTTTTCCGACAGTAGCAGCAGTCGTGGCAATGCCGGCAGTGCCTCTCAGGACGGCCGCCATTGATTAAGGTAAGGGGCGGGGGAGGAGGAGGAGAAGAAGGAAGAGGAGGACGACGACGAGGCGGAGGAGGAGGAGGACGAGGAAAGGGAAGAGGAGGAGGAGGAGGAGCAGGAGGAGGAGGAGGACGAGAACGAGGATGAGGAGGAGGAGGAAGAGGACGAGGAGGACAACGATGAGGACGAGGAGGAGGAGGACAAGGAGGAGGGAAGTAAATACAGAGGGAGGGGGGGAGTGAGGGAAGGAGGGAGGGAGGAGGATAAGGAGAAGGAAGAGGAGGGGGAGGAGGAAATGAGACTCTCGTCCTGGTATCAGCTGAAGTCTGAATTTAATGTGTAGGCCGACTTTGTTCTGGCCTCGCCCAAGTAGGTTGCGGTGCTCCCGTTAGCCGGCGTGACGGGCGACGCCATTGCAAGCCCCTTCTTGTGAATTGTGATTGCTCGTCGTAATCGATGCGATGCGAAAGGACCCACCAATTTGTCACGTGAGATTCCCTCATCGTCGGTTGTTGATGCCTCTTGCGAGGAGGTTTGGTAGGCAGGGGCTTGCAACCTAAGATTGGGTTGCAAACCTCTGCGTGTTATGCCCTTCCCACGGGCGCTCCCAAGGCCCCCAAGAGCGCTTCAAGAGGGCCCCAAAAGGTGCCAAGGAGGCCCCAGGAGGACCCAAGAGGTGCCCAAGAGGCCTCCAAGAGGTTCCCAAGAGACCCCCAAGAGGCTCCAAATGGCTCTCCGAGGCACCCAGGACGCTCCAAAAGGCCTCCGGGGCCCCTCAGTTGGCATCCTAGGATGAGGCTCGGAGGACATGGATCAAACAAGAGTGGAGCTTAGCTTAAAGTAGGGTCGAACACCCAAGAGACCAAAATGGAACCAAACATATTTTAAAATTATCCCAGTGCGACCCTACCTAGGAGTTGGAACCCCTAGGAAAGCAGCATTCGTAGTAACGGTAAAGCTAAGCTAAAGCTAAGCTAAAGCTAAGCTAAAGCTAAGCTAAAGCTAAGCTAAAGCTAAGCTAAAGATAAGCTAAAGCTAAGCTAAAGCTAAGCTAAAGCTAAGCTAAAGCTAAGCTGCAGTTAAGCTAAAGCTAAACGAAAGTTCAGCTAAGCTAAGCTAAACTAAGAAGCTAAACTGAAGCTAAGCTAAAGTTAAGCTACAGCTAGGCTACAGCTAAGTTAAAGCTAAGCTAAAGCTAAGCTGAAGCTATGATAAAGCTAAGTTAAAGCTAAGCTAAAGCTAAAGCTAAGCTAAAGCTAAGCTACATCTAAGCTAAAGCCAAGCTCAAGTTAAGCTAAAGCTAAGCTAAAGCTAAGCTAAAGTTAAGTTAAAGCTAAGCTGAAGCTAAGCTAAAGCTAAGCTAAAGCTGAGCTAAAGCTAAGCTAAAGCTAAGCTAAAGCTAAGCTAAAGCTAAGCTAAAGCTAAAACTAAAGCTAAAACTAAAGCTATTGCAAAAGCTAAAGCTAAAGCTAAGGGGCTGGGGGAACCGCGGGGCGGATACTGGGGGAACCGCCCGGGGCGCTTTCCACTGCCCGGCCCCTTTAAGCCCAGAGAGTAAGAACCCTTCTAGGCAGAGCCTAGGTAGGGAATTAGTGGTTGAGGCTTCACCGCCGAGGTCGTTTTGGGCACCCTGACGCCTCGCGACCGGCCCCGTCCACGCCCAGGGGAAGGGGCGGGGGGAGGGGCAAGCCCATCCCCGAAGGGGAAGGGGGCAGATGAAAGACAAAACGCCCTACGCCACCTACATTACACCCTAAAGGGCTGGTTGGATTATTTTTGCATTCCCGCGGTTTCGAGCTTCTGTGGGCTCAAGCCCCCAACGCGACCTCACTCAAGACGGCCCAAGAAAAAGGCGCCAAGAGGGCCGCAAGATTGCCAACCAAGACGGCCCAGGAGGGGTCCAAGAGGAGCTCACAGGGCCCTCGCGGTCCCCAAAATATGGCCCCAGGGGCTGGGGAGCCCACGTTGAGCGGATCCGTAGCCATTTTTTGGCCCAAGCGATGGACGATTTGTTCGACGATTGTGAACCTCCGACCAAACAGAAGCCTCCATCACCATTGCCACACACAGCCACAAAGAAAAATGACGTCAACGTGAAGCGATGCCGGGTGGCCAGAGCCGTATATAACAATCCAGCTGCCTGCGGCACGTCCCGCCGCCGTGCCAGCCCAGCACATGTAGGGACTACCGGAGGCCAGGCCTCGGTAGGGGTTCTTGGGAGGGCTTCGTGGGGCATCTTGGCCGCGCCTCGGGGGCGTCTCGGGGGCTATTCGGGGGGTCCTCGGGCCGTCTGAGAGCGCCCATGGACCGCCAAGAGGCCCCCAAGAATCTCCAAGAGGCCTCCACTGGGGGGCCCTGCTTCTGCGTGCTGCCAACTTCCCTGGTTGAGGCAACTCCTTTGGCCATCGTTTCTGGATGGGCTGGTGGGGTTACGCGAAGCGTTTCGAATTCAAACAACTTAAGGTAAATTGCTGATGCGGGCCTCTTTGGGCTGTGCTGGCGGCTTCACTGGAGCCATATTGGGGCGTCTCGGGGGCCTGGAGGGGAGAACATTAAACGCGGCAGAAACCTTGCCAGTGGCGGATAACATTAAAAAGTGGCGCAACGAGTTTCTTGTGGCAGATGACCGGCCGGAGCTCGGGTGTTGGCTTAAATCGAGTGCTGTGAATGGAACGTGGGCGGCAGGGTGTGTGATTTGCAAGCTTGCCAAAGCGCAAACTGACTACGCTGATTTCAATGTTCGTTCTGTGCTTGATCGTCGCAAGCTTCAGAAGCACCACGTATCAAGGAGCCACTTGTCATCTGTTGCAAAGGTTGTTGGTGGAGACGTGCCACGCGCCAACGCCCCGTCAACTCTTCAGTTCAAAAAGGTGTTGGCCGACCGCCTGGCATTGCAGTCGTATGCAAAGGGGTCTGAGGGAGTGGGAGCTGGCAAGAAAGTCAAAAGGTTAACATGGTGCTTATCTGAAGCGCTCATGGATCAAGAGCGTGAGTTTCTTCGCAAATCGGTTTCTATATCATGGCACCAGGATGCTAAGGCTCCTCGACTCCTATGCCAATATGGCGCTGCAACGAAAGATTGTGAGCATCGAAAAGGCGTGATCGGGATAGCTCAAGACTTTGGCACAACTTCTTATGATATCAAGAACGCTGTTGTGAGTGTGCTACGTCAATTTTGCACAGCTCGACGGAACCCGCCCTCGCTCAAAGGTCGCCCAGGAACGTTTGACAAAGCTTTGTACGGTCATATTACGCAGTGTGTTCATCTATATGACGCGGACGGCGCGAGCGACGAGCAACGAGCAGGCCGTATATTGGGCATGCAATCTGGTGGTGGTGTCTCGCCGATTTTTCCAAATCTCAACATCATCGTGCGTGACAAGGCTCATGCTAGCCGGCGGTTCTTGGGTTCGAAATTCCAGGCCAGGATCCTCATCGTCATCCTCCTTATCCTCCTCCTTATCCTCCTCCACCACCTCCTCCTCCTTGTATTCCTGCCGTTGCTGGTGATGCTCCGCCCCATCATCCTGTCCCTTCTCCTCCTCCTACTCCTCTTTCTCCTCCTCCTCCTCATTCTGGGACATCGCCCGTACCCCCCCCCCTGCCAGGGCCTTGCAACGCCATGCTTCCCAGGCTTACTTCCAGGCCGTGGACGGCCGACGAATTCCTTGCAAACACGCTGGATTCGCTCATCACTGGAAAGGAAGCGATTGTTCATTTGATTCAATACTCACCTGATCTCTCGTCCTTGTTCGGGCGCAATGTCCAAGCTTTGGAGAACAACCCTTGTGCGTCCCGGACCGTCCGCAATCTACGGCACGCAGAACAGAGATTTGATTCGGCGTCGAAACCATTAGCTAGGTTCATCGAAGGAGCTTCGCACGTGTCCGACCGCCCCCATTGCTTGACGTATGTATCCCCCAGGCCCCACACACATCTATCCTTCTCAGTCGTCCTCCTCCTCCTCCTCCTCTTCCTCCACGTCCTACTCCTCCTCCTTCTCCTCCTCCTCCTACCCCTCATAATCATCATCCTACTTCGCCTCTTCCCCCTCCAACAACCTGCTATGCTTGCAACGACTGCTGGGGGGGCAGTGGCGTTTTTTGCTATTTGATGCCGTTTGGGCAACAGCAATTGACATCACAATCAAGAGGGCGGGTAGAGCTCCCGCCAGAGTTGCCCGTGATTTTCTGATGCAGGTAACACCGGAGGAAATTTTACAAGTTGCCATGCTAGCTGATGCTGGCCATGAGGCCCTTTCTGTAACGCGATTTCATGATTCAGACGAATACGATTTATCAGAAATATCGGATGTGATTGCAGATTTTGTGCACCGTATAGACGTCTTGTTTGTGAAAGGCGGTGCCAGAGGCTCTGTGGGGATGAAACAATGTGTTGACGCTGCGCGTTCCTCTAACAACCCATCCAAAAACGATGCCCAGGGGAGTTGAGGTGATCCGGGAAGTGGGGGAGAACAACCAGCAGGGGAAGCCGTCCGATACCCCGAGAGGGGGGGATGGTGGAGGAGAAGGATGCGGAGGAAAAGGAGGAGGAGGAGGGCGAAAAGGAGGAAGGAGGAAGAGACAGTGGACAAGGAGGAGGAAGAGGAGGAGGAGGAGGAGGAGGAGGAGGAGGAGGAGGAGGAGGAGGAGGAGAAGGATGAGGAGGGGTTACATTGGCGAGCCCAGGGCCGTCGTTGAACGTCGTGGATGCTTCCTGGGATCCTCTTGAGGCCTCTCGGGGGCCTCTTGGGAGCCTCCTGGGAGCGTCCTGGGCGCCTTTTGGGGCCGGCTGGGCGCCTTTGGGGGCCATCTTGGGGCGCCCTTGGGAGCCTCGGGAGCGCTCTTGGGGCCATCTTGGAGGAGATCGATCAAAGAAGAGGGGTTATCTCGTCTGCGGGAGCCCCAAGAGTCACCTTTTGGGGCGCTCTTGAGGTGTTTGGGGCGCTCTTGAGGTGTTTGGGGCTCTCTTGGGTCTCTCCTAGGGTCCTCGTGGGCCATCTTGGAGCCGTCTCAAGGCATCGGGTGGCCAGCGGAAGCCAAAGGGCGATGCAGCAAAACACATCGATGTCCCAAACATGTGGGAAGGATTCTGGCTTCTTGAAGACCTCTTTGGAAGTCTCGGATGCGTCTTGGAGCCGTCTTGGAAAGTTTCGGTGGCCTTTCGGAGCATTCTGGGAGCCGACTTGAGGCATCTTGGGATATCTTGAGGCATTCGGGTTCTTCGAGGCCCTCTTGGAACCAGCGTGGGCAACAAACAGATGTTTTGACACCTCGCCGGGCGCCCCGTCCAGGCCCCCGTGAGGGGCGATGGGGGCGGGCAAACCCCACCCCGAGGGGAAAGAAAGGGGTTCGGAAGATGAGCCTCCCTGCACCACCTACGTTCTGAGGGCTGCTGGGATTGTTGCCGCGTTTGTTTCTCTCGTCGCTACAGCTGGGCTCGCGTGTCGGTTAGCAAACGAGAGCAACGCAAATAAGGTATGCGTGCTTTTGGAGCTGGGCTCGCGTGTCGGTTAGCAAACGAAAGCAACGCAAATAAGGTATGCTTGTTTTGGAGCGCTTGAATGGGTTCCCCTTGCTTGCCCCAGGTTGTGGCTTCACTAAATATGCTGTTGAGATGATGTCTTGTGAGCGAGTCTGCACAGTCAACGGTCAGGCGAAGGTGTTGGGAGGACCCACTCAAATGACTGGACAGGTGATCGCCCGCTGTTTACAGCGGATGTCCAATTGGGTGCGCCTCACAATCGAGAGTTTGAAGGCCGAGTTCCCAGCTTATGAAATTCTGCAGGCGTTCAAGATATTCAATCTGCGGACCGGCACTCGTATCAGCAGCATTGGGAGCCGGTCAGAGTGCGATGCGTTGCAAAGGTTGGCAAAAGTGTTCACTGTTGACGCCGAACAGCTTCGAGATCAGCTCAATGATGCCCGGAACTACGCCGTTCGTATCTTTGGCCAGCAGCCCAAGGATTCTGGAAGCCTCGAGTCTTGGATCCAAGCCTTGCGCAAGATGCAAGACCGCCGAATGGTTGGCCATCATCCGACAGATGCCCTTGCGACTGTTCTATCACGGTATGCTGCATTTCATGGATGCACAACTGGAGGCGTTGAAAGAGGCCTGGGTTGCCTCTCAAGAGTTGTCACCAAGCATCGCACGTTGTTGGATTTGCGCAGTCAGCTTGGCGAGCTCAAATTGTCTTTGGACATGGACAACATACAACAGGATAAGTTAATCGCTTCAGCTCAGCAGATCTGGCGGGATACATTTGGATCGGTTCGAGATTGTACCAAGTCCGTGCGTTTCAGCAGCAGCAACGGTGCATCTTCCAAGGATCCGGCCGGAGTTGAAACTTGTATTGTTATTGTTGAGTTGTTGTTTTGACACCCGCACAAACCCAAATGCCCGCCCCGCCCCCCCCCCCACCAGCCAACTCCCATCCCGTGAGCCACAGGAGGGCGAGGCGAAGTTCATCCGGGATAGGCGCGATGATGTATCCAAGCGTGCCAATGCCTGCATGAAGAGAGACTGGGTGCAAGTAGCATCTGACGCGTCAGCCACAGGGAGACCCATGCGTACTCATGGGGTTCAGGTTGAGCTGGAGAAGTTGAAGCTGAAGAAACGCATGCGGGTAATTGAAGCAGCTGGTCGGGGACATTTGCTTCGAAGCGAGAGGGATGAACATCTCGATGCAGAGGTGGCTGCAATGCGCTTGGGCCAGAGCCGATTGGATGCTAAGAATGATCGTGACCATGCTAGGAAGCAGGCCCGGCTGGCCCATGCTGGGCCATTAACGTTAGAAGGGGCCACGGTTTTTCTATCTGACGATACGAATTGCTTGCGCATGGTCCGCCGTGTTTCATCTCAGTTCAGAAACAATATGTGTTTATGTAGCATCGTTGTTCCTAGGGCCTCGTTCGGAATGTTTTTGTTTCCTCAGGGGTGTGAAATGACCAGGGACATGTCTGACATACAATGCACATGATACCACTTAAGCTTGAAGCCTGTGTGCCAGGTACCCAGCTCCTGGGGTGAGCGGACGTACCTGAACGTGGAAAGGTCGAGAGGGCAGCCCGAACGAATTCAATGAGAATTGTTCCTGAGCGCAAGGATGCGCAAATTGTTGTGGTGGCAGACCTTGGATCGATCGGACAGAGGCCATCTTTGTTTGCGGGGCTGCAAGGGTCCAGGGTGTGCACCAGCCGTTTCGTGTTCAATTGTGGCAGGGCTGCACCGAGCATCCTGTACAAGTCTGCGTTGGCCACTAAGAGGTACGTGTGGATTGACGCGGCTTCGCCGTGCATCCTGACGGCGGAGGGTTGGCTGGAAGGCCAGGGGGGGTGTCTAGGGCAGGTAGGCGCACAGGCGGGAGGGGCATTCTCACAGCTTGGGCCCCTCATGGTGGGGTTGCGAATCACACCCAAGTTTGCAGCCCGTAATGCAGAGTTTGCGCGAGATATTCGGGAAGCGGTCCACTACCCGAGGAATGAGTCAAAGTGGCGAATGGTTGATAATGAACGTGGGTTTCTCAGTAAGTACGTGACCTTAACAACAGGCCCTGTGCGTCAGCGCAGGCCCATGGAGGTGATTGCTCTTTGTAGCGCAGAGGAGAAGGTTGAGGTCTGCTGGGGCCATAAACCCCCCCCGCTCATTCTTCAACCACCCCCCCAAGCATGGTTCTGAAGATCCGGCTATTTGGGGGGACGGTCCCGTCAGCATCCCCCCCATTATCTCCATTCGCCCTGAGGCAGTTTGGGGTACGCTGCCAAACGTGTTCTCCATGTTTGAGTTTCTCAAGTTCATCATGGTGCCTGCAGATATGGGATCAACCAGGGGTGCATGCGGCAGGTGATCTGTAATTAGAGGAGCTGCACTGTGGGATGATGGTGTTGGCACAAACAGCGTGCTGTGGAGCACGTTGGCAGAATGCAAAACTCCAGTCGTCCCCCGTGTCCTCATCAGAGCTCACAGCTTCCATCCCCCTTCCAGTGCCCATCCCCCCTCCCGTCCCCCCTCCCACTTATTCTCATTTCCCCCTCCTCCGCGTCCTCCTGCTCCCGGAGACATGGGCACGATTGAATCAGTCAGAACTTTCCCCGAAGCGTGGTGTGGTGAGATTCAAGCATTCGTCCTCATTTTCCTTATCCCACTCCTCGTCCTCCTCCTCCTCCTCATCTTCCTCCTCCTCCTACTATTCCTCCTCTTCCTCCTTCTCCTCCTTTTCCTCCTCCTCCTCCTCTTGATTATCCTTATCCCCCTTCGCCATCCTCCTCCGTTCTCTTCTCCATGTCATCCGTCATCAGTCCCGTTCCTCATCCATCCTCCCGGCGCCGCAGGCCTCGTCGGCCCCTGGCGCCAGGCGTGGCCGCCGCGGGCTGCAGGCCAGGCCCTCCAGCCAGCCTGCACGCTTGCACCAGCAGGGTGAGGGGGGGCTGAAGATCAGACGGGGGGGGAGGCTGATGTGAAAAAAGGGATGAGATAAAGCGAGGATGGATGAGTAGAGGGAGAATGTTGGAGGAAAGAAATTGGCTGCCACAGAACTGTGTTCCCCAACCAGTGCTTGCATTATAGGTTTCACTCTGGTTGGTCTACAATGTTTTTGCATGGTGGGCTTTTGCTTGGTGGCTGGCAGTTGCTGCTTGCTGCTAGCTAACACAACGCACCTTGCATATATACTAGTGCCCATCATAGCTCACACTGCAAATGTTGCATCACATAGCTTGCACTGCACATGTTGTGCCGCGAAGCCGTCGGACACGCCCGCGCTACGTAACTAGCGCTGACTACATGCACCACATCGATCAACATGCTTAGCCTCGCGCGTTGCACTATGTAGGTTGCACGTCAACAGTGCAATGTCTAACTGTTTGGGGTATACAAACGTCACGAGGGGAGGTGGGAACACTGCGGCAAACCAGCATGTGGTGGCCCACTGCTCAACGGTACATCGGAGCTGTGGGTGCCATCTACCCGGAGTAGGGTGCGACCCGTGCCTTGTTCTCCTGATCGTGCCAGGGTTGATCCGGAGATCCTTGATTGTGGCCCCACCTGCTTGTGCCAAACATCAAGCCACGTAAGCGACCATGCCATGGAGATGTTGCCCCACAGCAACGTTAAGTCTATACCCGTGGCTGGTGTAAGAGAGTGCATTAAGTCTTCACGCTTCGCGAATCCTCACCAGCCCATTCAGAAGACCTGCCCATGAGAGTTGACGGGAAATGGAATGAAGAGACAGATTGGGCCCTCTTGGGTTTCTTTTGGGGGGGTCATGGAGCCTTCTTGGGGCCCTTTTGGAACTCTCGCAGGGCTTTCAGCCGGGCTTCGGAGGGCATCCTGGGGCCATGTTGGAGGCCATCGATCAAACGAGGGAAGGTCCCTTAGCTAGCTCCCCCCAGAATAGCCATCATCATAGCATCTTGGGGCACTATTGGGGCCCCATGGGGGCGATCTTGGGCGCGCTTGGGGCAGGCTCGATGGCCTCTCGGGCCCTTCTTGGAGCTCAATTGGGCCATCTTGGGGCCACGCTGAGGCCTCAAACGCGCATCGGAAGCGAAAAGGCGAGACGTCCAAACGGTTTTGAAGGATTTCGGCTTCTCCGAGAAATCCTGATGGGTCTCCAACAACAGTTGGATCCGTCTTGTGGCCTTGTTGGCTGCATCTTGGAGGTATGTTGATAGCTATTGTGAGCCATGTTGGGCTATCTTGTGTTATCTTGGAGGCCATCTTTGGCTTTCTGATACCATCTTGGAACCATCTTGGGCCGTCTTGGACGCCGTGGCGATTCACGCCCCCCGCCCGTCAAGGTCCAGGCGAGGGGGGGGGGAGTCCCGAGGAGGCGTCCAGACGTATTGAGCCTTCTTCTGATCTTCTTCGTGAGCCGTCTTCTTGAGCCAACACGGCCACGAAAGAGGACCGAACAGACATCGTTAGACCGCATGTTGCCCAGAGGGCCGGCAGAAATACACAAGCATTTAGTAAGACATCGTGTTGCACAACGTCGGCCCAACTGTGAAAAGACATGCCCTTACAACAGTCGGGGGCGTCCCCGACCGCGTAAGGCCATACGCGGTCGGGGACGTCCCCGACCGCGTAAGCCCATGCACGGTCGGGGACGTCCCCGAACGCGTAAGCCCGGACGCCCCCCCACCGCGTAAGGCCTTACGCGGTCGGGGACGCCCCCGACTGTTGTAAGGGCATGTCTTTTCAAGTAGATAAACCTTACGCGGTCGGGGACGTCCCCGACTGCGTAAGGCCTTACACGGTCGGGGACGTCCCGACTGTTGTAAGGGCATGTCTTTTCAAGTAGATGAACCTTACGCGGTCGGGGACGTCCCCGACTGCGTAAGGCCTTACGCGGTCGGGGACGTCCCCGACTGCGTAAGCCATAAGGTTGGGGATGTCCCCCATTGTGAAAGGCCTGATGGCATGTCGTTTGACGTTGGGCCCTCGGGTCAGCGCTCGGCCACCGATGAGAAGCTGAAAAATGGTGACGCTGCGCTAAGGGCATGTATATTTTACACATGGCCTTACAACAGTCGGGGACGTCCCCGACTGTTGTAAGAGGGTGTCTTCGAGGTTTGGCCACTGTTGTAAGCCCATGTGTAAATTACACATGGCCTTACAACAATGCCGACATTGAAAATACACCCTCTTACAACAGTCGGGGACGTCCCCGACTGTTGTAAGGCCATGTGTAAAATATACACCCTCTTAGCACAGCAGGTCCAGTCTCGGGCGATCGCGCGCCGTGGCCGACCTCGCCATAAGGATCATGGTGTCGCATCCGTCTCCCCCCATACAAAAGCACGCACAAGGCTATGAGGCCTTTTGTCGATGGGCCCCCTGACGATGGCAGCATGTGCTGAGCAACCCTCCCCTGCTCCTGCTTCTGCTCATGGCACTGCTCAATTCTGTAACTGCTGCTCCTGCTCCTGGTGCTAATCACCCCTGCTCATGATATTGCTCCTGGTACTCCTCACCTCCTGCAGCAGTTGTGTTCGCTGCTCCGAGCTTGTGCCCCTTTGTGTGACATGCGGTCAAACGATGTCGTCCCGTCCTCTTACGTAGCCATTTTGGCTCAAGAAGAAGGCTCACAAAAAAATGATCAAGACGTATCGGTGTCCTTAAGCGTTCGTTTTGCGCCTCCTTCTGCGGGCCGCCCATTCGGCCGCGAGTCGTCAGGGCGCCCAAGATGGCCCAAGATGGCTCCCAGAGGGCCTTAGAGAAGATGGCTTCCAATATCGCTTAAGATAGTCCAACATGGTTCAAGATAGCTAGCAACATGTCTCCAAGAGGCTCCAAGAAGACCGCACTACTGATCCAAATGCTTGTGAGGACCCCTCGACCTCCCCGAGAGGCCACAATCCTTCAAAACCGCACGGAGAACCAGTGTTTTTGGACGTTTCGCCTTTCGCTTCCGATGCGCTCTTGAGGCCTCAGCGCGGCCCCAAGATGACCCAATAGAGCTCCAAGAAGGGCCCGAAAGGCCATCAAGACTGCCCCAAGAGCGCCCAATATCGCCCCAAGATGCTATGTTGATGGCTCTAAGGAAGGGACCTAGATAAGAGCTCCAAGAGGGTCCCAAGCGGGCCCCAAGACCCCACGAACGAGTTAGTCCCACCAGCCCTCTGGGCTTAGGTGGCATAACACGGTTTTTTCTTCTCTCTAAACCTCCCCCTACCCCCTCCCCTGGGCCTGGATGGGGGGGGGGGGGGGGCGGAGGCGCCGCAGCGTCCAAGATGGCCCAAGAAGGTTCCAAGAGGGCTTCAAAGTCGCAAGATGGCCTCCAAGATGGCCCATGCTACTTCAAGATGGGTCAAGATAGCCTCCGACATACCCCCAAGAGGCCCCAAGACAGCCCCAAGACGGATCCAAGTGCCCTCCGAGCCCTCCACGGCGCCCTCCAAGATGCCAAAACCTTTCAAAAGTCTAGGGAAAATCTATGTTTTTAGCATTATCGCCGCTTCGCTTCCGATGGGCTTTGGAAGCCTCAAGATGGCCTCTAGATGGCCCAAAAGAGGCCCAAGAAGGGCCCAAGAAGGCCAACGACGGCCCGAAGATCGCCCAATAGGCGCCCGAGAGCGCTCCAAGAGGGCCCCAAGATGCCGTTTGAGAGCCTCCGAGGGGGCGATGCTAATTGAGGGACCTCCTCTTTTTGAGCCATGGGGCCCAAGCTGACCCCAAGAGGCATCCCAGCCTCTCCCCACAGACCCTCCACCCCGCCCTGTTTGGCCCAATATGGCTCCAAGAGAGCCCTAGATAGGCATGGCATAAGATAGCCAAGCATGACTCAAGATAGCCTCCGACAGACCTCCAAGAAACCTCAAGACAGCCTCAAGATGGCCCAATATAGCCGAGCAGGCTCAAGATAGCCTCCGACAGCCTCTAGCCGAGCATGGCTCAAGATAGCCTCCAAAGAGGCCTCAAGAAAACTGGCGATCAATTCTGGATGGGCTGGTGGGGATACGCGAAGCGTCAAGAACCTTTTACGGGCAATCACCTGTAAAAAACTAACTCGGGAAGCTAACCCAATGTGTTCCTGACACTCCTCACTCCCGCAGCTGTTCTGTTCGGAGCTCCGAGCTTGCTCGACGTCAGAATCAGTACGCGTCTGTACTCCCAGACATACAAGCAATGGCCCGTGGTGCCGGTGCTCGTGGCGGCGGCCGCGGCGGTCGCACCGCCGGCCGTGGAGGCCGAGGAGGCTCCGGAGGCAATGGCGGCGGCGGCCGCGGGCAGGCTGGGGCGCCTTCCCAAGCTGGCCCAGGCCCTGCCGCGCAGCTCCCGACCACCGATGCCAACGCCTCCATCGTGAGCAGGGTGGTCGAGGCCAAGGCCTACTTGGAGTCGCTGGCCCCTTTCAGTGACATCCATCGAGCGCTGCCGGGCGACATCGCTGCTGGTGATGGCCACATGGCCGCGTATGATGGCGAGTCTTGCGCGACTGCGCTCAAGTCTCTTGGCAAGTATATCGCTGGCGGCAACTTGTGGTGGGTAGATCTGACGTCCTCGCTGAACATGTCTTCGGTCCCGGTGAACGTGGCGTCCGTGGAGCGCCTCGAACAGGACCTGTTCAGCGAGCCTCCGACTGTGTTCCCCGACAACATCACGGTGGGCGTCTACGAGCCTGCAGACCCCTCCCAGACCTTCGGCCGCCTGATGCGGATCAGCCCAGAGGACCAGTGGCTACCAAACTGATGATGATGGTGAAGATGAGAAGGAGGGGGCGGAGGTGGAGGAAGAGGAGGAGGAGGAGGAGGAGGAGCATGCGGAGGAGGAGGAGGAGAAGGAGGAGGAGGAGGAGAAGGAGGAGGAGGACGACGACGATCATGAGGATGAAGAGGGGAAGTGAAGAGAGAGGAGGGGGAGGAGGAGGCGGAGGAGGAGGGAAGAGGAGGAGGATACGGGGGAGGAGGAAAACGAACAGGAGGAGGGACGGACAACCTTTTCCCAAGTTGAAGAGAGAAGCAAGACAAAGAACAAAAATGAGGAGGAAGAGGAGGAGCAGGGCGGAGGCGCCGTGTGGCCCATCAGGGGAAGGTAGTGGACAAGGTTGGGTCGTTTTGGCAGCCCTTTTTGTTTTTGGTTTCCTCGGTGACGGGGAGCCCTCCATCTGGCAACATTTTGTCTTACAGCTCTTGGGCAACTTGTTCTTGCTTTCGCTGGGGCCTTTGAAAGGTCTGGACAGCGGTCCGCAAACCAGTTACTCCATCAACCCCTGGACCTGGATTGGGCGTTCCCCGAAGGGTTGGAGTGTCCAAGATGGCCCAAGATGGCTCCATGTGGGCCTTAGAGAGCACTCAAAATGGCCCAAGATTGTTCAACATGGTTTCCAATCTGTTCCAAGAGGTCCCAAGGCCCCTCCACGACGGCCCGAAGTGGCCAAGGATCCTGCCCAGGAGGCAATCAATAGGCCACACTCTTTCAAACACCTGAGGACAATCAATGAGTGTTGCCTTCTCGCCTTGTTGCTTTCGATGGCTTTCCGAGGCCCCGAGAAGGCTCTAAGAGGGCCCAAGAGGGCCCCGAGAGAGGCCCCGAAGAGCCCCGAGACTGCCCCGATAGAGCCCAAGGGCGCTCCAAAAGCGCCCCAAGAGCGGCCCAAAGAGGCGATGATCCTAGGCGTTCCCGAAGGCGGGCCCTGATAGAAGCTCCTACCTTCTTTGATCGATTTCAACCACGATGGTCCCAAGATGCGTCCAGGATGCCCCAAGAGGCGACCGAGATGCCTCAACGAGGCCCCCAAGACACCCCGAAGAGGCCCCACGAGACCCCCCGGGGCACCCAAGACGCTCCAAAAGGCCCCTGGGACTGCCAAGAGGCCCCCAAGACGCTGCACGTGGCCCCCAACAAGCTTCCAAGAGATATCCCTGGAGATTCCGAGAAGCAACTTGCATGGGCATTGTTTGAAACGATGCCCATGCGAGTTGCTTCTCAGGATCTCCAGGGATACGCAGAGCGACAAGCAGTCGACATTGCACACCCTACTTCACGCAGCACCCCGAAGGAGATGGTTTTCGCCTTCTACCTGGGGGCCGCGAAGCACTTGAAGGACAGCCAGGGGGATGAGCTTATGGACAGGGCCACCTTGTGGCGTCGTGCGGCCCTGTCAGTGCCACTGGAGTTCGTGATGTGCGAGAACGTCAATGACCTCTACTGGAAATCAATAAATCTGCGTGAGTCCATTGGAACGAAGTACGCCACTATGTACCGGTCCCCAGTCCAGCGCATCTTTGAACTGGCGATCTGGAAAGAGAAGCAGGAAGCTGAAACTGGGACCAACATGGACCCCGAGGCTATCTCCAAGGCGTGGTCGGAGAAGGTCCAG
Organism: Prorocentrum cordatum; assembly: GCA_963575745.1. Lineage (NCBI taxonomy): Eukaryota > Dinophyceae > Prorocentrales > Prorocentraceae > Prorocentrum > Prorocentrum cordatum. The sequence continues at coordinate 21,572 of CAUYUJ010018760.1, forward strand.
CTCAGCCCGATGGCGGAGGCCATCTCGCCAGGCATGGTGGACGCCTCCATGACAGTGTGGAATCGCCTTTTGTGCGATCCTGAATGCCGGTCGGTGGTCATGGAGGCGGAGTCTTTCTGGGGCAAGCACACGCCGTGGGATTCTGTGTATAAATTGGAAGCTGTGGTCAAGAAGGTTGGCCGCTCGGACACATCCTTCACCAACGCGAGGTACTTGGGTAGCCCACGGCAAAGAGGGAGGATAGGGAGTGTGAGGAGGGAGGAGGACAAGGAGGAGTAGGAGGAAGAGAAGGACGAGGAGGAGGATGAGGGATGCTCCTCCCAGGGAGGAGGGGCAATGACGAAGGACCCTGCCCAGTTTTCTCACTGAACCGCTGCCTTTGACACGATCCTGCTCATCCTTTTCCTCCTTCTCCTCGTCCTCATCCTCCTTCTCCTCTTCCTTGCCCGCCTCTCCTGGGAGCCCGCGAGCCGCAGCGCCACGCCACTCAAAGTGGCCGCTCTAAGCTGTCCTCACAATCTCCTTATCGTCCTTCTCCTCCTCCTCCTCATCCCCGTCTCCTCCTCCGCCCGTTCCTCCCGAGCCTTTCCCCTGGCTATCCTCCCCCGCTCCCTGCACCTCCTCTCCCTCTTCCAGATGTTGCGTTGTTGTTGTGCCTCGTGCCGCGCAGGTGGATCCTGCACGCTGTCTCAGATGAGATCAAGAACGGCACGCACCATCAGTCCTACTTTAGTGTCCGCATGCTCTCTGGCAAAGGTCAGGCTCAGAACAAAGGGGCGTGCGACATCTACATGTACCGCAGGTCCCTGAAGCAGCACTGCATCAGCTCCATCCTCGGCGGCCTCAGTTTCCAACCTGACATGAAGGATCAAGTATCTGGTTTGTTCTCATCCCACGCCGTGTATCGGTCGTGGTTTGGCTACGACAGCCAGACAGTGAGCCGCCAGTGGCTGCACGGCTTCCCCAAGGCCTTGCAGTACCTCATCATATTTATCGGGGAGATTGTTTACGGGGTCAAGTACGACACAGCCATCCGCAGCGGCACCAGGTTCAACACCACGTGCGAAGAGTTCTTTGAGAAGGACGAGGTGAAAGTTGACCTTGACAAGCTCCTGTCAGGGTGCCACAGCCACCTTGGCACGATTCCAGAGTCCAGCAGGCCATCGGTCCCAGAGGTTCCCATGGATGAGGCGGCCGAGCATGCCGTGGCCAGCGGCTTCGTGGTCGACAAGCAGGATGCGGCAACGCTCGCCTCCACCCTGGGGGACCAGACTGCTGGCATCAAGGAGGCGCTGGAGCAGAAGTTCAAAGTGTTGGCCAAGCTGTCTTCGCTGAGTGACACTGACAAAGATGAGTTGCGCCAGCTTGAGAAGTTGGCCTGTCAGAAGGTGGCGGATCATTGCTCTCTCCTGGTGGAAGGGAACAGCCCTGCGACGTGCGCGCGGGTGATGGGCGGGTCGTTCGTCGGCACCCTGCGCGGAGACGACAACAAGAAGATCCTCGTCGTGTACGACAACAAGTTGGCCGGGGAGAGCGTCTCCACGCCTCACCTGAGGCTGCCGCCGTTCAGGGCGGAACGCCTCAAGAAGCTCATTCAATGGCTGTTGCCAACACCGCCGGCCTATACCCATTTATGTCGCAAATTGTTGACGCTTCGCGTATCCCCACCAGCCCATCCAGACACGATGTCCAGGGGAGTCAAGGTGATAAGGGAAGTACGGGGGCACGCAGAAGAACAATGGGAAACCATTCGATGCCCCAAGAGGGGGAGGATGGTGGAGGAGAGGGAGGAGGATGAGAAGTAGGAGGAGTGAGAAGAGCATCCTCGGATTTCTCTTGGGATTTATTGGAGGCCTCTGGGGAACATCTTGGGTGCCTCGGGGATCCTCTTGAAGCCTCTTGGGGCCCTTTGCGGGCCTCTTGGAGGTATCGTGGGCGCCTCGTGAGGCCGTCTGGGCGCTTCTTAGGGCCATCTTGGGGCGCTCTTGGGATCCTGGGGAGCGCTCTTGGGGCCATCTTGGAGAAGATCGATCACGTGAGAAAGGTTCCCTTACTGACCCCCCCCCCCTTGGGATCCCCAGAAGTCGCCTCTTGGGGCGCTCTTGGGCGCTCGTGGGGCCGTCTTGGGGCTCTCCGGGTCTCTCTCGGGGCCTTCTTGGGCAATCTTGGAGCCATCTTGAGGCCCAGGATGGCTGCTGGACGCTAACAATGGAGACAGCAAACCATCCTGTTTTTCCATAGGTTTGGGAAGGATTCTGGCTTCTTCGAGGCCTCCTTGAAGATGTCGAGGCCTCTTGGAGCCGTCTTGGAACGTCCTTGGGGCCTCTTGGAGCATCTATGGAGCCAACTTGAGGCATCTTGGGCTGTCTTGACCCAACTTGGAGGTCATCTTGGGTTCCCTGAGTCCCTCTTGGAGCCATCTTGGGCGAACACGTACCCTCCGAGGGGCGTCTCGCCCAGGTCCAAGGGAGGGAGGGAGGGAGCATCGGGGAGGGGTAAACCACTCCCCGAAGGGACAGAAGGGGGTTTGAAGAGGAAGCTCTTTAGACCACCTACGCCCGGAAGGCTAGTGGGTTTGGCGAGGGCAGCACGGCGTGATATGGAGGATGTAGGGGAAGGGGAAAATCGTAATCGCTTTTCAGCGCTGTTAGTTTGCAACTGCAGGGTGGGCGGATCCAGGCAGTCAACAGTACTCGTGCTGGCGGCGCAGGCGTCCTGGACGACGGTGATGCATGGCTGGTCTTTGATGGTGGCCTGCAGGGCAATCGGGGGCCCATCCTTAACCAGTTCCAGACCCACGACGGTAAGGCCCTGAAGAAGTCCTACAAGACCTGCCACCTCCATTATTCTGAATCTGCCATGGAGTCAAGGTACGCGCGCCTGAAGGACGGGCACGTGCTGCAGCAATTGGAGACGGTCTACGTGGTGAGCTCTGACGAATATCAGCCTGCCAAGAAGAAGCGCAAACACTTCGACCAATGTACGAATGCTGGCACCATGATTGGCCCAGTAGGCCTCCCGTCATATGAGTCTCAGTGGCTGCTGAAGTACAGTGACAAGAAAGATCTCTACGGCCCCATGCGTGTTGCCACAGGCGGAGCCCAGGAGATCCCGGACGCCGGGGCCCCAGCCAAGAAGCGGCGCCTGGACACAGACTACGAGCCCTCCAGCTGGCACACGATGATCGATACGATCTCGTCGGAGTTCATTCATTCTTATCCTGAGGCTTTCGCCGATGCGCCTGCCCCGTCCTGTTTGCCTCCTGTTCCTCCTCCTCCTCCTTATCCTCCTCCCTCTTCTCTTCCTCTTCCACCTCCTTTTCCTCGTGGTCCCTCTCCTTCTCCTTCTCCTCGTCCTTCTACCCCTGCCCCTTCTCATGTTCCTCCTCATCATCATATTTGTACTCGTAATCCTCATTATCCTTGTCCTCCTCCTCACTCTCCTGATCCTCCGCTTCCCCCTCCTCACCCTCCTGCTTGCCCTCGAATGGGGAGGGGCACGCCTTCGGGCTGCCGGTGGCAGCTGGGGGGGCGCCAGGGGCCTGGCGATTGGGCCGGCGCCCGAAGGTCAAGCTAGGAGGGAGGGAAGATGGGATCGGTGAAGGGATGATGGGATGATACAGGAGATGATGAAAAGAACTATCCCAGTGCGACCCTACCTAGGAGTTGGAGCCCCTAGGAAAACAGCATTAGCAGTAACGGTAAAGCTAAGCTAAAGCTCAGCTGAAGCTAACCTAAAACTAAGCGAAAGCTAAGCTAAAGCGAACCTAAATCTAAGCTAAAGCTAAGTTAGAGCTAAGCTAAAGCTAAGCTAAAGCTAAGCTAAAGCTAAGTTACAGCTAAGCTACAGCTAAGCTACAGCTAAGCTTACTCTAAGCTTACGCTAAGCTTACGCTAAGCTAAAGCTGAACTGAAGCTAAGCTAAAGCTAAGCTACAGCTAAGCTAATTCTAAGCTAAAGCTAAGCTAAAGCTAAGCTAAAGCTAAGCTAGCGCTAAGCTAAAGCTAAGCTAAATTTAAGATAAAGCTAAGTTACAGCTCTGCTAACGTTAAGCTAGCACTAAGCTAAAACTGAGCTAAAGTTAAACTAAAGCTAAGCTAAATCTAAGCTAAAGCTAAAGCTAAAGCTAATATTAAAGCTAAAGCTAAAGCTAATGGTAAAGCTAAAGCTAAGGGGACGTAGCCGGGGGAACCGCGGGGCGGACACTGGGGGAACCGCCCGGGGCGCTTTCCACTCCCCGGCCCCTTTAAGCCCAGAGAGTAAGAACCCTTCTAGATGGAGCCTAGGGAAAGAAAAAATGCCAATTCACTTCTGTGCAACGCACTTGCGGACCCTTGTAAAGCGGTTATTGACATGACCCCGGTGGGCCCAGAATGGGCAGTGTCTTGCATTGAGGCTGGCATACCGTACATGGCCATCTGCTATACCGAAGCCCACGCCACTTTGCTCAACCAGTGCTTGTCGCACCGCATATTCCAGAAATTCACTGACGAGTCCGACAGCATGTTCGTCCCCAGAGCTGCCAAGCTCGTGTCCGGCGACAGCAACAATGGTGATAAGGATGGGCCCGAGGACGAGGAGGAGGTTGGCAACAACGGAGAGGAAGATGACGATGGCGAAGACGTCGAGCCCCCGGCGGTGCTCAAGAGGAGGCCGGCCGCAGCCAAACCCACGGACACGAAGAGTGGCACTCGCCAGTCCCTCTTGAACCGTTTGCAGGAGCTCGGCGGCGGGGCATCCGACGAGGACGGAGATGAGGAGGATGAGTGAGCCCCGGGTCTGACACTCTAGGTGTGATGCGATGACGACGCCAATGCCTAGCAATAAAACTCATACCACAAAAGCATAGAGACATGTCAGATCATGATTTGAGGTTTGATGTTATTGCGATGGCGGTGGCTGAGTTGTCGCGCAAAGTCTCGGACCAGGGATGCGTTTAAACCTCGCTGTGGCACTGGTGGCGCACGCGCTTCTTGCTGCCAGTGGGGAAGGAATCGACAGCCACTTGCGTGGCCATGTCAGGCTTGTCTGCAGTTTGACATTCGGCGCTCCGCCGTAGCGTTGGCCTGGCGTTGGCCAGGGACTAGCTGTTTAACAACGTTTGGCTGTCGAGTTTTGAGCTCGGGCGCCCCGCCCGTGTTGTGCTGGCGCTGTTTTTTGCCAGTCGTCTCGGTCGCACTCCTCGCGACATAGCAAATGTAGGAATGTTCAAGTGGATGCGCCATTGGATTGTGATCTCGTGGTGAAGGGGCGCGAGGAAGACGATGATAATGAGGAGGAAAGCAGGAGGCAGGATGCCGAGGGCAAGTGTGATGGTACGAGTGAGGGGGAGAGTGAGGAGTGAACCCCTGGTCTGACACTCTAGGTAGGATGCGATGACGTGTTTATCAGGCCCTTACGGGCTCTGGTCGACGCCACCGCCTAGCAATAGAACTCATACCGCACAAGCATAGAGACATATCAGGTCATGATGTGAGGTTTGATGTTATTGCGATGGCGGCGGCTGAGTTGTCGTGCGAACTCTCGGACCAGGGGTGCGTTTAGAGCTCGCCTAGGCACTGGCGGCGCACGCGCTTCTTGCTGCCAGCTCGACGATCGGTGCTCGGCCGTGGCCCAAGCGTTGGCCTGGCGTTGGCCAGGGACTAGCTGTTTAACAACGTTTGGCTGTCGAGCGTCGAGCGCCCCGTGCTGTGCCGGCGCCGTTTTTTTTCAAGATCGTCTTGGTCGCACTCCCCAAGACATATCAACGTAGGAGTGTTAAAATGTACGCACGGTTGGATTGCAACCCCGTGGTGAAGGGGCGCAAGGAGAATGATGATAACGAGGGGGAGGAGGCAGGAGGCAGGAGGACGAGGGCAAGTATGGCGATAGGAGGGAGGAGGAGGGCGATGAGGTTTGGACTGAATGATGACAAGGGAGGACCGCCCATCGGTGCTTGGCCGAGAGAATGGAAGGAATGAGGAAGGAAGGAGAAAAGGAAGGAAAGAGGAAGGCGGCGCCGCCTGCCAGGCAATGGCGCAGGCCAGCAGCAGCGGGCGGCCTGGGGCTCGCCCAGCCACCCCTCTTGTCCAGCCTCCTTGATCCAGTGGCCTGCGTAGGCCTCTCGAGTTCTTGGGGCCCCTCTTTGGGCCTTCTCGGGGCCCTATTCTTCCCTCTTGGAGCCCTCCTGGGCCGTCTTGAGGTTGTCTTGGGAGCTCGTTGGGCTCTCTTGAGCTGCAGGGAGCTCGAAACTACAAGCCTGCGGATCCCCTTTGAAAAAAAAGAGTTTTCTTGGAGCCCTCTTCGGCCATCTTGGAAGCCTCGTGGGCCGCCTCGGGGCCGCATTGGGCAATTCGGGGGCCACCTGAGGCTGTTGTGGAGGCCTCTTGGCTGATGTTGGCGGCCTTGGAGGCTTGCCTGGGCATCTTGGACACATTGGACAACGCCAGAGGCGTCGGAATACCCAATGAGCTTCATGGCGAGGGGGGAGTGCATGGCCAGAAAGCATTCCAACACGCCTCAACGTCCCAGTTGGCTCGGTCCAACGTGGAACCCAAACAGTAATGCCTTAATGCAGGATGTGGTGCAGGAGGTGTATCTTGGTGCGCTCCACGTCGTGAAGGCTACGTGGTACGAGCTGCAAGGTATGATGCGCATGCTGTTTGGCGTGAGTTATGTGCTGCGACATATGCGGTGTAAGCGACGATGCTCAAGATGCATGACGTAAGTCAACAGACCCTGGGCCCTGTCTGGCGCCTCGCTGGCGAGACCCCTGGGGGCCCACCCAACAACTTAGGAGCGGAACAAACCCCGAACAGTGAAAGTAGCTCTAAACATCCAAGGTCCTCAACCAACTATCCTTTCACATCCTGCTGCTCATCATCCTCCTTCTCCTTCTCCACCTCCACATACTCCCCTGCCCCTCCCCCATCGCTCTGATGTAAAGTAAGTTCTTCACCCTCATCATCTGCACCTCGCCGCTCCCGGGACTTGTTGGAAGAGATAGGGGAAGAGTGTTTTTGTTCGGGAGAGCTCATAACAGATCCCCTGGTCACAAACGGCACCACACAGCCGTAGCTGGTTGGGCTCAAAGTCTTGCTGGAACCTCACCTGGGCACTCCGCCAGGCACTCACCTGGGCACTCCGCCATGCCGCCCACGGCGTCTAAGTTCAAGAGGCCAGCTGCCGCTCCTCGGACTCAGAAGACCATCAAGAAGACGGTGCCCCAGGCTGGTTCGTCATCATCGGTGCGACCCCTGACTGTCGGCAGCGTCTGCACCGGGTGGGCTGCAGAGGCCCAGGCGCTGCGCAACTTACAGGAGCCGTGCACGCACCTCTTTGGCTGTGACAAGGCCAAGGCGTCCAGGCTCTTCTGCGAGAGCAACTTTGACATCGGCATGTGGTTCGATGACATCTACTCCCGGGAGTTCCGCACGACCGCCCCGACCTGTGACATTTTCTCAGCTGGCTTCCCTTGCCAGCCCTATTCAATGGAGGGGCGTCATCAGGGGTCCAACGACGAGCGCGCAGACGTGCTCGGTGAGATCCTCGCGTATGTCAAGAAGAACCGGCCGAAAGTGGTCATGCTTGAAAACGTTGCCGCCTTCATGAAGAATGAATCGTTTTCGGATGTTCGTGACATGTTGTTCCGTGTTCTCAAGAATGCCGGCTACAAGGTCCATCACAAAATTCTGAACAGCAAGAACTATGGAGTTTGTCAGTCCAGGTCCCGCGTATATTTTGTATGTGTACGCAATGATGTACCTGGCTCTTTCGAGTGGCCAGACGAGGTCAAGATGCCGCCGATATCTACTTTCCTTGACAGCGGGGTGGAGCTCAAAGTATGCAAGTCGGCAGGGAAACGAATCCGGGCATGCATCAAGGAGATCTGCAATGACCCGGATGGCCCAGACATCACTAGAACCCATGTCATCGTGGACGCCGCCTCCGGCCGCACGAACAGCTACAGGATTGGAGAGTGCCCGACCATCACAGCATCTCACGCCAGCAGCGCACGCTCATACTTCAATGTGAAGCAGATGAGGTTCCTTTCGATTTCGTCGATCATCCGGTTGCAGGGTTCGAGTGATAAAGAATTTGATTTTTCGATGCTCAGCCGCACCCAGAAAGGTGTCTTGGCTGGCAATGCAATGACTATCACTGTGGTGCAAGCCATTTTGAAGAATGTGATTCCTCTGCTTCGCAGTGCCAGGCGCTAAGGGCGCAAGATATGATTGGGATATTGATGGAGGTGGGATGATGATATCACATCATGGGGTTGGGAGGGCATGAACAAGCATGCGTGCGCATCTCTCGACCTTGCTGCTTTTAGGGGTAGTTGCACGTACATCGGCAGGATGAGGATGAGGATAAGGATGAGGATGAGGACAAGGAGGATGGTGGGGACAGTTTCAGCTTCCATAAGCGACTTTCCAGAGCCATGGGTGGACGGCTTTAGAACTATTTCGCGCCCCCTTCCTCCTCCTGCTCCTTCTCCTCCTCTTCCTCCTCCTCCTCCTCCACCTCCTAATCCTACTTGTCCTTATCCTCCTCCCCCTCCTCCTCTTCCCCCTCATGCTCCTCCTTTTCCTCCTCCTCCTCCTCCTCCTCCTCCTCCGCCTCCTCCTCCTCCTCCCCTTCCTCTTCATTTTCCCTCGTCCCCCATGCTGCCCCGCCTCCCCGTGCCCCTCTCTCCCTCCCCCCGATCCCCACCTGTCCAAGTCCCCCCCTCCATCTCTCTTGTTTCCCTGCCCCCATCCTAGGCCACCCCGGCCCGCGGCCGAGGCCTGCTGCTGGACCGGGCCAGGCAGGCAGCGGCAGCCGCCAGGGCCGGCCCCTGCCGAGAGCGGGGGGGGCACCTGCGGGGGGAGGACATGAGGATGATGATTGGGGTTTTGGGGCTCTGGAAGTTTGGGATCTCCCAGGCCCCCTGGGGGCCCCCAGAAGAAACTTCTGGTCCAGAATCTTGCGGATACTTCGGGGAACCTCCAGAGACTTTCTGGGGCCTCCAGGGGCCTTGTGGGACCTCCAGGGACCTCCTGGGACGCTCTTTTCCTTCTTCCCCCCCCTCTCTCCCGCCTCGCTTGCCTCCACATCCTTTCCTCCCTCCCTTCTCCTCCTCCTCCTGCTCCTCCTCCTCCTCCTCCTCCTCGTCCTCCTCCCCCTCCTCTTCCTCCTCCTTGCCTCGCCCTGTCTCCTCCTGATCCTCCTCCTCCTTCTGCCCTTTCTCCTGATCGTCCTCCTCCTCCTCCTCGTCCTTATCCTCCTCATCCTAATCGTCCTCCTTCTCATCATCATGCCCTCTCCGATCATGTGCAGTATTTTCCTCTTCGTCATCCTTCCCCTTTGTATGCCTCAACTCGTCAGAATCATCAGTATACCCATCACCAGCATCACCATCACCACCATCGTCGTCCTCACCAACATTACCATCTTCAACATCACCAGCAACGCCAACATCACCGTCATCATCGTGACCGTCTGCATTACGAACACCATGGTGGTCAACAGTGACATCACCACAATCATCAACCACATCACTCACCATTATCGTTGGCATCATTACCATCACCGTCATCATCATAACCGTTACCATCTGCATCTGCACCAGCAGCATCGGCAGGGCTGGGTCCAGCCCAGATTGGCTGCAGCAGACGGTCGTCCCCCTCCTGCTCCTCCTCCTTCTCCTCCTCCTCCTCCTCCTTTTCCTCCTCCTCCTCCTCCTCTTTTCCTCCTCCTCCTCCTACTCCTCCTCCTCCTCCTCCTCCTCCTCCTCCTCCTCCTCCTCCTCCTCCTCCTCCCCGCACCCCCTTGTCCTCCTCATCTTCCTCCTCCTCCGTATCCTCCTCCTCCTCCTCTTCCTCCTGCTCCCCCTCCTCCTCCTTCTCCTCCTCCTCTCAGTCCTGTTTCTCCTCCTCCTCAGTCTCCTGTTCTTCCTTCTCCTCCTCCTCCTCCTCCTCCTGTTCCTCCTCCTCCTCCCCCTCCTTTTCGCTATCTCACTCAGCCTAGGGCGCTCCCAGGCGCGGCCCCAGGTGGCCCGTGGAGCCCAGCACGGCTGACCCGTCGACCCGTCTATGGCGAGGCAAGGCTGCTGAACGCGGCCGACGTGGCAGGCTGGACGCCGCTCCACGCTGCCGCCCACACGGGCCGCCGGGAGGCCGTCCGGCGGCTGCTCGAGGCGCGCTCGGACCCGCTGCGGCTGAGTGCCCAGGGCCAGTCCCCGGCGATGCTGTGCATGGAGCCCGCGTGCCTCGACCAGCTCAGGAACTGGGACCTGGCCGCGGACCTGCAGGAGCAGCCGGGGGAGCCCAGCGCTGGGCCAGAGCCGCTCGCCGACGACACGGCTGGCATACCATACGAGTGCGAGCCGGCGGATGATTTCGTGCTTTCGCCTCCAGCGGCAAAGCCGGACTCCAGGGACAAGAAAGGCATGCGGAAGCTTGGGCTGCGGCTGTTTCAGCTGCAGCCGAGCCGCGGTCTGGCGTTCGTCGTCGCCGTCAAGCTTTACGACAGCTAGCTACCCCGCCGCTATGAAGGCCCTCGTCATGGCTTCGTCTCATCGCCCCCAGGCGATCGGCGACTTCCTGGGCGAAACCATGTCCGTCTGTTCGCTCGTCCGCTTCGGCGTGTTCGATGCCTTGCCCCTGGGAAACACGGGCGTGGTATCGGCGCTCCAGCGGGCCTTCTTCACATTCCCACTGCCGATGTGGTGGATAGCTCAGCTACCGCTCAGCCTTATTCGCACGGACTGTGGTGGGTAGCTCAGCTACCGCAACAGTTCATATGGGATCGGACCATACAGACGTACGTCTAAGGAGCAACATCTTCAAGCAACAGCCGGCGCGCATCAACAACCGACGACGCACGCAACAGCACAAACGTACAACTATCGAGAGGAAGTGGCCTCCTGTGGATACGCGCAAGTACGTACAACGACTTGGACACACGCTCGCTGACACGGACAACACGACTGGGATACAGTCCCGATGCGACTTCATAATTAGAAAAACCAATCACGCACTGCATGGGAGATCCGGAACCAGCGCGGGAAGATGGAGCGTCCATACCACCACTGCGGCCACAAAGCAGATTGGACAATTTAATATTCCAACGCAAGCAGCTTGGCAGCACAGACGCGGCATTGCCAACTGCGACGTAAAGTCAGCAAGCAGATCCGACGGGAAGTACGTGACCAAGGGAGGAAAGACAGGCACCGGAGAACCGGTGCAATTCTTGAGGAATTCCGAAGCTTGAACAAGATCACCGGCATGAAAAACGCAACAAAGAAAAACCTCATCCCATCTATGCAGTCACATACTGGACAAACAGTTCGCGACAGCAAGGTTCTATCTGATGTCTTTGCGGACTTCTAGGAGTCATTGTATACGCGGCCGGGCGATGCTGACCATGCTTCCAACCACGACGATGGGGTGGACGGCTCAAGGACACCAGCCTTCAATGATGAGGAGATGACGTGTGCGCTGCGGCAGCTCAAAAATTGAAAGGCGCCAGATACCAACGGTATAGCAGTGGAGATGTTAAAGTACGGAGGCGATCCCTTCAACCAGGCATTGCTGCGGCTCTACAACGACATTGTCGCAGATGGCACCACGACGCCGAAGCAATGGAAGCATACACAGATTAGCGTTGTACTCAAATCGGGGGAGCCGTCGCTACCGCAGAACTGCCGTCTTATCTCTCGAATTATATTCATGTACAAACTATTACCACGACTGCTTTACAACAGGCTGGAGCCAATCTTAGGTGCAATGCAACCCCCTGCTCAGGCAGGGTTCCGGCGACACTTCAATACTGACGACCACCTTATGACTCTGGCCATCGTGCAGGAAAGGGCACGAGAGTTTCAACTCCCGGTGTGGGCTGCCACTCTGGATTTCAAAAAGGCGTTTGATACGGCTTCGTGTCAGTCGCTGTGGGAAGCCTTGCGAGCGCACGCGGTCCCAGCGTCATGCGTCAATTGCATATCGAACATGCATGCTGACCAGACGGCTTGCGCCAAGACAGATGTTCGGAGCAAGGTTTTCAGTATCAGCCGCGGTACCAAACAGGGAGACCTGCTTTTCAATTGCTTCTCCGGGTTCATCTTCGACAAATGCCGAGTTCATCTTCGACAAATTCCGAAAGAAATGGATTGGCAGGCGATATGGCGTACAACTGGCAGCACACAACAAGTACGACGGCCTGACGGACATTCGTTTCGCAGATGACGTTCTGTTGCTAGCATCGTCGCTACGACAGGTAAAGTGTATGATTTCGGATGTAATGGTCGCCGCTTTTTCCTTTTAGCATGCAGTCGCCAGCGGGAACAACATTGAAGTATCACCTTTCTCAGCTACACAGAAATACTTGGGTCGTCAGAGTACCTTTTGTGATCCGACGGCCACTGAGGTTGCCTCCAGAATCAGTGCAGCATGGAGGAGTTTTGGCATGTTCAAGCAGGAGCTGACGCGAGGACAGCAGCGGCGCAGAGTGCAGGATTGGTGATGTCGAGTCTCTCGCGCTGGGCAGCCACGTCGTCTGGGAAACCCTGGTGGGGCACCCTCTTCTGGAAGGACGTTCGCAATGTTAAGCCACAGGGCCGACTGGATCCAGGTGGCCGGAGGGTCAGAGACGGTCGACCCACCCGACCCCGAGCTGCTGGAGACGGTCTTCAGCGGTTTCGAGAGCGCTTCCCCGATGGATGCGTTCGGAGGCACGTTCGGCGGCCCTGCAGCGCAAGGAGGTCAAGAGATCGATGCATGGGCGCGCTCGCTTCCCCCGCAGTTCAAGCAAGCTGGTGTAGACGTGCGCGGAAATATTAGATAATCGGGGTCTTCTGGAGTGCGCCATTGGTTGGAGAGACAGTTCACTGGGCATCGCGGCGGTGAACAGTGGCGGAGCCTCTGGAACGCGGCGGCGACCCTCGACATCGAGTTGGGGCGCTGCCGCTCGGACCAGGAGTTCATGGCAGTGCTGTCCGCGAGTGACATGGTGAGTTTGGGCTTGGGGCACCTCTCGGCCTTCGCCTATGAGAGCGGGACTCACGACCAGATCGGGGCTGCCCGCCCACGGGCGGCGGTGGCCCTGGGCAGCGGCGTAGACATTGCGCCGGGCTGGCTGATCGCGGGGGCGACGCCGCACGGCAAGATGGAGCGCCAGCGGTCTGAGAGAGTGTCATCGGAGCTCAACTCAAGCGGAGGAACCCCGAAAGCGACCAGAAGGGGGGGGCGGGAGGGGGGGCCGCGGGGGCATGCGACGCTCCGGCGCGGACCTTTCGCTTGAGCCGCGAGCGCGGGCCCGTCCTGGCGCTCGACATGAGTGGCGACAGTGGCAGTCCAAAGATGGCATCGCAGTTGCAAGTGATAACCAGTGGGTGCCCAAAACGTCGCGCGAGGCACGGCAGAGCGAAGCGGGTTTGGATCGAGGCTGTCAAGGCTTCCCTAGCCCCGCCGAGGTAGCCGCGGTCGCACATGCGGGTCGACCTCCACTGCCGGTGCCTCTTCTACCTCGGCCAGGCCTGATGAGTGCGAGGGCGGGGCGCGGGCGGCAACGGCTCGCTCGACGGCAGCGGGCGCGCTCGGTTGCGAGCGGCGTCGCGGGATTGATCCACGCGGCTCGCTTGGAAATCTACAGAGACCAACCCGAAGTCGGCGCTCAGATCAGAACGTCACGCATGAAGGCGGCGCCGAGGCGATGATCCGGCGTCGGGCGGTACGTCGCGCGCTTGGCCACGCGAATGTTCGCCGGTGTTTCGGCGCGACAGGCGCGCGAGCTACGCGTCAGCTCCTGGGGGTGGATCAGATCTTCTGCCGACGAGTGCACAAAAGACAGATGCATATGGATTTCGTGGCGCACCTCATCGATGAAGTTACAACGGATAAGGTCGTTCCTCTCGTGGCCGCATTTCCGGCGGAAGAAACAGTCCTGAGTCCAGCGTTTTCGAGATGGCGGGTAAGAGTTAGATTAATGCGCGCGAGCTGGAAGAGCAAAACGGTTTTTTGGGGAGGAGATCTTCCTCGGTGGATGCGATCCCCCCACAGACCAGACGCGCCCGAGAATTTGCGGGCATTCAAGAAGCTTGCCGATGGCAAGACGATCAATGGGGTCTCAGCTGCGACCGGGAAGGATAGTGCGTCTACGCAAATTGGCAATGGCAGCTCCAACAAACTTTCCGTGGTCCGACGTCAGGTCTCGAATTGATCGCGGCTTGGGCGCAGGATGTGCGCTGGCCCTGCTTCGCGCTCCAGGTGCGGAGGTCTTCATGACCAGATGTGACGAGAGTGGCGCGTTCTCGTCAGTCACTCCCCCAGAGTGGATGCGGCCCTGGACGGCGACTCCAGCCGCCCGTGACAACTTGGTCCGGGACCTGCTGGACGACCGCTTCAGGGGCAGGGCGCAGGGGTGGGACCTCGTGCGCCCCTGCTACACGAGGCTGCCCATTGGCTTGGCGCGCGCGGCCCACGTCCTGATGAGAATCAGCGTCGAGGCAATCGGGCGGACCATGGTCCAGAATCCGAAGCTCCACGCGGATGTCAAGGAGGCCCGCGACCCTGCCCCGCTCGAGGCAGGAGTCTCGGATGTGGAGCGGGCGCGCCGACGGCGAGAGCGCGGGCTCCCGGGAGAGCGCCGTCTGGTTATGCAGTCAGCGAGTTCGGCGGCAAGGCGCGGCTCTTGAGTAGAGAGAGAGAGGGAAAGAGAGAGAGAGAGAGAGAGAGAGAGAGAGAGAGAGAGAGAGAGAGGGAGAGAGAGAGAGAAAGAGAGAGAGAGAGAGAGAGAGAGAGAGAGAGAGAGAGAGAGAGAGAGAGAGAGAGAGAGAGAGAGAGAGAGAGAGAGAGAGAGAGAGAGAGAGAGAGAGAGAGAGAGAGAGAGAGAGAGAGAGAGAGAGAGAGAGAGAGAGAGAGAGAGAGAGAGAGAGAGAGAGAGAGAGAGAGAGAGAAAGAAAGAGAGGGAAAGAGAGAGAGAGAGAGAGGGAGAGAGAGAGAGGCACGGGGTGATCGTCGCGATTTTCGTGCATGCGGGCAGACGTCGGCACAGAGACATCGAACATCACGTGGATCAGTTTTCGAAGGAGTGCGACGTGCCCCGCTGTCCTGGCGGAGCCAGGTGAAATTCCGCGCGCGCTGGTCGCTGACTGACTGACTGGCCGACTGACTACGCGTCAGGGGAACACGTCTGACAACGAATTTCAAACCGCCCGCGGGAGCGCGCAACCGCAGCCCGGCGACGCATTTCAACCCGGCCGCGCAGACGCAACAGCAACCGCAACCAGGCGACTCATGTCAACCCGCCCGCGCAACCGCAATCGCAACCGCAACCGCAACCAGGCGACGCATTTCAAACCGACCGCGCAACCGAGACCGCAGCCGCAACCAGGCGACGCACGTCAAGCCACCCGCGCCACCGCAACCGCAACCGCGACCGCAACCAGGCGACGCATTTCAACCCGCCCGCGCAACCGCAACCGCAACCAGGTTACAAATTCCAGCCCGCCCGCGCAGCCGCAACCGCAACCGCAACCAGGCGACAAATTCCAACCCGCGCGCGCAACCGCAACCGCAACCAGGCGACACATTTCAACCCGCCAGCGCAACCGCCACTGCGACCGCAACCAGGCAACGCATTCCAATCCGCACGCGCAGACGCAACAGCAACCCGGCGACGCATTTCAACCCGCGCGCGCAACCGCATCGCAACCGCAACCAGGCGCAACATGTCAAACCGCCCGCGCAAGCGCGCCCGCAACCGCAACCAGGCGACACATTTCAACCCGCCCGCGCGCGCAACCGCAACCGCAACCAGGCGGCACACCTGAACCCGCCCGCGCAACCGCAAACGCAACCAGCCGACAGATCCCCACCCGCCCGCGCAAGCGCAACCGCAAATGCAACCAGGCGACGCATTTCAACCGGCCCGCGCGCGCAACCGCAACCGCAACCAGGCGACAAATTTCAGCCCGCCCGCGCATCCGCGACCGCAACCGCAAGCAAGCGACACATTTCAACCCGCCCGCGCAGCCGCGACCGCAACCGCAACCAGGCGACGTATGTCAACCGGCCCGCGCAAGCGCAACCGCAACCGCAATCAGGCGACACATTTCAACCCGCCCACGCGCGCAACCGCAACCGCAACCAGGCGGCAGATCCCCACCCGCCCGCGCAGTTCCAACCCGCCCGCGCAACCGCAACCGCAACCAGGCGACACAGTTCAACCCGCCCGCGCAACCGCAACCGCAACCGCAACCAAACGACATATGTCAACCCGCCCGCGCAACCGCCCGCAAGGGGCGACACATTATTATCCGCCCACGCAACCGCAGCCGCAACCGCAACCAAACGACACATGTCAACCCGCCCGCGCAACCGCCCGCAACAGGGCGACCATTACTATCCGCCCGCGCATCTGCAACCGCAACCAGGCGATACGTTTCAGCCCGGCCGCGGGCGCTCGCATCCGCAACCGCCCGTCGCCGGCGCGTGCTCGGCGTTCCCACCGCGCGTCCAAGGCGCCCGCCCTGCGGTTGTCTCGGGCTGCGCGAGAGGGACGGGGAGGACGAAGAGAACGTTGAGCACGAGTAGGAGGGGGATGAGGAGCAGGAGGAGGAGGAGGAGGGGAGGGAGAGGAGGAGGAGGTTGAGGAGGACGAGGGGGAGCAGGAGGATTAGGAGGAGGCGGCGGAGGAAAATTAGGAGGATCAGGAGGATCAGGAGGATTAGGAGGAGGAGGGGGAGGAGGAGGAGGAGGAGGAGGAGGAAGAGGAGGAGGAAGAGGAGGAGGGAGGAGGAGGAGGAGGAGGAGGAAGAGGAGGAAGAGGAGGAGGAAAAGGAGGAGGAGGAGGCACAAGAGACAAGAGCAGAACGATGGGGTGGAGGGGGGGCATGAAGACGAAAAGGAGGAGCAGGAGGAGGAGGAGGAGGAAGAGGGAGGGAGCAGGCGAAGGAGAAGGATGATGTGGTGCAGGAGCAGAAGGACGAAGAGTAGGAGGACGATGAGGAGGGAAGGGGGGAGGAGGAGGAGGAGGAGGAGGAGGAGGAGGAGGAGGAGGAGGAGGAGGAGGAGTCCAATGAGGAAAGACGCAGTGGAGGCGGGGGGCGCAGGAGGCGGTGGCAGCACACCATCAGCAAAATGGGAAGGATGAGGACGAGGAGGATGGGGAGGAGTTGGAGGAGGAGAATGTGTGGGAGGATTTGGGCGTGGAGGTGGATGTCCTGCTCGCGGCTTCTGGGCGTTCCCCGCGGTTCTCCGTCGGGACATTGCAGCGGGGAATCCCCTTTCCACGCTGCTGCCTTTGATTTCCTTTGGAATTGATGTTGCAGAGGATCATAGGTGGGAGACCGCAGACCCCGAGACGGTTTCATTGCTGGGATAGTTGGCAGAGGAAGGCTTGATCGAGATCGTCATCGTGAGCCCGCCTTGTGCTAATTACGTGGAATCGGGCTCGCTTCAGAGACAATAGTCCTCGTCCCCTTCGTTTTCGACATCGCCTGCTGGACTGAGATGATCTTACGCCTGACGAAGGAGATCGAGTCAAAGAAGACAACCTCTTGTTTTTCATGTTTTGGGAACTCTGTGAGCAGGTATGCCTGGGCGGGGGTGCGTTCCTCATGGAACACCCCGCAGACCCGGGATGTGTCCCTTTTCCCAGCGTGTGGATCTTGGGGGCTGCGCGGGAGCCCTCGTCCAGATACGAGGCTGAGGTAACTACGCTCGACCAGTGCATGTACTGGGGGCCTGCACTAACGCCGACGCCCTCTGGGCAGATGCCCAGCAGCTCTGATGGCCTAAGTCCTGAATGGCATTGAATACTACACCGAGCCCAAGACGAGGATGGCCCCGTGAGGACATGTGGACCCCGACTAGCTTTCCAGGACGTTTACCGAGGGGAACAGTATGTCGTCGATCTGTCGGATTCTGCATTATATCAATCACCGTTGTGGTCCACAGAAGCTTACCTGTCATCCTTGGAAAAACTCGACCAGAGCGAGGGTGTTCACTAGCTTCGAAACCGTTAGATCACCACGTTCAATTTTATATTCCAGTAGCCAATCATCCCATTCATCAGGCCCATTAGGGTGTAGGCCCCTTTCCAGGGCCCAAGTAGAAAACTCCAGCGCAGCCTTGCGATAGCTCTCTAGGGTACGCACCTGAACGCGGGCGGCCTGGTGGGGGTCAAGCCGACGAGGCCCGCGCTTCCACATGCCGCCGACGACGAGACAACGAATCTGCTGCCTGATGAGCGGTGTCCACCCAGGGTAGGTACATTTTTTGGCCTGGAGCCGCTGTCAGTGCATAAATCTTGCGAAAAATGAAGTTGAGCGCCAGGGCGGATGATCGCCCCTTCGCTGCCGCCGCCGATAGCGGCTCATTGTCCTCCATGATGCTCGTGGCGAAGCCGTGCGCGCCCGGCAAGGAGGCCAGGCCACGACGCAGACGAAGTACAGTTCGACCTTCACCAAGAATTATGTGGTCAGGTCGATTCCAGCGACCCCAGGCGAGCTCACTCCACTTATCGCTGTCGATCTGTAAGAGCTCCCTGAGGATCCGTGAAACGGGGATCCGCCTCCTCAGATAGCGATCCGACCGCTCCAGGTGGGCGACGGTGCCATTCACACGTGACACTGTGTGCTCAGGCCGGGTACCTGCCGCCAAGAGCGCCTCCACCTGCTCCTCGCTGATACTCGTAGCGACCACTCCGAAGCCTCCGTGGTCGCGGTTGTTGGACCCTTCAGCGTCGGTCGCGAAAACCAGGGGCGCGGCGGGGAGGTCTAGCTCGCAGACCATCATCGATATGAGGGCCCGCATGGTAATGAACTCCCTCCGCGCCGCCGTCCACCACCGAGCCACTTGGCCGGGGCTCTTCTCCAGCATCTCAAACAGCACAGCTGGCAGGAACATGAGTTCCCGTCTCAACAGGGCTCCCCATAGCCAAACTCCAACCGCGGCTCGAAGTACCTCAATATCTACCAAGCCCACCTCCATCGCGTCATTACGTTGACCAGCTTTCTGCGAGGCCAGCCTGAACGGGGGCGGGTAGTTGTCCATCTCATAGCCTACAACCTTGTGGCCTGGCTCCACCGTGGACTTCTCAGTGACTACAAAACCCTGGTCCTCCCAACTCTTGGCCATCATCATCATGCGGTCGTGACTAGCTGCTCGAGCGCCTCCTGGACCATCCGCGGCGACGCCTATGCCGTCATCGACGTGAACGTACACCGCATGACGGTCTCGACTGAGAAGCACCGTACCGCTTCTGTGGTACTGCTCGTTCGAAAGGTAGTATGCGCCCTCGGCCCGCTCCACCGACCATTGTGAGTGGCGCGGAGCAGAGCCGATGGCACGAAGCCAACCCGAGGAGCCTCGACCAGACTTGAGGAAAGACAGGGCCGTGCGCACAGCAGTCCAAGCCATGAGGCGACAAAGTCCAGTGGGGTACGTCTGCAACCTCCGTGTAGCAAAGACCCCTCCCGAGTCCTTGCCCAACGATTTCTCGTGAGCATGTCGTCCATCACATCGCATAGCTCCTCTTCTCATGCCCTTATAGATTCGATCCCAGCATGGTCGGTTTTTGTGCAGGCCCCCCGTACATGCACTGGTCGAGCGCAAACACCTCAGCCTCGTACCTGGACGAGGGCCCCTGCGCAACCTCCAAGATCCACACGCTGGGGAAAGGGTCGCATCCCCGATCTGCGGGGTGTTCCATGAGGAGCGCACCCCCGCCCAGGCATACCTGCTCACAGAGTCCCCAAACAATTGAAGAGCAAGAAGTTGTCTTATTGGACTCGATCTCCCTCGTCAGGCGTCAGATCATCTCGATCCAGCATGCGATGCCGAAAACGAAGGGGACGAGGGCCGTTGTCTCTGAAGCGAGCCCGACTCCACGTAGCAGATGGCGGGCTCCCGATGACGATCTCGATCAAGCCTTCCTCTGCCAACTCTCCAAGCAATGAAACCGTATCGGGGTCTGCCATCTCCCACCTATGATCCTCTGCAACATCAATTCCGAAGAAAATCAAAGGCAGCAGCGTGGAATGAGGATTCCCCGCTGCAGTGTCCCGACGGAGAACCGCGGGGAATGCCCGGAAACCGCGAGCAGGACATCCATCTTCACGCCCAAATCCTCCTACACATTCTCCTCCTCCAACCCCTCCCGGTCCTCCTCGTCCTCATCCTACTCATTTTGCTGATGGTGTGCTGTCACCGCCTCCTGCGCCCCCCGCCTCCGCTGCGTCTTCCTCCTCGTCGGCCTCGTCCTCCTCCTCCTCCTCCTCCTCCTCCTGCTGCTCCTCCTCCTCCTAGGTGGCTCCCTGCGTGGCCCCCCCCCCTCCCCCCCGCAGCCTTTTTGCCCGCGGGGGGCGCGGGGCCCGTGCAATAGGGAGCCCCCAGCCCCAGGCGCTGCCTGGCGCGACGCGGCTGCCGCGAGCCTGCGCTCGCGAGGCGGCTGCGCTCAGCAGAGGCCCTGGCGCGCAGCCCAGAGGCCAACCATCCCCCTCGCCACGGGGGGCGACCCATCGCGGTCCCGCTCCCCAGCGTGGCACAGACGTCTCAGACGCATTCGCGCATCGGCACGCCGCCGCTTGCGGCTCGCTGCCGACCACGACGCCCTCACGCGACACCACGGCTCCAGGCCCCCTGTCATGGGCAAAGCAGGGCGAGGCCGCAGCCGTGGCCCCCAGGAGGGCCGTGGCACAGCGGGCTCTGGCGCGCCTGCTGGCACATGGGCTTGTGCTGCTAGTCGCCAGTGCGGGTTTCGCACTAACTTCCAGCAGAACGAGCGCTGCTACATGTGCGGCAGGGACAAGCTGTGGCGGCCTGACCCGTCTGGCGCCGAACCGCCTGGTGCCAAGCGACGCGCTCAGTCGGGCAGCAGGCAGTCGCGCGGAGCCCCCAGCAGCGGCCCGCCCCAGGACGCCGAGAGCACCTGCACAGGAGGTCAAGGCGAGCATGACGATGTCGCCCGTGCACGAAAGGCTCTCGCCGCTCTACGCCGACTGCAGCTCCCAGAGGACTCCGGGGTTGTGGTCTCTGCCAAGAAGCAGCTGGCAGGCGCAGAAGAACGGAAACGTGCTGCTCGGACTCCCGATGACATGCTTCGCCGTGCTCTGGACCGCCAAGCATCGAAGCTTCGAGAACACAACGACCTCAGGACGCAGGACGACGCGCTGCAGGAGCAGCTCACAGCGAAGCAGATGGAGCTCACCACGGCCGCCGCGGAGCTGGCCGCCATTCAAGCAGAGGTTACCACGGCGCGTGCAGCCATCATGGCAGCCTCGCCAGGTGACTCAACGGTTGGCAGCCTGGAGGAGGCCATGGGCCGCCTGCAGGGCGTCGTCGCCGCGGCACCACGCGCCATGGCCGCTGGCAACCCAGACACGCTCCTCCAGTCGCTCAGCACGCACCTCGTGGAGCTCCAGCGTGCCTTTGTTTTGCACAGGCGTGCTGTCGCCCCCAGTGGCTCAGGTGCAGAGCGGCATGCTGAACCTATTGACGCTGCCCCTGTCCTCGGCGCCCCCATGGAGGTTGTCATGCCTCGTACTCCTGGCAGTGTGCACTCAGGCGGCGCCCACCCTTGGGACGCAGCAGTCGACCAAGACTTGGAAGGCACAGACGCACAACGAGATGCTCGCAGCCAGCCTACCAGCACTCCAGGTACGTGATCTGATGGCGGACAGATCCTACACGTATGGCCTGGACAACGGCTCGTTGGTGCCCGTGTCCACGCCCTCACACATGCTAATGACCCCGAGCGGTGACCCTGCAGTTTTGGCTGTTCAGGCGGATGGCGACTCCGTCAATTATCACGGCTTGCAGTGGCGCTCACTCGTGGGCACCTTTCTTCTACAATGTCCGACCGACGCATCTCAGACTTTCCGTGCGCATCTCAGCGCCTACGCTGAGCGGTGGAGTGCGGACACGATATCTTGGCAATATATCACTATGGCACATGATGACTGGACTTGGCGGTGTGTACCATACGCCGAGCACCTGATCAGGCTTATACCTCAGCTTCGGGAGTTGGCGCCAACTGAGGCTGCCATACACGACATGGCCGTCGCCTACTGCAAGACCGCCTGGCGTGACGCTGCTGACCACAATGCGCAGGTATTGTTGGCCCTAGCCACGCATCTGGCGAACCCTGACGCTTGGCATACAGAGGCGAAGCAACTCTTACTACAGCTACGAGCGGCACGACTCCTACTGGCGCAGGCTCATTACATACATGAGCAGGAGGGAGTACATGCAGGTACAGGGCTCATTGAAGCTCATCGTGCCTTTGGCGCCTCAATGGCCAATATCATACATCAACGTACCCTACTGGCAGGTGGCAGCACGGTGGTTTCATCGGCAACGGCCGCGCCAGAAGGGCCTCCACCACCGCAAGCGCTGGGCCACCCACCTTTTCCCGACACTGAGGATGACGTGAACCCTCCTGCCCCCGACGATGCCGCATCACTTATTCAAGTTCGATGCCATGCTGCAACGGCGGCGGAGGTCCCCCTCATCCCTTTGAGACGTCATGTGGCTGAACGACATGTGCGAGACTCGAGATACGTGGCCGTGAGATCGAGTAGCAGTGAGGTCGATCAGGGGAGCCACGCCCCTACCTCGGGCACACATCCATACACGAGACATGTTGCTGCAGGGCTAAACCCGACGAGCGTGGCTGCCGACGGGCAGACGGCATCCCTTTCGAGGCTGAAGCCGTGCGAGTCTTCCCCCGCGCTCGCTCGAGTCACTCCCAGGGCCCTTGACGAAGGGGTGGTCGACGCCCCTGGGAGGGTCACTAGTGCTGCAGCAGGGGGTACTCAGGATGCGGGCCCTCGCAGTGACGTACACCACGGCGGGAGGCATGTTGTTGCGGGGCTAACCCCGACGAGCGTGGCTGCCGACGGGCAGGCGGTTCCCCTTTCGAGGGTGAAGTTGCGTGAGTTTTCCCCCGCGTTTGCTCGAGTCACGCCCAGGGCCCTTGACGAAGGGGTGGTCGTTGCCCCTGGGCGTGTCACTAGTGCCGCAGCAGGGTGCTCTCATGCCGTGGCCCGACATGACGACACTCACTACGATGCGAGGCATGTTGTTGCGGGGCTAGATCCGACGAGAGTGGCTGCCGACGGGCAGGTAGCTTCCCCCTTGGGGATGAAGCTGCGTGAGTATCCCACCCTCGCTAGAGTCACGCCCAGGGCCCTCGACGAAGGGGTGGTCGTTGCACCTGGGAGTGTCGCTAGTGTCGCAGCAGGGTGCACTCAGCACATGGACCACCACATCGACTACGACGGCTCACTACCTGGGTCGGCGCAGCCCAAGGGCGATTTCAGTATTACTACGGCACTACGCATGACGGGGCTACCGACCTCGGCATCCACGGGGCCCCGTCGCGCGCCGCGTGGTGCTCGCAGGAAGGACTTCAAGGTTGCCACATTCAACGGCAGCGGCTGGCCGCAGCTGCAGGACTACGTGAACAACTGCAACGGCACGCGCCTCGTCTTCGCTCAGGAGCTGAAGCTGCGCAACGACCAGGTCAAGCGCGCCCAGGAGTGGTCCATCAACAATGGATGGAAACCGTTTCTTACAGAAGTTGTAACAGGCCCAGGTGGTGGCCCCTGCGGGGGAGTCGGCACCTTTGTGCGCAAGCATATTGGCGCTACGATACCCACCTCATACATCAGCACTCACGTACTTGTGCCTGCACACGTGGTTGCAATCATGCTTCAAGGAGGCCTGAGGCATGGCTTCGTTGCTGCGTCCTTGCATCTCGAACAAGGGCTTCGCCTGGCAGGACGTAACGCCCAGATCTTAAAAGACCTCGGGGCCCTGCTATCGCACTACGGGCTCCCTTTTCTCTTGGGTGGGGATTGGAACGTGCCCCCTACCATGCTCGACGGCCCCGAGTGGCCCACGCGACTTCGGGCCCGCGTCATGGGTACGCCCAACGGTACGTATCGGGGTCCAGCCACGGGGAATGTCTCGGATTTGTACTATTTCGTACTCAGCGACTGCCTGGCCAGTGTGCTACCACAGCCCTTGCTGGCATCACAATTTCCGCCGCGCAATCACTACGTTGTGGAGGCCTCTCTGGGGCCACAGGCTCGCGCCCAAACCATCCGCGTGCTCCGCGGGCCCAGGCCCTTCCCACACTACCCCGCGGTATCCCTGCGTAAGGACTTGGAGGATGTCGATGGCGAACCACAGTGCACGGTCCTGCGTGGGGACCCTGGGCTATCTTGGGTGGAACTCATGAGGGACGACTCTATGCTTCGGTTAGGACCATGCGACGACCACCCCACACGGTTGGACAACATATGTGCGCACTTGCATCGTGGAGTGGAGGCGGAGTTACTCCCATTATTTAGTCTGCCGCCCAATGGTTTAAGGCACACAGGGCGAGGAGCTGCGCCGAGGTACAAGCGCACCACGGCAGGGGGTGCGCTGGCGAGGCACCAGCCTGCTGCGTCTGCCGAAGCTCGTGCCCTACGCCTACTACAGCTGCGCGTCAGTGATGTCCAGCTGGCCCAGCTGAGACGACCTCACCAGGCCGCGCAGGCATGGGCTCACCTCTATTCCTTCCTCGCTCAAGAAGATAAAGAAGGCAGGATGAGGAAACACATCTCCCCTCCCGTCACAGCTGTGCTCACGTATCTACTGCACACAGCCGCCCAACAGCCTACCCTTCAACAGCATCTGCCTGGGCTAGCGTCATCCTACCTTGGACGGACTGCCGCAGTCATCGAAAGAAGGATGGCTACGGCTCGGGCCCGCTCCTTCACAAAATGGATCCGACAGCACTTGAGGCAGCGATCAGGACCCATGCACCGTTGGTCGAAACCTCGTGGCTGGGCAATATCACAGCTGGATACCGCTTTGGGACCTTCTAGCACCTCTGAGGATATATGTCGGGTCCAACGGCAGTCTTGGAAGGACGTTTGGGTATGATGTGACGACGAACCCTCCCTCCTCACCCAGAGCATTCATGACGACGGCGATGGGGGCCTCATTGTCGAAATGCGAGGCCTATGTCAGGCTGGTCCACGTATGCCTCCATTGAGCACCGGGGCCATTCGGCAAGCCGCTCGGAGCTTCTCGGGACGCGCGGCCCTAGGGCCAGACCAGTTCAGACCTCGACATTGGGCTTTGGCCTCCAACGGGGCCCTGGCTGTCTTGGGATACCTACTACATCTATGTGAGGCCTTTGGAACATGGCCCACGTGCACTAGACGGGTACACATCATTCTACTGGTCAAACCGACGGGTGGTTACCTACCTATTGCGTTGCTCCCATCAACTTACCGAGTATGGGCCCACGCCCGAATGGCTTGGGTCAGGGCATGGGCATCCCGTTTAGACCGCCAATATCTTGCACTTGGCTCGCAGCGATCAACTACGGACGTTGCAGCTCGTGTGATGGTAACAGCAGAGGCAGGCGGACACCTGCGGCCAGAGTCGCAGGCATCAGTGCATGTAATCGTTGATGTAGCAACGTGTTTCGACCAGGTGCCGTGGCTATGGCTACTGCGCGCGGGGATTCAGCAAGGCTTTCCTGGGCCACTCCTCCTCCTCGCATTTAGGATATACATGTCCAGCAGACGTTTGGTGTGGGACAATTGCTACTCGGACGTTGTGTCTGCACAGTGTGGGGTACTACCAGGGTGCTCGATGGCCATGTTCGCGTTGCAGTGTATAATGATCGCCCCCTTCGATCACCTCACACGCACACCTATGGACATACCACGTAGCATCGACGTGTATGCAGACGACATTACAGTAATCGTATATGGCGTACTACGACACATCAGTTCATGGTCCCAGAGGGTTCTACGGATGTTGGTGCATACACTCAAGGCCCTAGGGTTCCCTCCAGCTGCCCACAAGATGAGGCTCACTAGTTCCATTCCTGCGTTGGGAATACACGTGGCCTATCAACTGCGGGATCTTGGGTACGTCTACGTGGAGGCTTTGGAGGTTCTTGGAATCGAGGTCTCGGGACGCCCTATGCGCTGCAGTAGGCTTCGACAACGTGTGGGGGGTGTGGCCAGTCGTCGGCCGCGCTGTACCTCACTGCACAGGGCTGGTCCTCTCCTCAGTCGTTTCCACAAGAAGGCTCTCCCACCAGCCTTGACCTACGGGTTCGGCGCGCATGAAGCCCCCCCACGGCTCGTCGAACAAATGCGGCAGGCGCAGCAAGGCGTATGGCACGCCCCAGGCTCCAGCACATCGTGTTGGATCGCGTCGTGCCTTCAGGGATCCATTTACACTGACCCCCAGGTGGAGGCCTGGGCCGCGCCTCTGTACCAGTGGTCCCTGTTGTTTCGCGATCCGCAGGTGCCCCACTGTGTCTTGCAGTCAGCATGGCTTCGCCAGATCCAGAAGATCTATCATTCTCCTCGCCCGTGGCGTCACGTGTCGGGACCCGCTGGAGCCACAGCGCTTGCACTACGGGAGCTCGGATGGGCCACTATCAGCAGCACTGTTCGGAAGACGGACCTAGGGGTTCGTATCAATGTTCGTGATGAGGCGCCGTCCAGCATCCGTCAGCTTGCTAGAAATGCTGGAGTGCGTCGACTATGGGAAAACTGGGCCCGACGGCCACCTCATCCAGGACACGACGCCATTCCTCGGGAGCCCATTGGATACTGGATGGAGCCAATACTACAGATCCTATCCAAGGTTGAACTACAAGATGGTGACGACTCTGGGAGTGACGGCGAGCCTGGCGATCCCGACCGCGTGGGTGATGCAGGTCCGACCCAGCCCCCTGTTGGACCCAACCCTTTTGCTGACAAGTGGAAACCCTCCCTCAAAGAAGCGGGCCTTTTACGTGCTTACTTGGGAGGCGGACTCTGGAGCCCATCAAGGCTTGCGAAGTGTGGTTGCAGGGACACAGACACATGCCCTCGGTGCATGGCGGCATCATGTGATTTGTATCATATTGTGTACGAGTGTCCAGCACTACGTACACAGCGTCAGCTACACATGTCTCACATTCGCACGGAGGGGTTCCCTAGGCAGATGCGGGACTCTGCGTTATGGTCGACAGGACTCGTCTCTCGCTCATGCTTCCCACCCTTGCCACCACGGGACAGCACTGGGCACTGGCACATACTATACGGCGACCCGCAAGGTATCACAGGTAACGTATACACGGACGGTGCGTGTCAGCGCATGCGGTACTGGCCTGAGGCTACACGTGCAGGCTGGGGTTTCTGTCAGTTGAGTGAGCCGCCTCCAGGGGTAGATATTCTTGTTTTTGGGGCTCTCCCAGGCCCCATACAGACCTCGCCCAGGGCCGAGCTTTACGCTTTCCTCCAGGTCCTCCAAGTCTGCCTCCCCCCCATTTGTGCGCACACCGATTTCAAAGGCTTGGTTGATGGCCTTGCCCTTGGAGCCCGTTGGCGCTGTTCGCCTCGGCGTTTGAACGCTGATCCCTGGGAACGAATTTGGGCCAAGATTTCTGGTCTGGGCGAGGTGGGGTCTGATGTGAGAGTTACCCTAGTCAGAGGACACCAGCAGGGACAGAGCACCGACGCCCGCGGCAACCAGTGGGCTGACCTTGCTGCGCGCAACGGCAGAGACCTCCACTCCATCCCCAGAATACAGGTCAAAGCTATGAAGCTTGGCCACCAACATTGCACTCGCATCCTGCGATGGAGAACCACCGCCCTGAGACTTTTCTTTGGCGAACAGCGGGTGAACACGCGGCCCCGCACGAAATGCCGACGCCCTCGGCGTTCCTCGGCCCCTCTGGAGCCCAGGGAGGAATCGGTTCACCTGCGCCATGTTTTTTACCCAGGTCCCCCATCGCAGCATTTGGAGATGTGAGTTTTGTAGAAAGGGCTCGAAGCTGGAAAGGACCCGTCGTCGTCTCTCTGAGCTTGCCTGCCCTGCTCGTTTGCGCGCTGCCGCCGCCATCCATCGGCACCCCTCCACTGTCAACCCTCCTGGGCACGCTGCGCGCGCCCAGGCTGACAATGAAGGGCAGATGCCGACGTATGAGGGCAGCAGCTTCGGTGCTGCTGTGCGACCTCGCTCCCCCTCGGACTCGTTTCGTTCGGTTCGCCCTCGGACGGAGTCCCCCACGCGTGGCCTGGAGCGTGACCAAGGGGAGGCGGATCCCCCCCTCCGTCCTCGGGCCTGGTGAGCCCTTCCTTGCCTCGCCCTCGCAGCCCCTCCCCTGGCTTTGAAAGGCACGTCAGGCCACGTGTGGGCTTCGAGCCCGTCGCTGCTGCATGGGATGGAGCTGCGAGTGTCCAGGCCGAAGCCACTGCCAGGGTTCTCTCTTTTCCAGAGCGCTCGGGGCCCACCTTCCTCCCCGACAAGCGGAGGCGGATCGGCTCCAAGCGCCCAAGTAGGCCCTCGCTGGCCGACGCGACAGTACCAGCCGAGCCTGTGCCAGGAGCGGGCCCCGTTCCTGCCACGGCCGCTCGCGGCCACCGACTCTGGGTTTCCTCGCGCCATGTTTGCCTGCGCGTTTCCTGTGGGGCTTTTACGACGGGCACGGCTGGTCACCTTCTAATTGATTGCCCGTCGGGAAGCACGCACCGTCTGTCAGAACGGGCGGTGCGCAACCGACGCATTTTTTCATGCAGGGTTTTCATCCTGCGGACGAAGGAATGAAGGGCTCACGTCGAGTTCCCGCACCTCGTCCGCTTCTTGTCTCAGACCCTGAGACTCACTGGGTCAGGCTCCACGGGGGCCCACCTTCTTACCCAGGCTGCGGGGCTTAATCCCCGTTTCTTTTGTCTGTGTGGCTGGTGCCCGAGATCCTCTTGGTGGGGTCCCAGCCTCCTCACAGGCCTGCCAGGCTGCCAGCAGCTTGGCGCCCTTTGTGGGCGCTCGTGCACAGCGCGACGCTTCCCTCGGCAGTGCCGTATCCTCCTCCTCCTCCTCCTCCCTCATGCTCCTCCTCCTCCTCCTCCGCCACCTCCACCTCCCCCCCTCCCCTCCTCGTCGTCCTCCTCCTCCTCCTCCTCCTCCTCGTTCTCCTCCTCCTTCTCCTCCTCCTCCTCCTCCTCCTCCTCCTCCTCCTCCTCCTCCTCCTCCTCCTCCTCCTCCTCCCCCCCCTAGTCCTGCTCAGCGTCCTCTTCGTCCTCCCCGCCCCTCTCGCGCAGCCCAAGAGAGCCGCAGGGCGGACGCCTCGGACGCGCGGTGGGGACGCCGAGCATGCGCCGGCGACGGGCGGTTGCGGTTGCGCGCGCTCGCGGCCCGGCTGAAACGCATCGCTTGGTTGCGATTGCGGTTGCGCGGGCGGGTAAAATTGTGTCGCCTGTTGCGGGCGGTTGCGCGGGCGGGTTGACATGTGTCGCTTGGTTGCGGTTGCGGTTGCGGTTGCGGTTGCGCGGGCGGGTTGAAATGTGTCGCTTGGTTGCGGTTGCGGTTGCGGTTGCGCGGGTTGGTTGCGGTTGCGGCTGCGCGGGTTGGTTGTGGTTGTCGCTTGGTTGCCAACGCGGTTGCGGTTGCGCGGGCGGGTTGAAATGTGTCGCTTGGTTGCGGTTGCGGATGCGCGGACGAGTTGACGTGTGTCGCCTGGTTACGGTTGCGGTTGCGGTTGCGCGGGCGGGTTTGAATTTGCGTGGGCGGGTTGAAATGTGTCGCTGGTTTGCCGTTGCCGTTGCTCGCGCGGGCGGGTCGAATTGTGTCGCCTGGTTGCGGTTGCAGTTGCGGTTGCGCGGCCAGGTTGAAATGTGTCGCTTGGTTGCAGTTTGGTGGCGCATGCGCGGGCGGGTTGAAATTCCTCGCCTGGTTGCTTTTGGGGTTGCGTGTGCGCGGGCGCGTTGAAATATGTCGCCTGGTTGCGGTTGCGGTTGCGGTTGCGCGGCCGGGTCGAGATTGTGCAGGCGGGTTGAAATTCCTCGTTTGGTTGCTTTTGCGTCTGCGGTTGCGCGGACGGGTTGGGATGTGTCGCTTGGTTGCGGTTGTTGCGGTTGCGCGGGCGGGTTGAAATGTGTCGCTTGGTTGCGGTTGCGGTTGCGGTTGCGCGGGCGGGTTGAAATGTGTCGCCTAGTTGCGGTTGCGGTTGCGGTTGCGCGGCCAGGTTGAGACTGCGCGGGCGGATTGAAATTTGACGTTTGGTTGTTTTTGCGGTTGCGGTTGCGCGGACGGGTTGACATGTGTCGCCTAAAGGGAGCTCTTAACGGTGAATTGACACTGCGTTGTTGACACTGCGTTAAATGAGTGAATTGACACTGCGCTGTTGACACTGCGTTGTTGACACTGCGCTGTTGACACTGCGTTGTTGACACTGCGCTGTTGCCACTGCGCTGTTGACACTGCGCTGTTGACACTGCGCTGTTGACTCTGCGCTGTTGCCACTGCGCTGTTGACACTGCGCTGTTGACACTGCGCTGTTGACTCTGCGCTGTTGACTCTGCGCTGTTGCCACTGCGCTGTTGACACTGCGCTGTTGACTCTGCGTTGTTGACACTGCGTTGTTGCCACTGCGTTGTTGACACTGCGCTGTTGCCACTGCGCTGTTGACACTGCGCTGTTGCCACTGCGCTGTTGACACTGCGTTGTTGACACTGCGGGTTGGAATGTGTCGCCTGGTTGCGGTTGTTGTTGCGGTTGCGCGGGCGGGTTGAAATGTGTCGTTTTGTTGCGGCTGCGGTTGCGCGGACGGGTTGAAATGTGTCGTTTGGTTGCGGTTGCGCGCTTCCGCGGGCGGTTTGAAATGTGTTGTCAGACGTGCTTTCCTGACGTTCAGTCAGTCAGTCAGTCAATCAGTCAGTTATCGGCGGGCACTGACATTCACCCGGCTCCGCCGGGAACAAATGAGATTGCATCACCGACCGTTTTGAGTTAGTTTACCGTATGCTGCTCCCTCTCGGTTTGTCACCGCCACCCTCGTCCTAGCGTCTTAAGTTTCCGCCCGAGCTCTCTGCTCTCCTATCGCCGCTAGGGCGGCGGTGGGCGGGGTGGGTGGGTGGCCTAATTCAGTAATGACTGACGCACCTCAGTACATGAGGTCTTTCGGGGCCTCTTGGGGCTTCTGGGGGGGCCTCTTGGGGGCCTCTTGGGGGCCTCTTGGGGGCCTCCTGGGGGCTTCTTTCCTGGTCCCCGTCTTGGGCCTCTGTGCCGTTTGGGGACCCTCTTGGACCATCTTGGGCGCCTCTTGTGCTGTCTTGGGGCCATCTTGGGCCGTCTTGGGGGCCTCTTGGAGGCTTCTTGAGCCGTCTTGGGGCGGTCTTGGGGGCCTCTTGGGCCGTCTTGGAGCGTTTGAAAGCCGAACAGACGAGAAACGCTGCACATGCAACAAAAATACGTTCTCCGATGGGAGTTGGGCGAGTTTTGCTGGTTGGGGCCCTCTTGGAGAGCCTGTTGAGGCTCTCTTAGGGCTTTTTTGCGGCCTCTGGGGCCATCTGGAGACCATCTTGAGCGTCTTGGAGCGATCTTTCGGCGACTCGGGGCCTCTTTGGCCGTGTAGGGGGCGTCCTGGCGCCCTCTTGGCGCGCTCCTGGAGCGCCCCGGGGGGGTCGGCCGGGCATCGGCCGGGCATCGCGCGGGGTACTTTTCGTCCAGGGGTCCCCAGGGGCCGCCACGCGCGCGCGAACTAGAAATATTGTTAACCTGTTACTGGAGATCTTAGCACGCCTTTGGCCCGTTGGGCCGGCGAATTCTGCTTTAGCGGTCTAAACGTTAGAACGAGCGCGTTTTGGAGGGGGGAAGGGGTGTTGGAACCAAACCACCCCCCTCCCCCTGGATGGAGGGGGGGAGGGTTCGATCCCCCCCTCCAACCCTCCCGTGACGGAGGGGGGGTGTCGAACACCCCCACCCCTTACTTCTCCTCTCTCCGTCTCTTCGGGCCGGCGCCCGCGTCGGCGGCGGCTGGCGGTAGCGGTGGGGGTGCTGCTGGTGGTGGTGGTAGTGGCGGTGGTGGTGGTGGTGAGGTGGTTTGTGGTGGTTGTGGTGGTGGTGGTGGTGGTGGTGGGTTGTGCTGCTGGTAGTAGTGGTGGTGGTTGTGGCGGTGGTGGTGGGGGTGTGATGGATTGTGGTGATGGTGGTGGTAGTGGTGGTGGGTTGTTGTATTGGTGGTGGTAGTGGTGGTGGTGGTGGTGAGCTGTTGTGGTGGTGGTGGTGGCTGTGGTGGTGGTGGTTGTGTGGTGGTCGTGGTGGTGGTGTTGGTGGTGGTGGTGGCGTGGTGGTTTGTGGAGGTGGTGGTGGTGGTTTGTGGTGTTGGTGGTGGTGGTGCTGCTGCTGCTGGTAGTGGTGCTGGTGGTGGTGGGTGGTGGGTGGTGGGTGGTGGGTGGTGGGTGGTGGGTGGTGGTAGTGGTGGTGGTGGTGGTGGTGGTTGTGGTGGTGGTGTGGTGGTTTGTGGTGGTGGTGTTGGTGGTGGGCTGTGGTGATGGTGGTGGTTGTGGCGGTGGTGGTGATGGTGGTGGTAATGGTGTGGTGGTTTGTGGTGGTGCTGGTTGTGGTGGGTTGTGGTGGGTTGTGGGGGGTTGTGGTGGTGCTGGTGGTGGTGGCGTTTTTGGTGGTGGTGAGGTGGTTTGTGGTGATGGTGGTGCTTGTGGTGATGGTGGATTGTGGTGGTTGTGGTGGTGGTTGTGGTGGTTTGTGGTGGTGGTGGTCGTGGCGGTGGCGGTGGTGGTGGTGGTGTGGCCTTCGGCTCTTCCCGCCACTGTGTTTTTGCAAAGGGCCAGAGTTCTAATGGATGCCTCTTGAGGTCTCGTCAGAAAGGTCTCGGGGGCGTCTGCGGAGCATGCGGGGGCTCGATATGGCGATTTGTGTGTTCCATCTGCGGCCTCGCCCTCTCTGGTCATCGTTCCTGCGTCCCCGCCGTCGGCGCTGCTGGCCGCCTCCAGCCCTGGCGCCGGCGCCGGCGCGGGTTGGGGTGGGGGTTGTACCTCCCCCACCCCCTCCTGGGCTTTCTCTGGTCATCGTCGCTGCGTTGGCGCTGCGGCGGCCGCCAGCGCCGGCGCCGCCAGGGGGGTTGGGGGGGTTTTGGACCCCCCCCTCTGGGGGGATTCGGGAGGGGGGGGGATTATGGGGGAGGGAAGTCCCCCTGGTTCTGATCGACGGCGCCGAGTGTTGCGCGGGGGTGGGGGGGCCCATCCCCCGGTTCGAAACGCGCCGCCGAATGTTCCCAGGGCAGGCAAACGTTATGTGCTCGAAGGGTCCCGTGTCATGCCCCCTTGCGGCTTTCCCTTGGGATCTCGAGCCGACGTTCGCCCCTGGGAGACCTAGCCGGGCGCCGATCTGCCCGCGACGGTGCGCGAGTTGCCTGGAAGGCCGTTCCAACAGCTCTTCGCCTCCCTGCGCCCCCTCCCATCTCGCTCGGTGGGTAGGGGCCGAAAGGGGGCTCGCGGAATGCAGAGCAAGCGAGAACTTGATCAGGGCGCGTGGACTAACGAGGGGGACCGTTCCCATAACTACACAGTCGACGCGCTCCGTCGCCCAATGGAGCGGAACTGGCCTCTTGTTTATGGGTGTGCCTTGCCCGGTCCGTGGATTTGGCGCCCACGCGCCACATCCACGGATCCGCCATCCATGCTGACGTGCGCCCGAGAAGCAAAGGCTACGAAGCAAAAGTTGAGTGCAGCTGGTCTCGGCCCCGCCGCCAGTCGCGCTCCTTGCTGCGTGCTCCCGGCGCTGGAGAATACCGCTGCATGCATCCCGAGGCTAGAGAACCGCCGAGAACCGACGAAAACGTCCGAAAACCCTGGACCTCGAGCCTCGAACCGAGGCGCTGCTGTCTTGTTGTCCGAGGCGTCGTTTTGCAGGGTGGGGGGGCGGGCGCCGCGGCGCGCCCCGCTCGGCGCAGGCCCGCACCGCGGAGAGCCCGCGCCGCCCCACGCCCGCAAGACCCTCCGCAGCGCCTCGAGCCCCGCCGGCGCCTCGGCGCCCGGGGCTTCCGCGGCGCCCGCAGCGCAGAGCGACTGGGCCGAGCGCCCCAGGCTGGAGGGGGGAGGAGCGGCACGAGCACAGGCCTCCGCGGTCGTCCGCGCCGTCCTCCCCTCCCGTCCTCCCCCCCCTCGGGGAAGCAGGAGACCCACACGGGGCAGCACCTGGCGTTCACCCCGGAGAAGTTCGTGGTGCCCGAGCGCGGGGCGCCCTCGGAGGGGCGGGGGGGCCCCCTTGCAGCCCCAGGCAGGGCGAGGAAGAGGCACTGTGCTGAAAACCGGTGCGCGTCCTCCCCGTGCTGCTTTCCCCCCTCATCCCTGCCTCGCTCTGCTCCCTCCTCGCCCTCCCTTCCTCCTTCCTCCACTTCTCCGCCATCCCTCCCTCCTCCCCTCCTGCTCCTCCCTCGTCGGTGACTCGGTGATGCGGACGGTTCTCCTGATGAAAGGTCGTGCCCTCGACCCTCCCGCAGGTGAGCCGGCGGGAGGGGAAGACCAAGAGGGAGAGAGAGAGAGAGATAAGCGAGAAGGAGGCCGGATACCTTGGACCATGGAGGAGGGAGGAGGAAGGGGCATAGCTAAGCTCCGGCGCTGTGCGGGCACAGAGATGATGGACCGAGATTGGGCCCCACCCTCCATTGGTGGAGGGAGAGGCCCACCTCGGCTCACCTCTGCTTGATTGGGTGGGGGCCGTCCTCCAATCACCCCGGTCAAAATGTGCGGGGAGAGAGTGTGCGCGACGCGGCGGCACGCAGCAGGAGTTGGCCGTGTTGGTGGGGGGGAGGATAGGGCGTGGGCGCTAAGCTGAGAGAGGCGCGGTGAGAGCGGCTGTGCGAGGAGGAGGGAAAGCGCGAAAGGCGGGAGTCGAGAGGACAGGGGAGGAGCGGGGATGGCTTGAGCGGAGTCACCACCCTCCGATGCGGGGCAGTGGTGGCCCCTTCGGCCTTGCTTCTTAAGTGCGTGCACCCGCCAGGCCCAACCCACGGTCTTCAGGGGAGGCTGTACCTTCGCCTGGAGGCCTGTGCCAAGCACGGCTCCTTCCCCATCCCCGCCCCGTTGTGCCCCCCCCTTCTCCCGCGAGTGGCTGGTGGTGGGGTGAGGTGGAGGAGGTCAGTGGGCGAAAGGTGGGGGGAGGGAGGCTGGCTGCAATAAGAAGAGGTGAGGGAGGGGTAGGTTAGGAGGCGCCTGGAGGTGCCCCAGAGGAGGCAGGTGTGGGTGAGGCTGGCGTGCAGGGAGTTCATGAAGTGCAGGTTCGCGAGGTACCCGTAGGACAGGATGTTGCCGTTGTGGTGCTGCTGCTGCCGTGGTGGCAGTGAGTGCGTAGTGGAGGTGTGGCGTAGTGGTGAGAGTTGTAGAGAACGTAGGAGCCAGCGGGGTAGTGGTCGTGCCGTCGTTGGAGCGAAATTGTTGGAGACGTGGGAGGGCTGCCGTGTCCACGACGCTGTTGGTCCAGTTCTTGTTGTTGCCGAGGTGAGCGTGGGCGTTCCCCAGAAGTGCTGTCGTCGGCGGTGGTGACGTGGAAGGGCGGTCGTGCGGAGGTCGTCGGGTGCGTGGGGAATAGTAGGGTGGGGTGGGGAGGGCTTCGCATGAGTGCGTCAAGGTGGCGATCCAGGAATGGATCCGGCCCGCGTCACGGGCTGGCTTCCCATGCGGCGGAAAGGGCAAGGAAGAGGG
Organism: Prorocentrum cordatum; assembly: GCA_963575745.1. Lineage (NCBI taxonomy): Eukaryota > Dinophyceae > Prorocentrales > Prorocentraceae > Prorocentrum > Prorocentrum cordatum. Next base: position 57,041 of record CAUYUJ010018760.1, read on the forward strand.
GTCGGGTTCGGTCGAGCATTAGGCTGGGGTCGTCGGCGACCGTCGGTGCAGGATGCAGCTGTTCCCTGCCCTTGGTAGCCATCCATCCCTGCGTGGGTGGTTGGCTGGTGCAGTCTATGGCGCGTCGGCGAGTCGCAGGGGCCGAATAGACCTGCTGACGGGAGCCTGCTGACGGGAGGCTCATCATCGTCGTCGTCGAGAGTGCGGGCCAGGCAGAGCGTCGGTGAAGCGCACCCGTCGTGGGGGGGATCGGGAGGGGCGTTGGAGGGGGGGTCGGGTGGAGCGTCAGGTGTGGGGTCGCGTTCGTCAGGTCGGCCGCTGGGCGGTCCAGCGCCTGGAGTTCCGCCTCCGTCTCGCGAATATTCTGTAGCTGTTGCTGCTGGGCCATACTGACACGTCGGCGCTCGTCGTGGAGATGCTGGATCTGGTCGTCGGTGGCGCTAGTGCCGGCGAAGTCATTGGTGCGTGCGCTGGCGGCGGTGCTGGCGATGGCGAGGACGCGTTGGGCCCAGCGGGCCTCGAGGTCCCACAGGTCGGATTGCATCCACTGCGCGGGGTGAGGCGTGGGGCGTGGAGTGGTCGTCGGGCCTGGCGTCGGGTTGGGAGTGGGGCAGGGCACGGGGCTGGGAGTAGGGCAGGACGTTGAGTCGTCGAGGTTGTCGCCGTGGGAGGGCAGAGCGTGGGGGGGGTTCGCGGGGAGGGGCGTCGTGGTGGGGAGGCGCGTCGTCGCGGGAGGGGGCGTCGGGTCGTCGTTGTCGTTGTCGTGGTCGGTAGCGTCGTGGGGGGAGACCTCGGGTGTCCCTCGCAGCTCCTTGGGGTCTCCTGCGAAGGTCCCTCTCGATAGCTTGATAGTTCCCCAGGCATTCTTTGCAGCGTCCTGGAAACGCGTCTCCGACAGACGTTCCACCCGCTTTGGACTGCGCTGCTACCCGGGTCCCTATAGAAAAAACCCAGGAGGCTTCAGGGACCCTGAGGGAACCACTGGAGGCACCAGGAGGCCCAAGGAGGCCCCAGGAAACCCGAGGAGGCCCCCGGAGGTTTTAGGATACCTTAGGGGGCTTCAGGGGGCCCCAGGAAACCTCCGGGCGCTGCAGCAGGCGGCCTAGCGTTGGGCAGCCTGTCAGTGGCTCTGGCGATGTCCTCTGCGTCTGCGCGGTCGCCACAAACGGGGCCGGCGGGGGTCCGATGGAGGCCGCCAGAGGAGGCGCGCGCGGGCCCATGCACACGGACCACCCCGGAACGTCGCCGGAAAAGGAAATCCAAAACATCATTTGTTCTGTAAGAAACAATGTGTAAAACAAATTTGGTGAGTTTTTGAGTTGGAAATGGAATGCGGTTCTTGGAAAAGTTTTAGGATTTTTTGTTGGCGGACGTTGCCGCGGCCTCCAGGGCCTCCAGGGGCAAGTTTTTGGGTAAATCCCGCCCCCCCCCACGGGGAGGTTTTGGATGAAATCCGGGGGCATCCGGGGGCAGTTTTTGGACGAAAGCCGGGGCGCTCCCAGGTGCAGTTTTTGGATGCCCTTTGTTGCGTGCGAGGAGGCCTGTGGGCCACCGCAGGACGCCGTGCGCCACTCGCGCTCGCGCTTTAGCCTCCGCGCGCGGCGGCACGCGCCTCTTCATCCTCCTCCCTCGCCCCTCCTTGTTGCGCAGTGCTCCCTTAGCAGCTACGGTGTACATATAGTTTCTCACATATGCTCGCAGAGAGAGCTTCTCAGCGAGAAACGATAGGAGTATGATATACACATATGGGAGCTCCACGCCGTGAACGATGTGAGGCTGCTTTGGGGACCCCCATGCTCCTGGGACCCTGCGCGGATTCTGCTGAGTAGCGGGGAAGAGGCGAAAGATTGGGGCGGGGTGGGGGGCGAGGAACGGCGACAGCTGCCTTAGACGGACGGCGGGCGGACGACGGACCACGACGACGGCGACCACGACGACGACGACGACGACGACGACACCGACGACGGAAAACTGCTCTACGACGCAGCATGGTGAAGTGCGTGAGGCCCGATGACATTCAATTGTTCCCGAACGGAATAACGGAGGCGGCGCGATCAGGGCGTGTCTCGGCGCGCCCGCCGCTGGCCCGAACAGGTGGCTCGGCGGCCCCCCCCCCCGCCGTCGTTTCGCGAAGTCCGCCGGACGCGCGGGCCTGCGGCTCTTCTGCGAGCCCCAGGCGCGACGCGTGGCGTCGCCGCGTTTAACTGTTAGCGGTTCGGCCAGTTTCCACTTGGCGCCGCGCACTGCCCCGCGCGCGTCGTCCTCGCAATTCCGCCGCGCGCTTTGGCTCGCAGTCGCCGCGCGCCTGCCGCAAGCCCGAGAGGGGCGGGGCCCCCCCGTCTTCGCCTCGCGAGCCACCCCGGCCCAGGGCCCGCGTGCGCCCGCCAGTCCCGTGCGTCGCGCGCGCGCGCGTCGCCTCGTTTTGCCGTTTTCGGTTTGGGAATTTCCTCGCTGGCGCAGCGGCTCCCCCGTCCGCCTCGCGCGCGCAATTTTGCCCCGCACTTTCGCGCGCTGTGTGCAGCCGCCCGCCGCTGGCGTGGGCGGGTAGTCTGGCGGTGCTTCCTCCTCTGCGATCGCCATGCGATTCCTCGCCGTCCGCGGAGTCTCTGGGTTCCCGCCGCCTCCAGGCGCTGCGCGAGCGTCGCCGCGCATGGCCGTTTTCGGCTTGGCCAGGGGGAAGAGGGAGGGGGGATTGCGGAGAAGGCCTCCCCGATTTGCGCCTCTCTGCGGTGGCCAAAATCGGCGGCGGCGCCCGCTGGCAACGAGCCCCTGGGATCGATCCAGCGCGCCGCCGACGTCGATTCGACCCCGCCGTGCCTTGCCGGGCAGGCGGAGGGCGAAGCGGTGAACCCGATTGCGAAGCAGGATGAGGAGGGCTTGCGGGCGGGGATGGGGGAAGGGAGGGGGCCGCAAGTGGCGGCGGAAGCGGGGGGCGAGCCCGTAGAAACGCGCCGCAGACGATGCGCAGCAGATTCGAACCGCAGCCTTCCAATGGGAAGCGGTTTGTTTGCAGCGGCCCGCGCGACCCTGCGAGAGAACAGGTTTTTGGATGAATCCGTTCTGCACGCGGGTCAGAGATGACCGCTCGCACGACCCGGCGGCGCTGCAGCGCGAGAATGGTTGCAAGAACGGGCCGAGGGCATCGGCTTTAATCATGGCGAACCAGGGGCTGAGGGAACTGAAGCGCGACTCGACGCTCAAGATCGCGATGTGGCCGATCGACCTACAATGGTTTGGCTTGGTGGCGGTGTCCGACAGCTCGCTCGGCAACGCGATGCCGAGGGCGCGGCGCTGCAGTCAGGCCTGGCGACGGGGACGGTCGGCGCTCAGAGCGGCTATCTCATCATGTTCGTTGATGGGGATCTCGTGGGCGGCGGGGTCGGCCGGCTCTCGCTGCTGGAGGGCAAGAGTCACAAGCTGAACAGGGCAGCGAGGAGTTCCTGCGCGGCGAAGGTGATAGCCGTGGGCGACGCCGTGGACGTGGCCCAGGGGGTGCGCGATCAGATCGCAGAGATGATGCACGGCCCCGGGGCAATAGGCGCTGGTATGAAACTGTCCAGCTGGCAGATGCCCATGACGGTTGCGACGGACAGCAAGGACGGCCACGACAGGCTCAACTCGGACGCGGGCGCTGGAAGCTCAGCGCAGAAGTCGGTGAACCTGGAGCTGGCGAGTATCAGGGAGATCCTGGGCCGCCCGCAGACGATGGTGAGGCGGGCGGACGGCGCGAACATGCTGAGCGATGTGTTGACGACGGACATGCCGGCCGACCATCTTCGAGAGGCGCTGACGCGCAGCGCGAGAAGTCTCGAGCTCCGAGAGGAGATGGTGAAGACTGCAAGGCGCGTTGCCCGAGGGCGCTGGGAGGCGCGCGTGCGAGAGTTGACGAAGGACGGGAAGTTCACGCCAGGAACGCTCGAGATGCAGCGAGCCGGGCCGCGCGATCGAGGCGGCAACTCGCCAGCAAAAGGTGCTCGCGCCTGGTGAGTGAAGCTCAGGCCCCTCTCTGCCCTTGCCCCAAGCTCTCTGTGCTGCGCCGAGGCTGTTGCACGTTTGCACGCTCGCGTTTCAGTGGTTGCATGTCCTCTTCCTTCCCCTTTCGGAATACGATTATCCGATTTGGCTCATCGAGGCCGGTGTTTCACAGCGTTGCTGAAGACATTTAATGACAGCGTCAGCTGCAAGCTGAGTTAGAGGTAGAGAAGTTCGTGATTCAGATCTGCGGGTCGCTCCCGCCAACCAGGTGTTGCTTTATTTGCGTTTTGGGAATTGTTTTTGAGTCAGTGTGCGGCGGGGACAAATTTACAACGATGAGAGATTCGTGTCGTAAGAATGCGACTTCCCTGGATTATCTCCCCTGCCCGCTCTCCGATGGCCTCTCTCTGCCCCGCTCGCCCCCCTTTTCCTCTGTTGTTCCGCCGCTGCCGGCTTTGCTCGAGCCGGCTTGAGACAACTTGGCCACCGGAGCGGTGGCCCACGAGAAACGGCGCGCTCGTCCCTCCGAGCCCCGCCGGGCTCCGCCGCCTGCCTCCGCTCCGGGGCCAGAGAGGGCCGCCAGAGGCTGCCCCGGTCTCGCACGTATTGTTTTCAACACAGGATTCCCGGGAAGTGGGTTTTCGCCTGGGTTTTTCGGGGGCGGAGAGGGGGGTGATGACTAGGGGGGGTGAATATCATGACGTGGGCCATGATGTTTCCTCAGATTTCATGGCGCCTCTTTCCCCAATCAGAGCTTGCCTCTGTAGGGGTCTTAGCGGATTCGTATGCTTAGGTTAGGTTTGCCGCTGATTTTCGCCGCACGCCCGGGTGCCCGGGGGTGCCCGGGTGCCCGGGTGCCCGGGCGTGCCTGGGTGCCCAGGTGCCCCGGTACCCAGGTGCCCTGTAGCCCTGCCCTAGAGCCCTGAAGCGCTGGCCTAATTTTCGTGCTTCTGCTCGTTCCGAATCGTGCTCGCGCTGGCCTCACTTCCGCGTTTCCGCTCGTTCCGAATCGCGCTCCCGTTGCAGCGCTGGCCTGACTTCCGCGATTCCGCTCGTTCTAGATTGTGCTCCCGCTGCGGCGCTGGCGTCATTATTTCCAGTGCCATGCCACGGCATCGTTTTCGGTCCTTCCAAACAGGCCCCAAAATCTAGAAAATGTTCCCCCGAAAAAACCATCGGATGTGATTTCACATTCGATGGCGCTTCGCTGATTTTTGGGGCCGCAGAAGCCCCCCCACATTGGGGCCTCGCCGCGCCATGCTCTTTCATGCTACGCGTTGATCTTCAACACCATACTATTTCATGAAGTGCGACGCCATGCTACGACATCCGGCTGTGCGAATAGAGAGGATATCTACGCCATGATAAGGGATGGGAGGGAAGGATAGGACATCAGATATGACGCGAGCTTGACCCCCCCCTCCTCTCCGCTCCCCCCCTTTTCTCCGCCGCCGGCAGCGTTTGGCCGGACCCCCGGACCATAGGGACACTTTGAGTGCCAGTTCCCGCCGTGCAGGGTTGGGTCGACGGACGAAACGGCTTGCCTGACCCTCCCCCCTCCCTCCTCCTCCTCCTCCTCCTCCTCCTCCTCCTCCTTCTCGTCCTCCTCCTCCTCCTCCTTTAACGTTAGACCCTATCAGACCCACCTGAGCGTGAAGCTGTGGCGTTTGTCCTCATCCTCCTTCTGTTTCGACCTTAGGTTACCCTGTGGTGTGAGCCTCCTCCTCCTCCTCCTCCTCCTCCTCCTCCTCCTCCTCCTCCTCCTCCGGTCTTTTTCTTTATAGACAACTCTTCCCTGTCTCACCCCGAGGCCAGTTTTTAGGGCGGGCCGGGCGTTTCGCTTGAGATTCCCCCACCGCATATGACCCTGAAACATAAAAATTGGCAGAGTTTCACAGATGGCGGGCGGCTCGTTTTCAAATGTGGCTCTCGCCTTAGCGCCGCGCACATTCGTTTTAGACATTTGCAAGAGCTTCACGGATTGAGGGGAGCTCGTTTTCAAAATGTGGTTCTCGCCTTAGCGCCGCGGACATTCGCTTCTTAAAAATTGCAAGAGCTTCACGGATTGAGGGGGAACCGTTTTCAAAAAGTAGCCCTCGGCTGAGCGCCGCGCGCATTCGTTTTAAACAGTTGCAAGAGCTTGACGGATTGAAGGCGGTTTCTTTTCAAAATGTGGCTCCCACTTTAGCGCCGTACGCACTCGTCTTAAACATTTGCAGAGGTTCCACGGCTTTCCATGATCAATATACCAGACTCGTGTTTTGGAAGGGTTCTGCATTATGAGGGTGGAACAGTCACGTTCGCTCGCGGTGCTGAAGTCCCGAGAAAGGCGTTCTGGCACGATTCGGGATCGTCTGAACGCAACAGTCAGGTTGTTCCGTGGCGCTGAAATCCCGAGAACAATGTTTGGCATGCTTCAGGGTTTTCAAACGGCTTTCTTCCGACGAGGCAGTTCCTTCAATGGAAATCAACCGTTGTAGGCGCCTATGAAGAGGGAGCTTGGAGGGAGGGTTGATTCCAACATCGTTGGTGACTCTTGGGTTTACACTGGTTCTCCTCCTCCTCGCGCCGCCGAGGGGCGCACCACCGAGACGTCGGTGCTGAAGCTGCACGTCAGGCCCCTGCCAGGAGACGCGTCGCTCGCCGCTGCCGGCGCCGCCGCCGTCCGACGCGGCGGCGGAATCCAAGTCTTGCCCTCGCCAGTGCCGCCGACCCTAAATGGAGACCTCGACGACAACGACAACGGCGGCGGCGACGACGACGACGACGACGCTGACATGGGCCAGAGCCATCAGGGATGCTTCTGGGGGTCTCTTCGGAAGGCTCTCGGGGGCCTCTGGGGAGGAATTTTGGGGCCTCTGGGGGGCCTGTCGTGGGCCTCTTGGGAGCCTCTTCGGGACCTCTTCGGGCGTCCTGGGGATGGGCCTCTTGGGGCCTCTTGGGAACCTCTTGGGGCCTCCTGGGAGCCTCTCGGGGCAGGGCTCGAAATGTCCGTTCGGGTCCCCGTCTGGGCACGCTCTTGGAGCCGTATTGGGGGCTTCCTGGGCCGTCTTGGAGGCGTTTGGGGCTGTCTTTGGGTCTTGTTGGGTTATTTGGGGGCCCTCTTGGATGCCTCTTGGGCCGTCTTGGGGCGATCTTGGGAGCTTCTTGCGTCGTCTTGGAACGGCGGGAAGTGGAAAAGGCGAGAACGCCCAAATCTGAAAACAAAACCGACTGGAAATCAATGAACTTGGCCTCTTGGGGCCCTCCCGGGAGTGCTCTTGGAGGCTTCTTGGGGCGTTCTGGAGGCCTCCTGGGCAGTCTGGAGGACGTGAAGGCGTTTTGGACCGATCGTTTGGCGATAGGGGGCCCTCTTGGACAGTCTCGGGTGCCTCTTGGGGCACTCTTGGCCTGTCTTGGTAATTACTTTCTGAGGCCCCTGGACCCCCAGGGGGGGATGCGTATTTTACCCCTCCACTGGGACCCCCCTCCTTACCCCCCTCCCAGGACCTCCCCCTAGCCGGGAAAGGGATCAAAGGTCAGGGCTTCCCTTCGACTCGATGAGGACATTGCTAGATTTTTCTCTCGCTGACAAGCTTGTGGAGGAGGGTGCAGGGAAAGGTGACGACGAAGACGACGACTGACGGAGACGACGACTCGAGTAGACAAGCTCCTCACACACGCTGACAGGACCAGCGGATTTTGAACAGGGATCGCTTTGTGTGTGGCCTCTGCCCTGAGCGCCCTGCCTTCCTCACAGGCAAAGCTCTGCAGATGCATCAGAGAATGAAACACCAGCTCCGTTGTCCCCCCGACTGTATGTCGACGAACGTGGCATTTGCCTTGTGCGCAAGACAGGTTTCAAGCAAAGGCTGCGCTGTATATCACACCTCTCGGACAGTCGGCGCCAGAAGTGTTGGTCACAGCTGATGCTGAATCCACCTCCCCCCCTCCCGTCTGAGAAAGCTTCAGCTCTAGACCTCGCCGACCGCGAGGCCAGGCGCACGGCGCGGCGAGGAGGCCACCCTCATCCCCCTAGCAGTATCCAGTGCGTGTACACACGATGGCAAATGTATATTTGCCAAGTTGTGACATAGTATGTGGTACTCTCTGTACTGCTTGAGACACCTTCATGGTAGCCTTGCTGAATAAAAAGGGCCCGTTGTCGGCGTCGCGGCGTACGTTGTCCATTAGAGACAGAAGGCCGACTGCCCAACAGCGGCCGCTGTCGGTTTTGGACAAAATTTGCTGTTGGGTCTCAAACCCATGTTTGTCCGTACCCATGTCGGGCGTCCAGAAGTGACTTGCCCGAAACAGATCACCATCTCTGAGCTTGGCCTCACCTCATCTCCGTGCTGATCCCAATGACCCCCTCAGTTTCTGAGGGCGCATCCCTGCGCCCTGCGCACAGAGCTCTGAGGCGTGGCGGGCTGTCGGCAGGTGGCCCGGCACGTCTGGCCGCCCTGCCCGTGGAGCAGCGCCACGGACACGGAGGGCGCCACCTTGACGGCCATCGGGGCCCCCCCAAACGGTGCGGTGACGACACCGCGTGGTGAGTCAGAGGGGGGTAGGAGTGCCCGCACGGTTTTGGGACGTGGGTCGTTCTCTGAGGTCGCCTCGAGCGACTGGGGCATCCAGGGTCCCAGAACCGTGCAGTTGGGGGTTCCGAGGTCACCGCGCGGTCTGTCACCGAATCATTTCGTGACCCCCAAGGCCACTAGCTGTAGTTTGGGGCAGGATCATGGCCATGAAGCTATATGCGCAAGCGCCACCTCGCACAGTGCTGTAGGTATTCTTCGTGGCAGACTCGCGAGCGTGAGGCGTTCAACAAACTATGTACATTCTGTTTCGGTACCTGAAGTGGGAGGGCGATGAGAAAGAGTAGCGGGGGAGGAATGAGAGGAGGAGAGGTGGGCAAGAGGAAAAGAAGGAGGAAGAGGAGGAGGGGGAGGGAAGCGGAGGCGAGGGGGAGGCGTTGGAATAGCGGGGTTTAATGTGAGGAGGAGGGAAGGGTAATAGGAAGAGGAGGAGAAGGGAAGGTGAGAGGGTGAAGTGAGGCGAGGGGGAGGCGAGGGAGAGTCGGAGTAGGGCGGAGGAGGGCGTGCGTGCGAGGCTCGCGTTGGGTCGATGCGCCGAGACGCCGCGGGCGTCTGGCAAGAGCTCGCGAACGGCTCGACATTTGGTAGGAGGATGCGGAAGGGATAATGGAGGGGATGTTTTCAGAAAACGAGAGACGGTTATTGTCGAGGGAACGCAAGCATGGATCAAAGTGCTTGGACTAGCGACGGGTCCCACGCGCCAGATCCACGAATCCCTAATCCGTGTTAGCGTGTGCCCGAGACTGACTTATTCGGACGTGGCCGGAGGCTCCCAACTGTTATCGCAAGTTTTCGGTGGGCCTTGGCCGAGATCGGAGGATGCTGGACAGTGACGAGGAGGGGGAGGATGAGGTGGACGAGGATGAGGCCAGGAAGGATGAGGAGGACAGGAAGCTCAAAACGGAGGTGCGACGAGGAGGAGGAAGATGAGGGTGATAAAGAGGAGCATAACGACAATAAGGAAGAGCTCAAGAAGGGGCAGAGGGGGGGGAGAAAGGGAGAGGAGCTCGGACGAGGAGGAGGAGGTGATGACAATATCAAGGGGAACAAAGACAATAGTACTGATGATGAGGAGGAGCTGCAGCAACAGGAGTAGAAGGAGGTAGGATGAGGTGGCGGTGGAAGGAATCGTAGGATATCTCTTCTGTAAGCGCTCACGTAGCTCGCGTACGCCAGACGCGAACAGGATGAGGGACAGCAGCAGCTGGACAAGCAGGTGGATGATCAGGCACGGAGGAGGGGAGGAGGAGTAGCGGCGGCGGCAGGATGATCTGGATTATGTTCATGAAGAGGAGGGCGTGGAATATGCGAAGGAGGAGGACAAGCCGGAGCAGACGTAACGGAGTCGGACCAAGAGGATCAGGCATCTCCAGCATTGAGGTTCGACCTCCGCTCTGCGTCTACTCCTGGAGTTGTGTCGATCAGTGGCTGGGCGTTCTGGGTTTTCGCCTGGTGGGCGCCCATGGCTGCCTCGTGGCCGCCCCGTGCGTTGGCTGGTTTTTGAGATGTTTGCTCGATGGGCTCTCGTGGCCGCTGCGCGGACGCTCCGTGCGCTGGACTGCATCCTATGGGTGCATCCGGCGATCCCATTTCCGACAAGATATTCATTCAATTCTGCCCCTCTGGGGCCACGGTTAACCGGACCCCTCCGCGCATTGTAATCTATTGTTGTGGTATTTGTTCCGTTGCGCATGGGTTGATCTAATGGTATGTTCTTTGGCTTACACCGCACCGCCGACCGTTGGGGGAGAGTCGCTTTTGCGGCTTCCGAGTGCTGCGTGACTTATGCTTGTATTTATATCGAAGACGCTTACGGCGAATCACCGCCGACCCCTGCCCTTTCGGAAGCGCCTATGTGGCCGAACGTTGTGGCCAGAGGCCTGCCAAGCTATCGGACCATGTGTTCCCCGAATCGGTTTGGAAAGCTTTCGGGGAACACGTGGGGGAGAATGAAGATGATGAGGAAGAGGAAGAGCCTATCGGGCCGTCTTGAGCCGTCGGAATGGCGAGAAGAAGCAAATGCCAACATCCTTGAAACACTTAGGGGAAATTGATGATTTTGGTCTCTTCGGGCCCCCCTGGAGGACCTCTTGGAGGCCTCTTGGGCCGTCTTGGAGGTTCCTTGGGGGCCTCTTGGGCCGTCTTGGGCAATATTGACGCCATGCCAGGCCGTCTTGGAGGCATCTTGGGCCGTCTTGAAGGCATCTTGGGGGGCGAGGCTATCGGAGCATGTGTTCCCCGAGTCGGTTTGGAAATCCTTCGGGGAACACGTGGGGGAGGGAGAGGAAGAGGGGGAGAAGGAGGAAAACGGAGAAGGGGGAGGATGCCTCTTCGGAGCCTCTTGAGGTACTCTTGGGCTCGATGAGGCCATCTTGGAACCGTCTTGGAGGCCATGTTGGTGCTATCTTGGGCTCTCTTGGAGCCTCTTGAGGGCCTCTTGGGGCCTTCTTGGGACTTCTCGCGGGCCTCATTGGCCGTCTTAGGGTGTTCCTGGCCTGTCTGACGCCGTCGGGAGCCGTCTTTGGGGCCTCTCTGAACCAGCTTGGGGCCCTCTTGGGGCGCTTCGGGATCGTCTTGGAGGCCATCTTGGGCGTGTTGAAGGCCTCCTGGGCCGTCTTGGAGACCTCTTGGGGCCGTCTTGGGGGCCTCTTGGGCCTTCCTGGAACCATCTTGGAGACCTCTTGGGCGACCTTTGGGCGATCTTTGAGGGCTCTTGGGCCGTCTCGGTCCGTCGGAAGGCCGAAAAGAAGCAACTGTCAAAATCCTTCAAACATTTCAGGACAATCAGTGTTTTTGGCCTTTTCTGGCTTTCCTGGAGGCCCTCTTGGAGGCCTCTTGGGCCGTCTTAGGCCAGCTTCCAGCTAACTTCGGCCATCTTGGTGGGTTCCTGGCACGTCTGACGCCGTCGGGAGCCGTCTTGGGGGCCTCTCTGAACCGACTTGGGGTCCTCTTGGGGCGCTTCGGGGCCGTCTTCGAGGTCTCTTGGACCGTCTTGGGGCCCTCTTGGGGCCGTCTTGGAGGCCCCTTGGGCATTCATGGGGCCCTCTTGGAGGCCTCGTGGGCGATGGTGCGGCGATCTTGGCGGCCTCTTGGGCCGTCTTGAGCCGTCGGAATCCCGAGAAGAAGGAAATGCCAAAGTCCTTCAAAGACCTGGGGAACATCTATGATTTTGGCCTCTGCGGGCCCTCCTGGAGCACCTTTTGGAGGCCTCTTGGGCCGTATTGAGGCCATCTTTGGCCGCCTTGGGCCATTCTGAGGCTATCTTACGCCATCTGGGGTACATCTTGGGCCGTCTTGGAGGCGTCTTGGGGCCATCTTAGCCATCTTGGAGGCCATCTTGGCCGTCTGGGATACATCTTGGAGGCCGTCGTGGAGCCGTCTGGACAAGGAAAACCCCTTTGGAGCCGGGTCCGGGCAAATTTTCGGCAGCCTTTCGGGTGGCTGGCGGGACTCGCCGGAGCCCCAGGGGGAGCTCTTTTAGAAAAGGAACCCAAACCAAAAACGATAGGATTCAGCACGCCAGGCACCTCTCTTGCAAGCAACAGGGGGCGGCGGATCCAGTGGCCTTCTGCCCATCCCGCCACCGTGCCTGGGTTGTGGTTCAGACGCCTCTTGGATGTTCGTTGGAATCTCGTGAGAAGCCTTTCGGGGGCCTGCCCGAGGCAGTGTGGAGGCCTCTGGGGGGCTGTTTGGGGGCCTCTTGGGGTTTCTTTTGGGCCTCTTGGGAGTCTTTTGGGGGCCTCTTGGGACCCCTTGGGGGCCTCTTGGGACCTCCCGGGGGCCTCTTGGGGCGGAAAGCTAGAATTGACAGTTCGTGGTCCCCTGCTTGGGCCCCTCTTGGGGCTTTCTTGGGCCCTTTTGGGCTGTCTTGCGGCTTTGTTGGGCCGTCTTGGGGCCCTTTTGGGCCGTCTTGGGGCCTTCTTGGGGGCGTCTTAGGCCGTCTTGGCGTTGGTTGTCTTGGGGGCCTCGTGGGCCGTCTTCGAGCGCCGGAAGCCCAAAAAGGCGAGAAAGCCAAACACATTGAAAACAACAGATGAAAATCAACGATTTTGGCCTCTGGGGGCCCTCTTGGGAGGCCTCTTCGAAGCCTCCTGGGGCGTCTTGGAGGCATCTTGGACCGTCTGGAGGCCATCTTGGGCGTCTTGGGACGATGTTTCGGCGACTCGGGGCCCTCTTGAACCGTCTTGGAGGTTTCTTGGGGCCCTCGTGGCCCGTTTTGAAGCCCTCGATGCCCCCCTCGGCAGAATTTCTGGAGCAAAATGCCCCTCCTGGGCCGCCCGGTGAGACCGCCCCCCCTCCAAATCGACCGGACCCGGCTCCTGGGGGAGGGGTGTGGGGGAGGGGGAAGCATCTCACACGCCGAATAACCCCAAGGGGTCGGCGGATTTCTCAAAAAGCCGTTTGTACCGAGTATGTTGCGGGGCGTATGTGAAAATCATTACACACGGCGGCGTGGCCTTTTCAAGGTATAGGTATTAACACATGTTCAAACTGTTGGTTCTGTCAGCCAATAGTTTTCAGAATTTTGCCCACGTGCCCACGCGCTCGTTGACACCACAAGAAACCATTACGCTTGGGGTTCTGTCAAACGAGATCACGCGTGCCACCCGCACGCGCATGCCGAACACGTTTATTAACCATCGCGCTCCCGCCAAGTCTTTGCGAGAATACCGTGCAGGCCACACGCGCGCGTCAGTGCGAGCGCACTTCGAACAATCCTTCCAACGCCATATTCGCCCGAAGCATCTCAACACATACGTGTTGAAACGAATACGAACACCCAGTTGTTTTTCTCTGCGCAAATGCCCGAACTTCTAAATTTCAACGGGCGCGTACTTCCCCACCATTACTGACACACTCGTTATGTTCATTCTTATCGTCGACATTGCCACCGGCACCGTAATTATCACACTCCTCATCGTCAGCGTTGTCGGCATCATCACCACCGCCGTCATCACCGTCGTCGTGGATGTCGTCGCCCTCGTCATTTATGTTTGCACATTGCCAGTGTTAACGTTGCCACCGCAATTCTCATCACCATCAGCTTCATCACCATTATCGTCGTCGGCATCGCTTCCACCGTCGCCATGAATATCATCGTCATCGGAATCGCCGTCGTCGCCGCCCAGATTAGTTATGCAAGCAAGTTGCGGATGGTTGGGTGGGTGCGGATGATTCCTTGTTCTACCAGAGAGTATACTCTACCTCCCCACCACCCCGAGGCCAGGCTCATCGGCTCTCTCCGCGTATCGTTACTTCCGTTCAATTCCTAATCCCAGAATTAGATAGTGCCATCCGAACCAAATTGGTATCGACATTCGCTGGCGTCTCATGCAGAAGCATCATGCAGTGCACATGCGTTGATCCAAGGAGAGTTATTGTTCCGATGACCGCTTGTGGCAAAACGCATCACGGGGCACATGCTCGCGCCGCCGCGCGGGCACGGCAACAGCCTCCAGATAGCCTGCCAGCATCAGCCTGCACAGTGTGCACACGTGTCAGCACACATGGTTCATCTCAAATCATTTTAAGGTTCTTCGATGTTTGGGGGGGCCAAGATCCTTTCATTTCTAAGTGTTTTATCCTGGGCCTCTTCCTGGCCACTAAAGAGCCAGGAACAATTAGAAACGAACACAAGCTTTGAGGCCAAAGCAACTGACAATCAAGTTTTGAGCGCATGGGAGCCGATGGGAACCATGGCGCGCTGTGGGCGTGTGCGTGTGGCACAACCGACAACCACCCGTGGAGGTCCTGGTGCCGTGGCTGTGGCAAGGCGGCCCCCACGACGTCATCGGTGGTCACGTACCCGTGGCAGCAGAACAAGCGCAAGCGGGTGCCGAAGCAGCAGGGCCAACGGCAGCCACAACGGTGGACGCAGCCGTGGGCCCAGGGCTGGTGGACGCAGCCTGTGGAATGGCCAGCTCTTGCGACAGCCCCGAGGCCAAGGGCAGCTGTCCAGGCGCCGGCAGCCAACCACGTCGAGGACCTGGCGCGGCTCTGCGAGAAGCTCCACAAGAAAGGCGTGGTGGACCAGGAGCTGCTGGCGGCCGTGCAGAGCGCCAAGGACAAGGCGGCCCAGGCAACTGAGGCGGCCAAGCCTGGCAAGGGCTTGGATGACCAGCTGCGGGTGGTGCAGAACAAGATCACGCACAAGGAACGCACGGTGGCCAGGGCAGCCGAGTACGTGGAGGAGATGCGCAAGGTGCTGGCCGACGCCCAGGCCAGCTTCAAGGCTGCAGAGCAGGCGGCACAGGAGCGCGCCGACGAGCTGCGTGCCCTCACTGAGAAGCGCGTGGTGCTGCTGCAGCAGATGTCGGCCAAGGCGTCGGAGACCACAGACAGGGCGAAGGAGGACTCAGAGTTCATGCAGGCGTACAACGAGCTCAAGGACGCCCAGAGGAAGGCCCATGAGAGCGAGAGGGCCCTGCGGGAGAAGTACAAGGACCACTTCGCCAGCGCCCCAGCACCAGGGGGCCCACCTGCAGAGCCCGAGGCCACGGACCCGATGGACCTCGATGCAGCAGCGCAGGAGAAGTTCTTCGAGGACTGGTGCAAAGGCATCGGTGTTGACAAGGACGTCATGGCGCAGAACATGGGCGACAACCTTTCTGTGGCTGATCGCGTGCGTAAGCTCTGTGAGTGCGCACCCGTGGGGGCAGCCAAGCGCCCACGGCGGGGTTGACAGCGCAGGCCAGCCGTGGGCCGACGAGGAGTGCGGGGGCCATGGGGGCCTACGCGAGGCGCTACCTGAGGGCCAGCCTAGAACGCAAGTCCCAGCCCCCAGGGGCACCTGCGAGGTAAACAGCGCGAGGGGCTGGGCTCAGTCGCCAAGGTTTTTGCTGGAGCCTGCCCCCTGGTGCACCCACGGGGTGAACAGCGCGCGGGGCAGGCGCGCCTCGACGAGGGCACCTGGAGGTGGTGCTAACGCAGCGCATGCAGAGCAAGGCAGGCGCAAACGAGGGCGAGGCAAGCTCTCGAAGGGGATTGAGATCTACACCGCCAACTGCAACACGTGGGCCACGGGCGTCGCGTTCGTTGACGAGTACATCACCAAGCCGAGCTGCGTCCTGGGCCAGGAGCACAGGCCGGACGATAACTGGAAGGAGGAGGTGCAGGCAGCGACCTGCAATCGAGCGCGGGCGATTGCGATGACGCCCAGTGCGACGGGAGCTCGAGGGGGCCGCAGCGCTGGGACCTACACCATGGTGCCCAAGTCCATCGGCCTCACCTGCGCGCATGGCCAGCAGGAGCGGGACTGCTCACCCACAGGCATGCGAGGGCGCATATGTGCGGCCGATGCCCGCTATGGGCACAGGAGGAGTGCTGTTGGTTTCGGCACATTTGTGGACAGGCGAAGGGTTGTCAGACGCAACCTGCAGATCCTGGACCGCATTGGCGAGCTCACAGAGATGCATGCTGTCCCTTGGATTCTAGGCATGTGCGCGCAGTTGGAACTCCACATCTTGCACGAGTCGGGCTGGCTCCAAGACGTGGGAGGAGTGCTCCACTCCACAGGCAAGGCTACGCGCGACAGCATCGGAGGAGGACGTGAGATCGACTACTTTGCGGTTGCCAAGGGGCTCAGCCCTGCCCTCAGCCAGGCAGAGAGGGTGGAGGACAGCGAGGTCTCCCCGCATTGGCCAGTGCGGATGCGCTGCCTGAAGCAGCCAAGGGAGGCCAAGGTGCTGCGCTTTATCAAGCCGCGTGCCTTTCCCGTGGCGCTGCCAGTCGGGCGCGCGCCGCAGCCGCAGCAGTGGCCGTCGTGGCCGACCAGCCACACGGGCAGGCTCGACCAGGAGGACCTGGACAACTATTGGCGCCAGGTCTCGCGCACGGCAGAGGAGGAGCTCCTGGGCATCTGCCAGATTCCAGATGAGGAGCGCCCACGGCACCGCGGCCGAGGCGATGTGCCGAAGACGGTGCTCACGCCGCTCCTGGGCCCCAAGGCGAGGGATGGCGTTGGGCAGACGGCGGAGGCCGCGGCCTGGCGCTGGGCGGCCAACAGGATCGGCAGCCACACACTGGTGGCACAAGCAGCCAGGGCGAAGCGCCCAGGCCCGGCTCGGGCGGCATGGCTACGTGAGCGCCTTGGCAAGGCGTTGCACCGAGGGCGACACCGCTTGCGGCAGCTCGGGGCCACGGGATAGTGGCTAGACTACCTCCTCTTCGACATCGAGCGCTGGCGGCTACATGAGGATGGCGCTGAGGAGCGGCGCACCGCAGTCATCGAGATACGGCGGTGGCTCCTTGAGCAGGCCAACAAGATAGTGAGTGCGGTGGCTCAGGAAAGGCCCCAAGCGTGGAAGGGGCCGCCCCAAGGATGGCAGCAAGGGTGCAGCAGGTTTCTTGCGCCGCATGGCTCGCTGGCGCCATGCCGAGCGACCCCCCGCGCCCATCGCGAACTACAAGAAGGACGAGTTGGAGTTGCTTGACGGGCAGACGCTGGTGGATGAGCATGCCCACCAGTGGTGCCAGCTCTGGGCCTCGCACGGGGTCGATAGCAGAGGAGAGCACGACCGACCTTGGGAAGGACGAGTCTACCCCGCACCACTCGTCAGAGTCACGACCGATCGGTTCAGGGAGGCAGCCAGGCTGTTCAAGACAAGTACTGGCACAGGTCCTGACTGGTGGCACCCGAGATGGTGGACGTGGCTATCGTCAGAGGGCATCCAGGCGCTGGCTGCCCTCGCAGAGTACGCACTCCACTACGTTCATTGGCCTACCCAGGTAGAGCTGCTGGCCTACTTCCTGGTGCCGAAGCCGCACGAGGATGGGTGCCGCCCGCTGGCCCTTTTGCGCTCCCTGGTTAGAGTTGTTGGAACGTTGATGGCAGATGAGTATCGCAAATGGGAAGAGATAGTCGCACGGCCCTATGACTGGGCTTGCAGAGGTAAAGGTGCTGAAGACGCGATGTGGGACCTCATGCTCAGGGACGAGAGCAGAGGACCACATCAACGCGGCCGTGGTGAAGGACCTGTCCAAGGCGTTCGAACACGTCACCACGAGGCGCTTGTGGGAGCACGGGCGCAAGCTGGGGATGCCAGAGCAGGTGCTCCACTTCATGATCTCGATCTTCACTATGGAGAGGGTCGTCGCGCTGGATGGTATGGTGGCCTCTACACGGATGCGTACGTGGTCGGCAGCGGCTGCAGGCAGTCGAGGTGGCACACGGGCGCTCAAGTGCTTCACCATCATCTTGTTGGACATGGTCATCGCCAGGCCGTGCCTCGAGGGGGCCAAGAGGTACGTCAAGCTCTACGTCGACGACACCACGCTCCACCTGCAGGGCGAGCGGGAGGCGGTGGTGCACGAGGCGAAGGAGTCTTCGATGGCATACATACAGGCAGCTGAGGCAGAAGGCCTCCCGCTGTCGCTCACCACGCACAAGAACGGCGTCACCAAGAAGGGCAAGAGCTATGTCTACACGGCAGACAAGCAGGCCAATACCAAGTTCAAGCTCTGGGCGAAGGACTGGGGCCTGGAGATCCAAGAGGAGGGCGTGCAGCTGGGCGTGGACTTCACAGGCGGTGTGGGCGCGCAGCGGCGGCCCAAGCAGCAGGAGCGCGTAGAGGTCATGGTCACGAGGGGTACCAAGCTGAACATCCTGAAGAAGCAGGGCGCCAGCCTGGGCACGGCCAAGGTAGCTAAGCTGGGCTTCTTGCCGTCCATGCGATACGGGGTGGCCTATATCGGAGCGCCGCCGAAGCTCATCGAAAGGGCTCGCATCAACATGTCGATGGCGCTGAGCGGCGAGGCCATGGGCAAGGGTCGCACCTTGCGCCTATGGCTCGAGGAGGCCGACCCAGCGGTGAGCCTCACCATACGGCCAGTGGTGAAGCGGGCTGCGGTGGTATGGAGTAGGGCCATGGACGAGGAGGCTATGGTCGCGGCACGGAGGAAGGCGTCTGCGCGGCTGGCCACGGCAGGCAAGGTGGCATGGTCGGCAGTCAGAGGGCCTGCAGAGGCAGTCCTGAGGACCATGCGCGACCTCGGCTGGTCATGGCCTGCGCCGTGGACGCTGCTCACACCAGCGGGCGTCCTGGTGCCATTGCACACGGTGGCGCCTAAGACGGTTAGGTACAAGCTGGAGAGGGCCATCGAGCGGCAGGTCCTCGCAAAGTGGGCCACAGAGAAGGGCATCGCTGAGGAAGTCCCGGTGCCGTTTTTGGAGCCGGTGAGGGCGCTGCTCAAGAAGCGCAGGTGGGCTGCGCATCAAGGCGCCATCAAGGCCTACGTGGGGCAGGACTACTGCACGCAGGCCAAGCTCCAGCAGCGCGGCACGGTAGCCGACGGCATGTGCCAGCAGCGCAGGCGCGCGCAGGGCACTCAGAGGCACCGCTTCGGGCGCTGCGAGGCCCATGAGGAGAGCAGGACCAAGCTCGCCGACAAGCATGCGGGCACTGTGCAGCGCATGGCGGGCACAGGCGAGAGCTTGCTGCTCAACTGCGGCCTGGTGGCGCACCCCATCCAGGACGTCGAGGGCGACACCCAGATCGAGCAGTACCACTCGGTCAACGCAGAGGGCGGCGGCATCTGCGAGGACGACGTCATGCCGTTCATCTCGGGGGTCTGCTTCACCGACGGCTCGGGCAAAGGCGCCAACACGCTCAAGGGCTACGGCTGGGGCTACATGTGGTTCGAAGAGCCTGCTGATGGAGGACAGTATACGGCGCTTAGTGGAGCATGCGGAAGCCTGCCAGGAGTACGAGCTGACCTATCGGTGGGGCGGGCCGAGCTCCAGGCCATCTGGTATGCCCTGAGCAGGGCGACGGCCCCCACCACGCTGGTCACCGACTAATGGCGGTGAGGGGCATGAGGAGGGGACGACTGTGGTGCACGGCGCCGCAGAGGAGCAATTGCGACATTTGGATGCGCATCTGGAATGTCGTGGACGAGACCTTCCCGAACATGGATGGCCTCACGGTGGTGCGTGTGCGGTCGCATGGCAGAGGGCAGAACGCGTTCCACGTGCACGGTAACAAGATCGCCGATGGGTTGGCGGTCAAAGGAGCGCAGCTGGCCATGCCGCCGCAGTGGCAGATCGACGTCTGGCAGGACCGCTGGAAGACGGTGCAGCAGGTGCTGGACTTCGTGGCAGACATGGCAGTGGAGGTCGGCGACTTCGGGGACGTCGCGCTGCCCACCAAAGAGGAGGCACGGGCGCAGCGCCGACGAGAGGCCCAGCTGCGAGGACGGCAGCCCGAGGCTGACGAGACGAGGCCTGCCATGACATCGGCAGGGAATGCCACGGCTACGGTAGCGCCAGCTGTGGCGGCGGCAGCGGCAGCGGCAGCGGCAGCAGGCGCATCGCCTGAGGAGGTGGCTGCCGCAGCAGAGGAGGCTGCGAGGGTGGCGACCCAGCCAACAGCAGCAGCCGCGCCTGCCGACGACGAGATGGAGGAGGACGACCCCATCGAGGACTCCGACGGTGGCGGTGTAGCCGCAGGGCGGAGTGCGCCTGCTGGCCCTGCGGCGCGAGGACGGCCGCGGGACCCGACGACCAGGAGGCACAACATCGCCACGGAGGGCCAGTGGTGCAGATGCCTGGACTGCGGTGCGCGCTCCAAGGTGCTGGGGGCCCGAGCGGCGCAGTACCTGCGCCAGCGGTGCCCTGGAGTGCGGCAGCGAGTGACGTATGAGGGTGGCTCTGGTCGTGGCGGTGGTGTAGGCGCGCATGTGCGTAGGAGTCGCAGCCGTGGCCGAGGCGCCCTGATGCCTAGCCCCCAGCCGCCCGAGCCTGTTGCGCCTGGCTTTCCTGCTGCTGCTCCTCCTCCTCCAGAGGGGCCAAGCGCGGAGCCAGCCCGTGCTAGTGGAAGCTTGGCCAACAGGATTCTTGACCCTGCGCAGGGGCATCAGCTGCACCGCGCGGGGCCGTATACTTTTTGTGGCCGATGCGGGGTGCGATGCTCAGGGAGAGTTTGTCGTTCCTTGGGTGACCGCTGCCGAGGTCAGACGGCCTCGAAGCAGGTCACCAGCGCGAAGACTAAGCTGCTCGGTGGTTGGCACCCCACGCAGGCGGGCGTGCGTGTAGCCGAAGCGGCAGTGCGGCTCACAGACAGTGAGGTCCGCGCCTTTTACGGGGTGGCCTAGTGGCTGCCCGCCGTCACAGCTCGCGCGCAGCCGTTGCGCCGCGAAGCATTGTTACGGCAAGAAACATGAGCACGATTAGAAAATGAACGACGTGCATTTGTTCAGCCATCCCGCCGAATGAGGCCATGCGGGCCACCCGCGCGCGCATGTCGAGAACGTTCATCCACCATTATGCGCCCGCCAACTCTTTGCGATAATGCCGCGCGGGCCGCACGCGCGCGTCTCCGAGCGCGCACGTCGGGATCGTTCCAAAACCATTAATTATCCAACCATTTCGTCACGTGTGTTTTCAAAGAGGTACGACATCAATTTCCAATGGCACCATGCCAGGATACAGGATTTTCTGTGGGCGCGTACTGTCTCATCATCTCGTCAGCGCAGTCAGTACCATCATCGTCAGCGGCATCATTGCCATCATCATCGTCGTCATCATCATCGTCATCATCACCATCATCACCATCAGTGTCGTCGAGATCATCACCGCCACCGTCATCGCCGTCATCTTCGATGTCGTCGCACTCGTCAATATTCTGCGCGCCGGTGCTTCCTCTTATCACCACCTGCAACATCGTCATCATCATCGCCAGCATCACCGTTGGAATTGTCATTGCCATCACCATCATCTTCATCACCATCGTCGTGGTCGATATCGTATCGTCCCCATCTCCACTGTCATCGCCATCGGCATCAGCGCCATCACCACTGTCATCACCATCGTCGTGGCCGTCGCGGTCGCCACCATCGCCACCACCACTCCGTGACCTGCAGGACGGACTTGTCTGCGTGTCTGCGCGGGTGAGTTCCACGCGCCCCTGCGGTCGTTTGCATCCTGATCATATGAGCTTTGTGAACAATGGCACCCCATACATATATATATATATATATATACATATGGTCCAGGGCTTGGCCCTCACCCCCCCAATGCTGATGCCATTGGCCCCCCCCCCCCGCGAGATGGTCCCTCCGCCCCCCCCTGTGGGCGTGGCGTGGTGCTGCGCTGCGGTGCCCCCCTCCCCCCCTGTGGATGTGGTGTGGTGTTGTGGTGGTTCAGAGGTGGGCGTGGCGTGGTGCTGCGCTGCGGAGCCCCCCCCCCCCCCCTGTGGATGTGGTGTGGTGCTGTGGTGATTCAAAGGTCGTCGTCGTCGTCGTGGTCGTCGTGGTCGTCCTCGTCGTGGTCGTCGTCCTCGTCGCCCTCGTCGTCGTCGTCGTCGTCGTCGTCGTAGTCGTCGTCATCGTCGTCGTCGCCGTCGTCATCGTCGTCATCGTCGTCGTCGCCGCCGCCGCCGCTGGCGTCGTCGCCGCCGCAGCCGTCGTCGTCGTCGTGGTCGTCGTCGTCGTCGCCGTCGTCGAAGTCGTCGTCGTCGTCGTCGCCGTCGTCGTCGTCGTCGTCGTCGTCGTCGTCGTCGTCGTCGTCGTCGTCGTCGTCGTCTCTGGGACCATACCATCTCGGGGTGGGGGGGGGGCCCGAGGAATCCTGAGACCATACCGTCTGGGGGGGGGGCCGTGGGCCCGGAGCCCGGGACCATACATGGACCATATATATATATTGTATATATAGGTGTGTATATATATTTAAATAACGTGTCTGAAGTGCAAGAACCCACGGCTTAGGAATCCGCTCTGGCAAGCTCTGTGTTTGAAGAAATTTTGAGGCGGGGTCCCGCCCTTCTCGTCGTCGCGGGACGCAGGAGCCACGGACACCTCTGCCCCGGAGCTCTTCGCAGCCAGCGACACGAACCCGGATGGGGAACGGGGGTCGTGGCCCATTCTTGCGCGGCATGGTGTGAGAGGAGGAGTGCGGCGGAGGGGGGGAGGAAGAATGGAGGGGACGAAGAGGAGGATGAGGAGGAGGAAGAAGAGGGAGGGATAATGGAGGGCAAGAGGGAATTGATCGAGAGTAGCAGGAGAGGGAGTAGGGAAGATAGAAGGGTGAGGAGGGGAAGAGGAGGAGCAGGAGGAGGAGGAGGAGGAGGAGGAGGAATAAGAGGAGGAGGCAGGGGTTTAGGAGTAGGAGCAGGAATGGAGGGGAGGAGCAGCAATGGAAGGGGAGCAGGTTTCGGGGGGATGAGGAGGAAGATTCGAGCGGAGGAGGAGTGGTTGGGGGATGAGGAGGGAAGAGACGAGAAGAAGAAGAAGAAGTTGAACCAGGAGGGGAAAGAGGAGGAGAATAGGAGGAATGATGTTGATGATGGTGATTGTGATGTTGTTGATGATGATGAAGATGATGGCGACGATTGGTGACGACGCGGTTGTTGCTGAACATTCCCCAAGCAGTGCTTGCACTTGGACTTGTTACTTCTGTTTTAAGGAACTGGGCCGAGTCATCGGTCTGGCGGCTATGTGGCCGCCGTCGCCGCCCCGTCGCCGCCTCGTCGCCGCCCGTCGTCTGGGCCGTGTCTTCGGTTCGACGTATATGTGGCCGTCGTCGCCGCTCTGTCGCCGCCTTGTCGCCGCCCGTCGTCTTGGCCGTGTTTTCGGTCTCGCGGCGATGTGGCCGCCGTCGCCGTCCCGTTGCCGCCTCGTCGCCGCCCGTGCATTGATCAACAGATGCGGCACAACATAGATTGCACAGCCTTGATTGCACGACATAGAAGGCTCCAAATCGACTGCACAACATGTGCGGCACCACAAATCTTGCCCCACAGAGACTGCACATCATAATTTGCCCAAAATACATCGCACAACGTGTGTTGCACCACGTCGATTCCTTCACATAGATTGCACCGTATAGATCGCACCGCACAGGGTCCACAACATAGGTTGCACACTATACACTACACAACATAGATCACACCGCCTATACTGCACCGCGTATATCGCCCCACCTATAGATTGCGCAACATACGTTGGCCCTGATAGATCGCACCATCTTAACTGCACAACATAGATTGCACAACATGGGCTTCACGACAAGGACTGCGCCACGTGGATTTCTCCAAATTGATTCCAGAGCAGATACTGCCAGAACAAAAAAACGCTGCTCTTGGGCCGCGCTGGCTGACACAAATTATAAAAGCATCATCCGTGCTGGACCCCCTACATCTGCCTGGGCGCTCTCGCCTCGGCGTTGGCTGCGTGTCCTATAAAAATTGAAACTTACGCTCACGCGTTTCAGGCTACCGCCCAACTTGCCCCCCCAACAAGAACGACGGTACAGTGACAGACTTCCCTACGGCTTGCTCCGAGAGGCCTTGGCCAGAGAGGGCCCGAAGTTCAGGAAGTGCGCTCTCGCCTGAGACTTGTTTGCAATTTAGCGCAAGAGGGGGTCCTGTTGAGCAGTCTTGCTGCTACGTGCGGGTGCCAGAACGGCCGTTTCGCTTGAGACCTCTCGCAAGTTAGCGCTACAAAGGGGTCCTTCAGAACCATATGGCCGCTACCCGCGGATGTCGGAATGGCTTCGTCGCTTCAAATTTCTTTACAATTCAACACCACAAGGGGGGGCCCTAGCGGCCGTTTCGCTTGAGACTTCTTCGCAATTCAACAGCACTGAGGAATCCATAAGAACAGTCTTGCGCTATTCGCGGTGGCCTCAGGAAGCCGCAGGACGCTCCAGGGATATGTGTTCGGCAAGCGTGTTTCAGCCTCTCCGCTCCCAGGAGGCCCCAGGAGACACTTTTTCTGGAGTGGGATCTATCTTCCGGGAGCGGTTTTGTGCATTCCCACCTTCAGGAGGCCCCAGGGGGCCCCAGGAAGCATGTTTTGGATTGGGATCTGTGTTCGGGGGGCGAGGTTCGGCCCCTCCGTCCCCTGGAGGTGCCAGGCGATACGTTTCTGGATTGGGATGTGTTCGGGGAGCGTTTTTCCGTGCCCCCACCGCAGGGAGGCCCCAGGAGGCATCAGGAGGCCCCGGGACAGATGTCTGTGTATAGGGATGTGCGTTCGGGGTGTGCTTTTTGCCTCCCCCCCCGCAGGCTCCGCCAGCGTAGGTTTTGCCCTAGAAGTTTCGCCGCCCCTTTCTTGCGGCTCGAGCCCAGTTTGCGTTTTACGTATAGTCGAATGCGTTGTGTCGTAAGTATGCTATTATAGATATATATATATATATATATATACACACACATGTGCATGTGTGTATACATTCTGTAAATATACACGCAGAGAGATAGCTCGTGCCCCTCGGCTTGGGCTCGACCCCTTCGTGTTTCACGAAGTTTCCTATACATTGCCCCTGGACTGGTGCTCGAATCCTAGTTGTTTCACGGAGGCTCTTATAGATTGCCCCCCGATTGGGGCTCGAACCCTTGGTGTTTCGAATCGCCACCGCTCCCCAGAGTCGCAATGACGTTTTTTGTCGCGCGAGCTGAAAACGAGAATGAACCTCGGGAGAGGTGGTGGCTCGACCTCCTTGGGCGGGAGATCTGGGTGTGGGAATATCGTCCTTTTTTCAGACGGCTCCCCCGAGAGGGGTAGCATCATGCTGGATGCATGGAGCATGTGGAAGCATGGCGCAGGAGGGTAACAAATGTGTCGCTGCCGAGGGCTATGGGTATGTTGAATATGAAGTTTGTCATGGGGATGGGGATCGGGAGGGGGAAAGCAGAGAGGAGGATTAGGATTATGCTGCTGATGATGACGATGGTAATGCTGCTGGTGATGATGATGGTGCTAATCATGATGGTGATGCTGATGATGATATGATGTTGATCGTGCTGTTCCTGCTGGTGGTGATGATTACGATGAAGATGAAGATGCGGATGGGGAGGATGATAAAGATAGGGAGGGGAAGGAGGAGGGACGAAGAGACGGGGATTGAGGATGAACGGGACGTTCGGAGTAGGGAAGGGAAGGAGGCGAGGAGGAGTATGTGTACGAGGAAGAGGAGGAGGATGACGAGGAGGGGGAGGAGGAGGAGGAGGAGGAGGGGAAGGGCGGGGTTAGCGGAGGACTCGCTTGCCTGATCCCTTCAATCGTGTGCATGCCAGCTGAGGCGACGATGAGGAGCCCACCCATATCCTGGCCTTTTCCTGGGCGTCATGGAGCAGCCCCATGAGTTCTATCCCCAAAGGGCATACCGAACCTGTAGCCGAACGCGTTTGGCTCCAATTATCTCCCCCGCATTTCACGCACGAGCGCACCCTCTGGGACATTCGTATCATCCCGTGTGCGCGCGGCATTGGTTGGGCAGCGTTCTCTTGAGCAGTGGCGGAAACCAGCGCCGTGTGTTGGCTCCGAGTGTGCAGGAATCTTTGCTCCCTATTTTCTGCCGCTCCTCCTCCCCATCCGCCTGCCCTCCCCTCCCCCCACGCCGCGGGAAGTGCTGCAAACGTCACGGGGCCGGTGCGGCGCAGCCGGCGTTGAAATTGTTCAAGCAGGTTTGCGCCCAGTCTGGCGTTAAAATTGTTAAAGCTTTATTGGCCGAATGGATCGTGCGTGTGGAGTGCGCGTGCCGCGCGATGCATCACAGCAAATTAATTCGCACGGTCGTGAAATGGTATGAATTCAGATTCCTCCTGTTCTGTTCTGTTTAGCACTGCCCGCGGATGATGCTGCGATTTGACGTTGCCAGCGTTTGCGGGGGAGCGCGGCTTCACACGTTGCAGCAGGCGCGATCCCAGATATTTGTAGTGTAGCGCGTCACGGAACAGGTAAATCAAAAGCGCAAACAAACAACAACAAAAAACGCACGAGCGCACTTTGCATGGTAGCTGAAAGTGTGTCGCCCTTGCTTTGTTCGAAGGACTGGTCTATGACCTTATCGCACCCCCCTCTGAGTACAACAGAGGTTGCTGCCATCCCAGCGCTGCAGCTGATAACGTCTGACTGCGGCCTTCCCTCCGCTATTTCGCTGAGTAGTGATAGAGACCGCTGCCACTGTTCCCCCTTATCGCCCACGCCGTTCTGAGCACTGGTTTGTCCGATATCGAACTCTTGTTTCGCCTTGCGCCCTTTTCGCACGTCCTGACTCCACCGCTGTAGCTGACATCGAGCTCTAGCTTCGCCTTCCCCAGTGTAGCTGCTGACCTCGGGCTCTAAATTCACCCTCCTCATACAGATGCGGTGTGACAGAGCCTGCTGCCACCCCCTGCTGCCACTGTTTGCCTTCTTGCACTGCCAGCACGAACCGCCGCTACCTGTCTTCTAGCCCGTGCTGACCTCAGCAGCATTGTGGCTGATGTTGTTTGGCTCGTCCCGCATTGCGGATGACCTCGGGCTCCAGCTTCACCCCCAGTTTCTCGCAGAGTGGTGCCAGAGCCCCCTGCCGCACTGCGCCCTTCTCGCACGCGCTGCCCCCCGAATTTTTTCCGGCCGTAAGGAGTCGTACGGCCGGGAAAAAAACGCAGGGACGTCAGCGGTTCTTCGCAAGCCTTGGTTCCAACGTTGTGGCTGATGACATCGGGCTCCATCGTCGCCTTCGATCTCACTGAGTAGCGCCAGCCACTGCTCGACCTTCTCACACGCACGAACTGGCCCCGTAGCTCATGACATTGGCTTGCGCGGCCTCTCCTTACTTAGACTGCGCCCTTCTCGCAAGCCCTGATCCCAACGTTGTGTCTGATAACATCGGGCTCCATCGTCGCCTTCCAACTCGCTGAGTATCGTCAGAGTTTGCTGTCACTGCTCGGCCTTCCCTCACGCACGAACTGGCTTCAGCCCTGTAGCCTCAGCCCTGTAGCTGGTGACGTTGGCCCGCGCGGTCACGCCTTTTTTCACACGGGCGGCCCCCAGCGCTGTACCTGATGATGTCGGTCCACGCGTCGCTTCTCGCATCAGCAACGCCTGCTGCCAATGCTTGCCCTTTCTCGCCTTGGCAGCGCTTGCTGCCATTGCCTACGGTTGCGAACGAGCTGACTCCATCGGTGTAGGTGGTGGTGCTTGGCTCCTGCACCTGCGCTCACGCGATGATAGAGATTGCTGCCACTGCTCGTCCTTTTGTCGCACTGGCAACAGCGGCTGCCAGTGCATCCGTTCTCGCGCGATCTGATCCCAGCGTTACAGTTGACGGTGCTGCTTTCCCTAGGGCTTGAGTTCTGCACTGTTGCGGCGGCCCGGCGTCGGCGTTCGCCACTGCTCTCAAAGGGGCGGAGTAGGGGCAGGAAGAAGAGAGCAAGGGTGGGACGGGGGAGAGCACTCCTCCTGGCGGCCTCGCCCGCGCCTGATCTCAGCATTGTAGTTCGTGATGTTTGGGGCGGCGATTCTTCATGATGGCCCTCGAGCGCGAGGCCATTCTGAAGTCGGCGCTCGAAACGCCCGCGCGCGCCGCGTGCAGGAGGGTCGCTCGGACGCGAAATTGCTAGGAGGTAGGAGGAGGAGGAGGAGGAGGAGGAGGAGGAGGAGGTGGTGGAGGAGGAGGAGGTGGAGGAGGCGGGGGAGGAGGAGGTGGAGGAGGCGGGGGAGGGGGAGGGGGAGGCACGAGGAGGGGAGGGTCTCCTGGCGGGGAGCCTGGCCAAGCGCATCGAGACAGACGGCTCCACGGTCGTCAGCGGCATGGGGTCGCACGCTGTGAGCAAGGTCTCTTTTGGTTCCGCCTTTGTCCGGCCCCTTCCCAGTCGTCCCTATCCTTGCGTACTTGCGTTCGCCCCTGTCGTTTTTCCGTCTTTTGTTGCAGCTTGCCTTCCTCCCACAAGTATCCATCACCGCCCTCGTTTCGTTCTCACTCTCATCCGTCTCTCTGCCTCTCCTCCTTCAGCTTCTCCTCCTCTTTGTGTGTCCTCTCTCTCTCTCTCTCCTTCTCCGCTTCGTCTTGCCGCTCCGCCTTCTTAGCCTCCTGCTTCTCCAGGTCCTTGTTCCAGCCCCTCTTCCGCTCTGCCTCCTCCCGGTGGCCATCCTTCACCTCATCATCGTCCCCCTCCATCAGCGCTCGGCACCGCACGCGACTGGAACTCAGCCGCACCGTGGCTGTGGCTGACTGTGGCTAACTTGGGCTACCAAAGCGACTTTGCAAGTTTCGCGCTCACTGCGATCACATGCTTTAGACCAGCAGTTCATCGCCAGCAGCATCGCCTCTGAAAGCGAGTGTCTCTACACCACCGACCTGCATACCCAGATATTGATGCACATCATGCGCGGCCAGTGTGAACAATCAGCAAGGAGTGTGACTGAGGACGTGGTCGTGGGAGCTTGGCACACCAGGTTGTCATATTGCCTGGTGTAGGACGGTGTGACCACAGCGGGCGAGAAAGCGCCGTAAACGAGAGGTCCACCATCACGACGCAAAGAGCGTCGCGTTTCTTAGTGCTCCTTCGAGGGCCATCGATGCCAGGCTCCGTGTGCGGTGTGATTGGGCTCGGCGTGGACGACTCGGCTTTTGGTGTGCACGTGCCAATCGAAGCGATCGTGGACATGTCCAAAAATCCGCAGCATTCATGGCGGCGCCATCGACTGATTCTGGGTCGAGTCCCAGAATTTGGCTGGACATTTTGGTGGCAAGCCGCGTGCATCACCAGAGGGATGCGCTGCAGCCGCTGCAGCCCGCCGAAGTGGCGAAGCTAGAAGCACAGTACCTTGAGGGCCAGGCAAAGATGGAGAAGATAGTCGCCACGCAGGGCTGGTTCAGGGACCGGCATCCTGCCGATCTGTTTTGTTCGGACGTGGGTTGACGTCTAGCTTGAGCCCCCTGCAGCAGAAGCTGCCCAAGGTGAAAATTGGCGATCAGGCCGAGCCAGCAAGCGCAACGCGCACGTAGCAGGACGCGCCCCAAACACAGCTGGTGAAGTCTCCTGCCGATCTGGTCGAACTGGTGCGCGAGGGAGCTGCACGCCGCGTGGGCGCTCCGTGCCCGCTCCTGGTCTTGCCGCTCACCGCGACGGCGCGGCGGTGCAGTCACCCGGATGGGGGTGCGGTGCGGTGGCGCCCGCGGCCCGGCGACCTGGGCGCCCTCCCGGGCGCCGGCGGCACTGCGGTTGCGCGCCTCGCCGCGCAGCGTATCGCCCCAGCGCCGCAAGGGCCAGGCCAACCAGGTGCAGCGCCGCCCCGCGGCCGCGACGTGGCGTCCGAATTCGCGAATCAAAGAAACCAGCGGCGCCCGCGCCCCACAGACACGGGCGCGGAGACGGGCAGTGGAGTCCTGCGTGGCGCTCCAAGATGGTCTGGGAGTGGCGATCATTTCTGAGCTCGCCATGGGGAAACGCCACGTCTTCGAGGGTCGGCAAGTGGCTGAAGTAGAAGTAGCATGCGACGGCCCGCGCGACACTGACAGCGACTTCCAAGCTCACAGCGAGACAGTATGCTCGTTCCAGGTGATGAGGGCGGCGATCGGCAGTGGGCAAGAAGTCGGTTTGCCATAAGCAGCACGTCTCGCATGTGGCAGGCGACCCAGACAATACTTTATTGCCAGCCATGGCCCATGAAAATGGCGAGTTCAATCGCAGTGTAGCCGCCCGTCTTTTGGCACTGTTGACTGCGCAGTTGCACAACATCGCGAATAAGTGTGTTCCGGGCCTCACACTGCTTGGCCAGATGCAGAGGTGCCCGATGACAAAGAGCAGGCTGTGAACGCGAAGTGCGAGCTGGTGCCGATGCGCACCTACAATACGAACGCAACGAAACCAATTACACACGCAGGTACGTCGGTAGAACGAGCGTCTTTTGTTTTGTTGCATGTCTCACATGTGGGCAGGCCACCTCAGACTGCCGTCCTCGTTACACGCTGTAGTGGCACGCTGCCGCGTGGCCGCTGCGAGCGCGCGCGCCAGGGGCATTGCTTCCGCGCACAGGGGGCTTCTTCTGGCGAGAAAGAGGTTTCTTCTTTCCGTTGTTCTGTGAGGCAGCGTGGGCCTCGGGAAGAGCGCGTTCTGCGGTCGCTCGGAGGGGGGGGGTGGAACCAGAACCCCCCCCCCGCGACGTGGATCGGGAAGCGTAGCATAGCATCAATAACGCCATCGGCCACGCGGCCGGGACATGACATGCGGCGGCATTTACCCTGCCGGGATCATGTTCCCGGAGGGCCTCCGGGAACATTAAAATCAAAGGCTCGGCAGAGCCGAAATTCGTGACATGTTCGTTGCCGTGTTGTGCGGTGCGTGAGGCATAGCGCAGCGTGGTACATTTCTGCCAGTGCTTAGGAGAACGACTTGCGGGCGGTGCGTCAGACATGGCAGGCGTAGCATGTCGTCAGTGAGCCGCGGGGAGAGTGGCAACGCCAACCCCGCGCCCATGCAAAGTATGAAGCTGCGCTGGCACGTTGGCTCAAGATGGAGTGATCTCAGGAGAAAAAAAAACATCCTTTGCCCGTCCCGGTGAGGAAGAGGAGTCAGTCTCAGCGGCGACGCAGGCTGCCCCTCCGACTCTCCGTTTCTTGCAACGCCCTCCTGAGCTTGAAGCTCAGGATCCCTGTGGACAGCAGCCTCCGCCATCCTCTGCCCATGCCCCCGGCGGAGGCCCATCGACTGTTGAGCTTGATAGCTCAGGGGGGCCCTTTCGACGACATTGTGCAGGAGGCTGAAGAGCAACAGTTTTGAAGATGGCATTTGATGAGTCGATCGTGCCCCGTGGAGGGCCAGACGAGAGGAGAGCCCTGCAAAGGGTTGCGAGCCCAAGCGCTGCCCTGGCGCCACATGGCTACACGCATATGCGGCAGTGCAGGGCGTGCTACGACGCGATCGTCGGCCCGGCGATCAGGTGCAGCGCGTGCGAGGGCGACGTCCACGCGCGCTGCATGCAGGTCATCGGCATGTCCCCCGTGTGCTTCTACTGCTTGGCTTGCAGGGACGCGCTGGCTGCGCAGCGCAGCTCGGCATGGACTGGCCACGTCGCAGCCCAGATGCGCGCGTTCGCGGCTAGCGGAGGGCAGCTGGCTGGCCAGGTGATCGGGGCGACGGTCAGCGGCGCGGCGCAGGGGGCACTGCGGCTTGTCCAAGGAGCCGTGGCCGGCGCCAGGCGGACCTGGACTGGGGCAGGCGCGGCGCCGCCGCCGGCGCGGCCGCGCTATCTGCCGCCGCAGCCGCTCGAGCACGACAGCCAGGACAGCCAGCAGCTGGACGAGGTCTGGTTGGCCAGGCAGCAGATCGAGATCCTGACCAGGAGGACCGAGGAGCTCGAAAGGCAGCTTGGGGGTCACGCCGCCCCGGGAGGGGCGAGCCTCGACGCGGGCGCGCTGACCGGCGGGCCGCCCAGCTCCCCGACGGATCGGGGAGAGCAGGGCTTTGCTGGAAAGGAGGAGGAGGCGCGAAAAGAGGATGAGGACACTGCAGCGCAGGAAAGGCAGGAGAGGCGTTGACAGCAACGCCGCAGCAGGAGCGAGGGCAGCGTCTGGTGGGCCGACCAGCCCAGATGCGTTCCCGACCAACGCGAGTGTGGGCGCGGTGGTCGCGGCTACCATCAGGGCCCTGGCAAGCGAAGGTTTGGCCGGCGCTCAGGCGAGCTGGGCGCAGGTGCAGGCGCCGACCGAGGAAGACCGGTGGCTCGACTCGTGGGCTACGCCAGGTGCCGCCCCCAGCCCGCGCGCGGCGACGGCCGTAGTGGCCGTGGGAGGAGGAGGAGGAGGAGGCGCTGAGGCGCTGAGGAAATAAAGCATCGCCAGAGCGCCCCGCAGCCAGGAGGAGGCAGCGTCGGAGATGTTCCGACGAGGGCCATAATAAGCCATCGCGAAGGTCATGGTGATGAAAGAGGAGGCGGATGCTGCTCGCCGACACGGGCGCGACCCATGAGTTGAGGTCGATTCCGATTGGCACCGCGCCCGAGGCTCCCCACAGGATCATCGAGCTGCAGGTGGCCACGAGCAGCATCGACGCGACCATCGGTGACGACGACATCGTCTACGTGCCGAGCGAGGTGGAGCTGCAGCCGCTGTTCCCCATCGGCGCCTACTTGCACGAGCGCGGCCTTCGCCTCGCGTGGGCCGCCGGGCAGGCCGCGATCCGCCTGCCGAGCGGGCGAGACATGAGGCTTGAGCAGGTCAGCGGGGCTCCGTGCCCGGATGAGGAGAGTGCGGAGCAGCTCAGGAGTTTGAGGAGGGGGCTCCGTCAGGGGGGAGGCCAGGCGCTGGTGCTGCGCGCGGTTGCGGCTGCTGTGAGCATCTCGGATTTGGCGCGCCACAGGGCGGAGGGCCATCCGAGGTTCATGCGGGAGTGCCGGGAGTGCCGTTTGGCAGCGGGGCGCATGAGGCCCCATTATCGCCTCGACCCTTCATTTCGGCCGGGAGGCCAACTGAGCGTGGACATATCCGGCCCCCGCCCGAAGGGATTATGGCCAAGCTCGCTCGCCGAGGATGGCCCTAGGAGGGCCTGCTACTTCCTCGTGGCCGCATGCCAGGTGCTGACCGAGCGCGAGGTGGAGGACCAGGAACGCATGGTTAAGGGCGCCAAACGAGCAGCCGGAGTCGAGGGGCCCGCGGAGCCGGCGCGCGGCGCAGCTGACGCAGGCGCTGCCGAGGAGCGGGGGCCCGCAGGACCGGAGGGGGTTGAGGGGTAGGACGAGGTAAGAACATGGGACTACACGAAGCCTTCGGAGGGGAAGACCTCCAAGGAGTGCACCGCGGCGATGGGTGAGATCATCGGCGAGGTCAACCTGGAATTCCAGGGGCCTGCCGTGTTTCGGCTGCACGGCGACAGGGCCGGGGAGCTGACCGGGCGCGCCGTCGACGGCCACGTGGCACCCGGGCGCCTCGTCGCAGCGGCGTCGACGGCTGGAGGCGAGCCCAACTCCAATCCCAGGGCCGAGCGCGGGATTGGAGCGGTCAAGGCCAGAGCGCGCGCAATGCTCATGGCCGAGGCCCTCAATGCTGAGGATCGGCAGGCACTCTGGCTGGCAGCTGCCCAGCAGACCGCGTGGTGCCAGCGCCGGGAGGCCCGCGGGCGTGGCTTCGGAAATTGCCCGCCCTTCGGGGCAGCGGCGACGAGCAGGACCAAGGAACGCCCGAGGCAGTTTCGAGCCTCGCGCGCGCAAGCAGTACTTTTTCGGGGTGGTTGACGGTGTGAGTGGTGGGTGCCTGGGCGAAAAGGGCCTGCTGGGCGGGTGTTCGAGGTCTCGTCCAGCTTTGTGCTCAATCTGAAGGCGCGCGAGGCCCAGGAGGAGGATGAGGCCCAGGAGGAGGATAAGCAGGCTGAGGAGGATGAAACCCAGGAGGAGGATACGCACGCCGAGGAGGACCAATCGGCCACGCGGCCGGGACAGCATCCGGCTGAGGAGGATGGGGCCCAGGAGGAGAAGAAGCAGGATGAGGAGGAGAAGCGCGCAGAGGACGCAGCAGCACCAGGAGGAGGCAGCGGGGAGGACATCTTCGCGGTTCAGTCCGAGGTGCGAGCGTTCTCTCGCCCGGCGTGCAGGGGCCGCCATCGAGCGCAGACCCGCGATAAAAGGGGCCGCCTCGGAGCTCGCGCGGCGACGGCGACGCCAGCGAGGAGGGCGAGGAGCGAGGAGGAGGTCGAGGAGGAGCCGCGGAGGAGAGATGCACATTGTGCGATTTCGAGCCCCCCTCGGCCTCGGCAGCGAAGTAATGTTCCCGGAGAGGCCTCCGGGAACATCAAAAAGCATGAAATTCGGCAGCCGGGAATTACCGGGGTGCACCCCTAAGCATCTACCGTGACAGCGTGAACGTGCATGTCGCATTCACTGCCGCAGCCGATGCACCTGACGGCGGAGGCCTGGACGACGCGCCTCCGGAATATCGCGACATCGCGAGGGGTTCGGCCATGCAGATCGCCAGCGTCGCGGACGCGCGGAAGGCGCATGGCCAGGAGCGCGAGGAGTGGAAGCTCGCGCTGGAGAGCGAGCTCGTGTCGCTCCGTGAGGCTGGCTCCTACGAGGAGTTATCGCCCTCCGAGCGGGCAGCAGTTTCGCCGCGCAGGATCTTGCCGATGAAGGCGGTGGCAGGAGCTAAGGCCCCCGACCCGACGGGGAACAGGAGGAATAATATTCGGGCGGTCGTCTGCGGGAACCACCGGGAGCGCGGCGACGACGAGCAGGTCTACGCGGCGAGCGAACGTGGACATCTCTCTCCTCGGCGAGGGCGGCCCCGGCCGTGGCGCCGTGCAAGGGTTGGGCCGTGGGCGCCCCGAACATCATCGCGGCGTTCCTGAACGCGGAGCTGCCTGAGGAGGTCGGCGAGGTCGTCGCGAGGCCGCCGAAGATTTTCGTCGAGCACGGCCTCTGCAAGCCGGGCGAGCTGTGGAGGGTGGAGCAGGCGATCTACGGATTGCGAGTGCCCCCGCGGGCATGGGGCATCGAGCGGGACGGCGATTTGCGCGCCGCGCGGGTGCAGCACGAGGGCATCGAGTGCAAGCTCACGCAGTCACTGGCGGGCCCCTCGGCGTGGTCCGCGGCGCCGGTCGTGGAGCCGAGGGTGGAGTCCGAGCGCAAGGTGCTGGGATACGTGTTGGTGTGCGTGGGCGACTTCCTCATCATGGGCGCTGGGCAGCTTGTGGCAGCGCTCGCGCGCGCGTGCCAGTCCTTCTGGAGGTGCAGCGCCCAGAACATGGTCAGTGTTGTCGCTCCGGGCGAACTGAAGCACCTCTCGTTGACCATCGAAGCGAGGGCCGACAGCTTCTTCATCCACCAGCGGGAGCACATTTCGGACCTGTTGGAAAAGTGGGGGCTGGATAAGGCCAACGGCACCGGCGCGATACAGTTCGAGCCGACCGGCGACGAGGAGGAGGCGGAGGAGCCGGAGGTGGGGGACGTGAGACTTGCCCAGAGGACGTCGGGGGCCCTCCTGTGGCTCAGCAGCCGGACCGGGCCTGACGTAGCATTTGTAGTGTCCCGCGTTGCCTCTGCTGCCTCTTCGCGCCCTCTCTGGGCGCTCCGCCTGGGTAGGGCGTGTGCTCAGGTATCTCATTGGCACTCGTACCTGTGGGCTGTTGTATATAGCTGGGGCGGGTGAGTTGCGCCTGGGGACTTTTGTGGATGCTATTTTTGAGCCCGACTGCGGCCAGTCGGGCGTAGCAGCGTACGTGTGCGAATGTTTGGTCGACTGGAGGTCGACCAAGCAGGCGCAGCCTGCCCGGTCGACGGCCGAGGCTGAGATCGCAAGCTTGGCCACCGGTTGCATCATGATGGAAGGCGCCGAGGCGGTGCTAGGATCGACGTTCGTGCGACCAGCGTCAGTGTGCTTGTGGGGCGACAACAGCGCGTCGCTCGCAGTAGCCATGGGCCAAGGCTCGTGGCGCACCCGCTGCCTGGCCAACAGGGCCAGCGCTCTGCGCAGCAAGCTGCGCCAGGGGACCTTGCAGCTCGGGCGCGCCCCCACTGCGGAGCAGAGGGCGGATGGCCTGACAAAGACTTTACCTGTCCCTGGCATGGCTCGCACGCGCTCGGCATTTGGACTCCGGGCGTAAGCGGCGAGTGTTTTTAGAGAAGCCATTTTGGCTGGAGCGCGGGCGAAATGCTGCCCCGCGATCCCGCGGGCCGAGTCGGTGCGACTCCGCGCTCGGCACAGGCCGCGGCGGAGAGGAGGAGTGTGGATCGGGGAGCGTAGCATAGCATCAATAACGCCATTGGCCACGCGGCCGGGACATGACATGCGGTGACGTTTACCCGGCCTGGACCCTCGGGAAATCATGTTCCCGGAGGGGCCTCCGGGAACATTAAAATCACAGGCTCGGCAGAGCCGGAATTCGTGACAGTTTCGTTGCCGTGTTGGGCGGTGCGTGAGGCATAGCGCAGCGCGGTACATTTCTGCCAGCGCTTAGGAGAACGACTTGCGGGCGGTGCGTCAGACATGTCAGGCGTAGCATGTCGTCAGTGAGCGCGGGGAGTGTGGCAGCGCCAGCCCCGCGCCCATGCAAAGTATAAAGCTGCGCTGGCACGTTGGCTCAATATGGAGCGGTCTCAGGAAAAACATCCTTCGCCCGTCCTGGTGAGGAAGAAGAGTCAGTCTCAGCGGCGACGCAGGCTGCTCCTCCGACTCCCCGTTTCTTGCAACACCCTCCTGAGGTTGAAGCTCAGGCTCCCTGTAGACAGCAGCCTCCGCCATCCTTTGCCCATGCCCCCGGCAGAGGCCCATCGACTGTTGAGCTTGATAGTTCAGGGGGCCCCTTTCGGCGACGTTGTGCAGGAGGCTGAAGAGCAACAGTTTTGAAGATGGCATTTGATGAATCGATCGTGCCCCATGCAGGGCCAGACGAGAGGAGAGCCGTGCAAAGCGTGACGGGGGGGGGTTCGAACCCCCCCCTTCCGTCCCACTCCTCTCTCCTCGGGCCTGCGCCTGCGTCGGCGGCGGCTGGCGGCGGCGGCGGGGACGACGATTTCCTTTTCTAGGCAGGCGCCGGCGCCTGCGGCGGCAGGCGGCGGCGGCGGGGAGCGTCGACGAGGACGACGGGGGTGTGGTGGTGGTGGTTGGTTGTGGTGGTGGTGGTGGTGGTGGTTGTGGTGGTGGTGGTGTGGTGGTTTGTGGTGGTGGTGGTGGTGATTGTGGTGGTGGGTGGTGGTGCTGGTGGTGGTGGTGGTGGTGGTTTGGTGTTGGTGTGGTGGTGGTTTGTGGTGGTAGTGGTGGTGGTGGTGGTGGTGGGTTGTGGAGGTTGCGGTGGTGGTTTGGTGGTGGTGCGGTGGTGGTTTGTGGTGGTGGTGGGGGTGGTGGGTCGTGGTGCGGTGGCGGTTGTTTGTGGACATTGTGCTGGTGGTCGTGGTGGTGGCGGTGATGGTGGTGGTGATTTGGTGGTTTGTAGTGGTGGTGGGCTGTGCTGCTGGTAGTGGTGGTGGTTGTGGCGGTGATCGTGGTGGTGTGGTAGATTGTGGTGGAGGTAGTAATGGTAGTGGGTTTTTGCGGTGGTGGTGGTGGTTGTGAGTTGTGGTGGTGGTGGTGGTGGTGGTGGTTGTGGTGGTGGTGGTGGTGGTGGTGGTTGTGTGGTGGGTTGGTGGTAGTGGTGGTGGTGGGTTGAGGCGGTGGTGGTGGTGGTAGTGGTGGTAATCGTCGCTGCATCCCCGCCGTCGCCAAGGTGGTGGGTGGGTTTGAACCCCCTCTCCCCCCCCCCCTGGGCTGCCTCTGGTCATCGTCGCTGCGTCACCGCCGTCGGCGCTGCTGGCGGCCGCCAGCGCCGGCCCCAGCGCTGGCGCCGAGGGGGGGTGGGTGTGAAACCCCCCAGAAGGGGGGGTGTTCGGGAGGGGGGAGGTTTTGGGGGGGGAGGGGAGTCCCCCTGGTTTTGATCGACGGCGCCGACAGTTGATGGGGGGGTCCCACCCCCCGGTTCGAAACGCGCCGCCGAATGTTTCCAAGGCGAACGCCTGTGAAACGCGCCCTCTCGGACCTCGAGCAGTGAATTGCTGCATTGCGGAGGTGAAGCGTATGTTGTGTAAGTTATGTGGTTTAAGATATGCAGTGTAAGCTTTGCGGTGTGAGTTGTGTTGTGCACGCTGTGTCGTGCAAGCTAAGAGGTGCAGCTAATGATGTATGATATAGGTGATGTGAGCTGTACTGTGTGAGCTATGCCGTCTGAGATACATGGTGTGCGTTATGGTGTGTAAATTATGTTGTGTGAGCTGTACGGTGTGAGCTATGCTGATTCACGTGTGTGGTGTGAGCTGTGTGGTGAAAGCTATGCCGTTCAAGCTACGTCGTACAAGCCCTCTAGTATTCATGATGCGGTGCGACCCATGTGGCGCGTGGCGAGAGCTATGCGTTACAAGCTATGTGGTGCAAGCTGTGCGGTGGGAGCCAGATTGCGCAAGCTATGTGGCGTAAGCGCATGGGGCGCCCACGGGGCGCTCACAAGCGGACGCGGGCGCCAACGAGGCGAAACGTCGGGAAACCCACCCATCGCACGGGGCGCCCACGAGGCGCCCACGAGCGGGCACGTGCGCCAACGCGGCGAATCCTTGGGAAACCCACCCATCGCACGGGGCGCCCGCGAGGCGCCCACGAGCGGGCACGGGCACCAACATGGCGAACACTTGGGAAACCAATCCAGTTTTTTAAGATCTAAGTGAGAACCATACACAGTGCAAGCATTG
This sequence comes from Prorocentrum cordatum, assembly GCA_963575745.1. NCBI lineage: Eukaryota > Dinophyceae > Prorocentrales > Prorocentraceae > Prorocentrum > Prorocentrum cordatum. Next base: position 95,500 of record CAUYUJ010018760.1, read on the forward strand.
TGTTGGGGAATTGGAAGCTTGACGACGGGCCGTGACGATGAGCGTGACGTTGCGCGTGCGTGCCATATCCATTATTTATATCGCTTATTACCGCAAGGTGTTGAAGGCCTTGCTCGTAGCCGAGACTTACCTCGAGCGCAGAGGCAAGCTCGATGGGAAGACGATCGCAGCGACTGTCCGGAACGAGGCGCCAGCATGAGAAGGAGGAGGAGGAGGAGGAGGAGGAGAAGGAGGAGGAGGTAAGGAGAGGAATCTGACGGAGAGGAGGGGGACATGTGGCGGATGATACGGGGGACGGTTGGGGCGGCGGATGTTTTTGAGGGATCGATTACGGGCGTTGCACAAGTAAGCCTCTGACGTACCCCGAACTATGGCCAAGTATGGCGGCCCCTGAGGACCGTTTCCCATGCATCTTCGAGAAGTGCATTTGGCAGGCGGCCTAAACTCAGGGCATGGGCGACAGCCTCACCACTATGGTTCCCCTGTGGACGGCCACAGCAGTGGTGCCCGGTTTGGTGGGAGGGAGGGGAAGGGGGAAACGTGAGGAAAGGTAACGGGAAACGCTCAGCACCGCTGAGGGCATCACGCGCCTCGGTGGACGCGAGTATAGTTCCTTCTGCGCCTGAGGCGCCCGCGTGACGCTGCCGTTTGGCCACTGGTGGGCAAGCGGTGAAGGAAGAAAAACTAACGAATACATCACGAGTGGAGGAGATCCCGCGCCTGGAGCCTGCGACATGCCCTGGCCAAACCCGCGGAGCTCTGGGATGCAGCAGCGTTTGCTGTGCAAGGGCGGAGTAATGGTATACGTTCGGAGCCGTCTACTCGCGGGTGCGCAAGCACGCGCGTGTGTGAGTGGCAGCATGGCCTGGAAGGGGGGCTGCTGCGCAGGGACTTGCCGAGGTAAACACCTAAGCGAGAGCCCTGACGCATAAACAGCAGTGTTGTATTACCTCCTCAGGCAACACTGTTTGCCTGCGCTGCCTGGCCCAGCAACCCTCATCTGGAAGCGAGCAGAGAAAGGTGGAAGATTTGGCAGGCACGGCTGCTCCTGCAGCAGCCACCAGGGGAACTCCCCTCGCCTTGGGCCTGAGTCCGTTGGCGTTTGGTGGAACATGCTCCGAAGCACTGTGTCAACGCGCCTGACGGTGAACGCATGTTTAGTGAAGCCTGAACTGCATCATTCCCCATGAACCGATGTGCACTAGTTTGTATGTGTATTGTTAGTTCTATGTGGTGAAAACTATTTTGCGTTATCTTGTTGGGGCAGTCTATGTGGTGCAAGCATCATGGTACAACTTGTGTTGTGCAATACCTGTTTTGCCGCTAGCGATGCGCAATCTAGGTGATGATATCTAGTTTGCGCAACATATCTGGCGCAATATAGGTTGGCCCATCTATGTGGTGCACTATCTGTTGTGCTATCTAGATGGTGCAATGTATGTGGTGCAGTCTATGTGGTACAATATAGGTTGTGCAACATAGGTGGTGCAACCTATGGTGTGCTATCCAGATTGAGCAGTCGATGTTGTGCAATCTACATACTGTACTCTATGTGGTGCAGTATGTGTGGTGCAATCGTTGCTGTCCAGCGTAGATTGTGCGATCTGTGTGGTTAATATATATATATATATATATATGTATATATATGTATATAGATGTATATATATATGTGTGTGTGGTGCAGTCTATGTGGTGCAATTGTATTTTACCTATGAGTTGGCACATCCCATGCGCTTGCAAACATCCCACCCACCCACCCGCAACTTGGTTTGTAAAACCCATGCGGTGGCGATTGCGATGCATGCTTGGCGTTGGCTGGTGCATCTCTGCGGCCGCGCCGAACCTAGCACGCGCGCGCAGCGGCCAGCCAGTTTGACGCGGCCGACACGGCCGCGGTGGTGCTGACCGCTGGGCGCATCCCATCGGGCACTTCACTGCGAGTCGGCGAGTTGGGCGGGCGCGGTATCATGGCAACGTGTGGCGACGAGGCGGCGACGATGCGGAGACGTCGGTCACACGGACGCCAGACCGGCCGTCAGGCACAGTTCCTTGCAAAATAAGTTAGAGCCCCTGAGCGCAACTATGTGTGAGGAAATTCACACAAATGATACAATATCATCCCATCCCCCCGCCCGTTGCGACTTGTGGTCCAAATGGCACGTCGCTACAACCAACCACGGAAATCAACCCCGCCTGCTACCCCCTGTGTTCCGTGGGTGCCAGAAGGCGCCGTAGTGTTCAGCGCGAATCCGAGCCTATACGCGCTTCCCCGCTAAGGGTGCTCACCAGTTCCGCGCAAAAACATCAACACCATCACCTCCGTCATCAGTATCGTGTGTGCCACGATGTGGTGAGAGTGTTTACTATTGGGATACGAGCTGTGCTGAAAGTGTGTCCGGAAAACATGTATTCCGAGTATCTCAATAGTGCTCCCTGGGCTACAAGGGTCCCCTGGATTTCGAGACCCCCCCCCCTGGACTACACTGCGCGCCCCCCCAGACTACAGGTCCCACTTCTGGATTACAGGGGCCCCCCAGGCAACAGGCACCCCTCCTTGAATTACGGCGCTAAGGATTTCTTTTTCGGGCTTCCATTCACGAACCACCGAATCGCCCAAAAATAGGGCCCATATGAGAAACAAGCTGCCGAAGTTGTCTCCCTTGTGCTGAACAAGGGCTGCGCGCGTGCGCGCGCTGCGCCCGCCTGCCGACGGAAAAGTGCGCGCGCGTGCTTGTTCGCGGGTTGCCCGTAGCCTTTCGGCTCGCGGGGAGCCCTGTGAAGGCCCGAAGCACCCGACGGCAGGAGGCCCGGGCGCCTTCTGGCCGCGATGCGCCCGCCCCGGGGCCGGCGCGGCCCCGCCGCCGCCCTCGCGGCCGGGCTGGCAGCGGGCGCCCTGGCGGCCTGCCGCGCCGGCGCCGCCCTGGCCGTCGGTGGCCGCGTCGTCGCCGCAGCGCCGCGGCAGTGGTCGCCGCGATGCTGCCGCGCCGCGGGGGCCGCAGGCGAGGCCGCCGACAACGCCTCCGCGCCCGCCAGCACGGGCGACAGCCCTGCAGCGGCGCCCGGCGCGGGCCAGGTCGAGGCGTTCTTGCGGCTGTGCGCCGCCAGCGACCGGGGCCAGGCCGGCGGGCCCGCGCTGCGCTTGAGCCTGGAGGCCGCGGTGGCGGAGCTGGAGGCCTCCAGCCACAGCGCGAGCGTGTCCAGGTCGCCGCTGCTCGAGGGCTCGTGGCGCCTAGTCTACGCGTCCGAGGATCCGACCAGGTGCTCGCCGTTCTTCTGGGCGTTGCGGCGCCGGCTGGCGGGCGTGGAGGACCCGAACCCGCTGGGGCGGCTGCTCTTTGGGGGCGGCGATGTTCTCGAGAACGCGCTGGCCTTCACAGACAGCGTGCCGATCAAGAGCGTCGGTGTTGCCACCCAGCAGCTCCAGGCTGGCCGGCTGCTGAATCAGGTCGTGCTCAGAGTCCTCGGGGCGGGGGAGTCCAAGATGACCACAACCTGCTCCTACGAGGCCGACCCGTCTCTGCCGGGCGCGCTGCTCGTAACGGTCGAGACAACCCAGGTGCTCGGCGCCACGCTGGGATCCGAGTTGCTGGACCTCATCAGGTTCCCCTCGGGCGAGCTGCTGGGGGAGAGTGCGAGGGTGCAGATGCAGGTGACCTACTTGGACGACATGTTGCGCATCGTGCGCGACGTGGCTCGGCCCAGTGCCTGCTTCGCGTTCGCGCGCGAGCCGGAGTAGGCGCGACCGAGGGAGCGCTCGCCAGAAAATGATTTTGTTTAGAGCGATCCCCACCGAAATCTTCGGCGTTTGCTCCCAACGGTGCGCACGTCGCGTTTGAAATGTTATGGAATGTTATGTGGTTGGATGCTGTGCTACGGTGCGGTATGTTATGCCATTGTATGCTGTGCTACAGGATGTTATACCATGGTGTAGTATGGTATGCTGTGTTATGCATGATTGCATGAGGTTTGGCGCTATATTCTGTGATACATGAACAATGTTGTCATAGCTTATGGTATTGGATTGCGTCATGTTCTGGCATGGGGTAACATCGCATGTCGTGATATGTTATGTCATGACGTGTCATATGTGTTGCGATGCTGTTTACATAAATGTATACATATATATATATATATATATATATAGATATGTCATGTCATGTGTACTGTGATGATGTGCAATGGTGTGGTGTGCTATGTCATGGTATGTCATGCCATACTCGCATGTGCCATGTTATGGTATGGTCTGCGCTGTAATGTTGTGGTGTGGATGCTCCGATATGTCACATCATGCGTTGGCATGCTGTGTTATGTGGTGATGTGCGATGGTATTCGATGTGAGACTATGCCATGTTCTGTTCTGATATGATCAGTTATCCGATGATGTATTACGGTATGCTGGATTTGGCATAGTATGTAATGATCTGCGTTGTGATGCTGTGATATTGTATGCGCCAGTTTGTTGAGGTACGTTATGTTACGATAGGTTATGCCATGGTATGGTATGGTACGGTATGCTAGGATATTGGTTATGTTCGGTGGTGTGGTGTTATATTTTGTTATGCCATTTCTTATAGTGTTGTGCTGTACTACGCTCTGCTGTGTTAGAATACCGCTCTGCCATATCATGAATTGTCGGCGCAAGGCGGCGCTCTCGGGGACGCTCGGGGGACCTGGGGATTTGGCGGCCGCGGTATGCAGAGTGGCGCGAGGCGGGACACTCGGGGGACCTGGGGATCTGGGGGCCGCGGTGTGCAGAGTGAGCGAGTCGGCGCGAGGCGGGACACTCGTGGACACTCGGGAGACGTCGGGATCTGGCGGCCACGGTATGCAGAGTGGACGGGTCGGGAGGGCTATTCTTACAATCTAACGACACCAACCTGTCGGGCGGGGAAACAATTGTTCGCGGGTTGCGTGTCGCTTGCGCTTCGCGTTCCCCTGGGTGTTGCCAGGCTCGCACTTGTCGCCAATTAGTTGCGCCCTCGGGAGGCCTGGCGAAACGGCGCGAAACGTAGATCAGCGTGTTCCCGCGCCCTTGGGTTCCACACGCATGGTGCTCCACGAGAGCGTTGTTTCACGCTGCGCTCTGCTGAAAACGCTCCACCGCCCGACTAGACGACGCCCCCCAGATTACAGGGTATAGGAGTTACCCCCGGACTACATTGGCCCTCCTCCCCTGGACCACAGTTGCCCTCTTGATTTTTGGTCACCCCCCAAAGCATCGACGACCTCAGAATCCCCGCTGTGACTCGATTGTTCGAAGCACCGCGGCGCCCTCGAGCGCATGATTGAAAGAGGTGCCGGCGGTTGTCTTAGATGTTTCTCAGTGCGAGGCGACCCTCGTCTGTCATTCAGATGGGAGGTCTCGGGCGCACAGCTGTTTGGCATCTGCTTCGGTAATGTGGGCGCCTGTTCACGCGTGTCAGATTCTGGCACGCTACCCGGTGTCAGGTTTCATGGTCGAGGCAGTGCCGCTCGATGATGCCATCCAGTTCGTGCCCAGACTGGCTTCTAAACATGAGCCGGCCAAGCGTGCCCGAGCAACATACTTATTATTTTAGACGGTCCGCACTTCGCTCCCAGTGGCCGACCTGCCTGAAAGGCCAAAAGGCTGCCTACAGAAGCGCGCATCCAAGGACTGTCGGGGCTCGCCAGCTGGCATGGACAAGCAGCTACCCACGGTATGGAGCGCAAAGACGACACAGTGTCCAATGCACCAACTTCATCCAGGGATGGACGGCCTGGAAAACAGCATCAAAGGCGACTACATGCCTACAAACCCCACCGCGCGTGATCAGACCTGCACGGCCCTCGTGATGATGATGCTAGCGCTTCGGGAACCAAGGACCTGTCTCTCCCCATTCTCCGAACAAGAAGGGACAGGTGATATCGTGGAGGCCGTCCTGGGCATATGCAAACCTGGCAGCTCAACCGGCACCACATCCGTTGCAAGGGACCGTCATTTCCCGACTGTCGGAGAGGCCCCTACACAAACATCGAAGGCACCTGGGAGGACAACGACATGTGTCAACGTCTGGCTACGGCAAGGATTGCAGGGTGGCACGAGGGACTCAACTGCCGTTGGCTGTGGACTGGGTGCTGGGTGGGGAGCCTCGAGAAGCAACGTGCTGATGTCCCCGCAGGTGACTCGACGCGCGAAAAGCTGGCCAACCTACGGAACAGCATGCCCAGCAGGACCACAGCCTTCAGTCTGACACCGCCTGTGCACCTCCCGACCGGGCATGCCACAATCGCAAACCCAAGCGCCGACTGCCTGCTATGCGACCTCCTTCTCACACCTGACTCGGCCAACGAACCCAAGTTGACAGGCGTGGCGACGACCGCTTCGGCACAGAGGGACTCAGGTCTGAGGTCTACAGTGCTACCTGCGACGGCTGCCCAGAGCCCTAGCTGTTATGCACCTGGAAACACGGGCAGCCAGCGGTCGGGCGCTTCGTCTGGCGACCGACTCCTGGCAGGGAGGGCGCCGAGCAGTGCGACCTCCCCGGGGCAGCTGGATCGACTGCTGGGCGAATGGCGAATGGAACGCGGGGTGGTGCTGCGGGAATTGTCTTGCTCACATCTCTGACGCTGCTCCATCCGCCGTCAACCGCATCCTTGCGCGTGGCGCGCTGTTGACGCATCAAGCCCCCCCCCCCCCTCAGCACGGACATCCAAGAGGAGAAAGGGGCGCGGGGGGCCTCGCCCCCGCACTTGGCGAAGCAAGAGCGCAGGCACCACGCGGCGACGACGGCGACGGGTGCCGGTCACCATCTGAGACGTCGCCACTACCCACACCCAATCCAGAAAGAGTTGACGCAATCAAGGACATGCTTCCGAACATCACGATCCCGCAACTGCCGGACGTGGCCAACGCCAGGCTCGACCTTTTCGCCCAGGCATGGACTGGCGACAACAGCGGCGCACAGGGGCACGCCCCTGTTCAAATGTGCCTGCGCCTCAGACGTATTGGCGCAATTGCCTGCGACATCTTCTACGTGCTTGCGAACCAGTGCGAGTTGCCGGACAAAGGATTGGACGCCAACTGGCTCGCCGTTCTGGTCTGCTCCACCCTGGCCTGGACGTCCCCTCCGACGGGACTCACTGCCGACGGATTTGTGCCAGGCACGGAATGGGATGATAAAAAATGGGCCGCTGGACTGGTCGCGCAACGCCTCATCGGGAAGGGCGATCGGCTAAAGAAACTGGGCGGCACACGTCAACGAAACCCTCCGCGGGGACAACCGAGGGCCCGCAGCACAGACGAACTCGCTCACTGGCTGGCCAAACTTGACATCGAGAACGCCCCCGACCATGCGATGCGATTGGATAACATTAGCTTGGGAGCACCGGACAGATGCATGCGCCCGCGCGGGATGGGATCTCGGCGAATCGCCCCAAGCCGCGCCGCTGCACCATTCGACATGTCTCTTCAGGAGCTTAAGGAGGAAATGGACACGGTGGCTGATAACGCCAAGGAATGCATCCTGTCCACGTGCAAGCCTGGTTCTCAACGGGCACGCGACGAGGAGGAGAGGCTGGGTCTCTTGATCAGCGAAGTCATGGACGCCTCTCTCGGGAGGCATTTATTTCCTGCTCGCGCCGGCGCGGACTCAACCGGCAAGCCGTCGTCTCGACCCGAAGGTATACGAACAGTTGCAAGGAAGATCAGGGGCAGCTCAGGCAGCGAGCCTGCTGCCGCCATAGATGAACACAGGGGCCCTTGCGGCGGCGACCCGGACTGCGCTCCGGATAAGGTGAGCGAGGAATCTGAAGCGGACGTAGCAGACGAGCCCGAAGGAAGCCCAGCTACAGGTGATGGACACAACGCCGAGACGGCTGACGACGAAACATCCAGCGCCACAGACGACTGACCCCCGCTGCCGAGGAAGCAGGATCCGCCACGCCGGGCCCCTCCGGAAGGGCACGTGCGAGGCTGGGGACAGAGCAGCAGACGAGGACAACGAGACGGTCCCACTCAGCACAACGCTGACGACAGGATTGTTTCCTCGCGCGGATACAGGGACCAGTGGGGTGACGACAGGTCCTCAGACAGCCAGGCCACGCATTCTCGCGACGACGCCTGGCGCCACCAGGACATTCGCACGGGACACGACGGGATATTCAATCATGGCATGCGGGTGCCCTTTTCCAAGAGCCCACTGTCCATCCACGAGCCCAAGAAGAACGACGGGCCCAAGATGCACGACGCACCGCTGCGCGCGATCGACTCTCTACTCTCTTGGGAGTCCGACAGCGCTTTCGCCCTAAGGATGCAGAAAGAGCTAGGCAGCATGTTCAGCGACCTGTGGCGCGCACGCTGCGCCAAAACTTGACCCATTAACGCCCGGCCGACCTTCGACCCGGCACTGCGGCCGCCACGCGTGCGCCGGGTTTTCCTCGGCGCCTGGAGGACTGCAAACTACGACATGTACCGCGCCGACCATATCCTGCGCGCCAAGACCAGCTGTCGCAGCCCAATTGACAGGCTCACGGCTGTCAATGACGCCTCCAGCTCAGGAGCTGCCAGCAGCAGCGGGGCCGCCGCCTCCAGTTCCCACGCAGCGGGAGGGCGCCCGAGCAAGGGGAAAGGCAAGACGAAGGACGGACCCGATTCGCTGGGCAAGGTTGGGAAGAGGAACCGAGTAACCGAGAGCCCATGGAGTTCATGGCACGAGAAACGGTATCGTCAGTAATATTGGGCGTGGGGCATCACCCAGTTCCGACGAGATGCTGCTCTGCGTCGCGCCGGGTACGTGGTGCCCCGTGCGACTACACTGCTAAATCGTTCTCGTGTGCTTGCGGCGGTTAGCCGCGTCCCCCTGCTCCCCCCCCTTCTGCCTCCTTCGCAGTTGCTGCGGCTCAGCGCTGGCATCAGACTGGCGGCCCACCGCGATTGCCCATGCCATGCGCCCCATTGAAGAGCGCCCGGAATGCTTCATCGACTGCACCCCCTTGAGGGCTCTTGCAGTAATTAGTGCATGGCTAAACGAAAAACAAAAAAAACGCATTGCCTACACCCGCTGGCGCGCATGGGATGGCGTGCTAGCTCAATGGAGGACCTCATCATCCGTGACTGCGCGCTGTCTCGCGGCCGAAAGAGCCTAGCTTTTCCCGGGGATTCGTCTGAAGGGCAATGGTAAGCTGGTGCCAGTGGCGGGTGTGCTGAGGCAAGCTTCGATACCGAGCGCCTGGCGCGCGCGCCACTGCACGCAGGATTGTAGTGAGCTCTCCTCCTTCTTCTCCTTTTGCTTCGGCAGTTAGCTGGCTCTCCCTCTCCTGCGTCGCTGGGGCCACGTACTACACCGGGGCCGGGTGGTGCGGTGCCTACCGGCTGCCTTAAGCTGGCGCCCCCCCCCCCCCCCCCCTTCTGGCGGCCGAAAGGGTTCAGTGGTCTCCGATGCTCGTGTCTCCTGCTTCCTATTGCCGCGGCGGTTAGCTGCCACAACGGGTTGCCTACTGTGCCTGGAGTGCACTTCCCCTCCTCTCCCTCGTTTCGCCGGGTTTATCCCGCGCGGCTGGGGTCGCCGCCAATGCTGCTGTCCGATGGTGCTCTGGCAGCCTGGATTCCATGCAAGGTTCACATTGGGAACGGACGGTCAAATGGCCCCTGACCTGCTCCTGTCTGGCGTCGGCCTCCACTGGTGACAAGGAGGGTTCCGTGAGGTCTCGCTTAGAATTCCATGCATGACCACACTGGGGACGGGCGGCCAGGTGGCCCCTGGCCTGCTCCTGCTTGGTGTCAGCCTCCACTGGTGACCGTTTGGGTTTCGTGGGGTTTCGCTGCGGTGCCGCCCTCTTCGGTGGGAGGATTTCGGCATGTGTGGCTCTGGGCGCCCGCCGGCTGCTTTCTCTGACATGGACATCGCTTTCGACTTGTGCCGCCGAGTGCACATGCAAGAGGATCTGCCGTTTGCAGTCCTGCCTGTGACGAGGCAGCCCCCTCTTCACTCCCGGCGCCGACATGATGCTGTTGTGTCACCTACGGCACGGATGCCGCCCTGGAGTGCCTGTCGGACCTGCTCGTTTTTGTCGGGCCTTATGCCGACTCACGCCGGGTGATAGTCCTCTGCGTGTTCATGGTCGCGCCGCCGCGCCGTTTTGGCTGCGCTTACTTGATGGTCGCCACCGGGATTTCCACGCCACCTGGTCGGGAGTACTGCTCCTGGTGCCCTTTCTGAGCGGCTGCCCGCGCGCTCGCTTCGCTTGCCCCTCTTGTTTCTTGCTGCCTAGTCGCGGCCCGACAAGTGATCGGACGGCTTTCGGCTTGCGCGAGCCCGCAGACCAAAAAAGTAACCCCGCCATCGGAGTCGAGGGGCACGTCGCTGACCCGCACCACCGCGACAAGCAGCACGGCAACGATCACCAGAGAGTCGTGCAGCACGACGCTGCTGAGCACACCAGGGCCCAGTTGCGTGGGCTCTAGCTTAACGGGATCGAGCAGCACGTCGCTAACCAGTACCACTGGGACAAACAGCACGGCAACGTGGCCTGGTACCCTCACCTCAGCTACCTGGGGCGCTCCGGCGCACAGGGTACATAGTCGATAACAGCGCGTCGATTTCCACAGGAGCTTAGTTGGCACAGTCAGGGTTGGCATAGCCAGGGTGGGCAGTCATGGCTGGCATAGCCAGCGCGGCCAGAAATGGTACAGCCACGATTGGCATAGTCGCATAGTCAGCAACAACTGCTCGAGTAAATGTTCCACCGTTCTTCTCCTCTCCTCTCACACCGTGTGCCTGGCGTGCACTCTCTCACCGTGTGCCTGGCGTGCACTTCCCTCCCTCCCCTCCTGCATCCTAATGCTGCAGCGGTTAGCTGCCGCGCCGGGGTGCCTACCGTGCCTGGCGTGCACTTCCCCTCCTCTCCTCCCGCCTGTGCCTGGCGTGCACTTCCTTCCCTCCCCTCCTGCATCCTTATGCTGCAGCGGTTCGCTGCCACACCGGGGTGCCTACCGTTCCTGGCGTCGTGCACTTCCCCTCCTCTCCTCCTGCTTCCTTCTTGTGCCTGGCGTGCACTTCCTTCCCTCCCCTCCTGCAACCTTATGCTGCAGCGGTTAGCTGCCACACGGGGGTGCCTACCGTGCCTGGCGTGCACTTCCCCTCCTTTCCTCCTGCACCCGGGTGCTCCCCCTCCTGTTTCACAGGGTTCTTCCCTGGCGGCTGGGGTCTGGTGCCCAATGCTGCTTCCTGATGGCGTTCAGGTGGTCTGGAATTCATGCAAGGGTTCACACAGGGAACGATGCTGCGTCACACTCGCGGAGGTCAGGTGCCCCTTGGCCTGCTCCGACTGACACCGCTGTTCCAGTGGGTCTCTCGCTACACTGCCTACCGCACGGTGCCTGGACCTCGGGTTCGGCAGGTGTTGCTCTGTACGCTCGTTGGCCGACGTTCTCCTGAATGGACTTCGCTTTCGACAAATGTTACAGGTTTTACGGCCGTTTGCAGTCATGCTCTGGAACTCATGCAGGGGTTCACAAAGGGAATGGTGCTCGTCGCTTTCTCGGAGGTCAAAGTGCCTCCTGGTCTGGAATTCATGCAAGGACTCACGCAGGGAATGGTGTTTCGTCGCAGTCGCTGACTTCAGGCGCCCCCTGGCCTGCTCCTGGCTGGTGTCGGCCCCCAGCCCGGGAGGTTCCAGTGGGTCTCTCGATGCAGTGCCTACCTTACGGTACGTGGACGTCGGGTTCGGCAAGTGTGGCTCTGTACGCTCGTTGGCTGGCGCTCTCCTGCATGAGCTTCGTTTTCGAGTTGCGTTACAGGTTTTACTGCCGTTTGCAGTCTTTTCGGTGATGAGGAGTTTTTGTTCGACGGCGTTTGCCTGATTCACACCGAGCGTTCGACCTCTGCGTGGTTGTGGTCGCGCCGCCGCGCCACTTTAGCTGCGTTTACTTGCTGGTCGCCACCGGGACTTCCACGCCACAGGGTTTGGGAGTATCGGTTATGTTTCTTCTCCTGAGTGGTTGCCCGGTCGCTCGCTTCGCTTGTTTTTTCTTCTTGCTGCCGAGTCGCGGCCCGACTAGTGTTTGGACTGCTTTCGACGCCTCGCGAGCTTGTTGACCAAAAAGGTAACCCCACCATCCACCATCTTGGCGCGGCTGCGTCGTTTCTGAACGGCGCGCGGTTGGACCGCGACGCTCACGAACAAAAAAGTAACCCCACCATCCCATCCAGGAAAGCTGCCCAGCCGAGTTGTTTTGTTCAGGTATATGGGGGAACAATCGGTGGGACGAAGGGCTGGGAAGCCGTCGTAGCCCAAGCGCTGGAGGATGGAGGAGGAGTCGGAGGAAGAGGAGGAGGAGGAGGAGGAAGAGGAGGAGGAGGAAGAGGAGGAGGAGGAGGGGAACGGGGAGAGGGCTGGATGGAGGAGGGAGGAGGAAGACTAGGCGGATGAGGAAGAGGAGGAGGAAAAGGAAGAGGAAGAGGAGGAGGACGAGGAACAGGAGGAGGACCAGGGCGGACAGAAAGGCCAGAGGCCTCTTGGATGCCTCTCGGAGTCTTTTCGGATGTATCTTGAGCGTTTCTTTGGGGCCTTTTGGCGGTCCTGGGGGCCTCTTGCAGCGTCTTGGGTGCCTCGGGGGAGCCTCTTGGGGCCTCTCGGAGGTCTCTTGGGGGCCTATTGGGGACCTCTTGCGGGCCTCCTCGGGCCTCCTCGGCACCTTCGTGGGGCACTCATAAGAGCCTTGGGAGGCACCTTGGGGCCATCTTGGAGGGCATCGATCAACGAAGGGGGGGGTACAACATCAGGGTCCCCCTTAGGAGGCCAACATCGGCCCAAAACCTTCGGACAATCAATGTTTTGTGTCTTTTCGCCGAGGCCTTCTTGGACGCTGCAATGGGTCGTGGGGCGCGCCGTCCAGGTCCAGGGGAGGGGATAGTGGGAGGTGTCAAGACACCCTCCACGCCCGCAAGACGTCTCGATCACTCCCACCCACCCTCCCAACACAGCACCCGAGCACTCAGCACGTTCAGCGGTCGTCTTTGCATGGGCAGCCATTGGGAACTAAACAAAACCCCATATGCGCGGCGCTGGGGCGAGGTGCGCCACGCTTGCCATGCGCGTCAGGTGCGCCAAGCACCCCTGGAGCCCAAGCGTGCCAAGCAGGCCATATGCGCCACGTGCTCCATGTGCGCCATTTGTACCACATGCTCCAGCCGCGCCAGGTGCGCTACGTTAGGGGCACGCGAACAGTGCGCAAGGAGCTCCTGCGCACGTGACAGCACACATCGGGAAACATGTCGGCTCCCACCATCCTTATCGAAAACCCATGCACAGTCTCGGCGGGGTGGCCATCATGTTGTCTGGTGGTCTTGCACACCGCAGGCGATATGCCAGCACCCCCGCCGTCTCTGTCAGAAACCAATGAACAGTGATCCTGGGGTGGCCGCGCATGATCCAGATTTAGTCACGAAGTGCACTTTGTATAGATTTTGTTGATAGGGATGGTGGCCCTGCGGACAGCAGGCAATATGCTGTTACCCCCGCCGTCCCTGCCAAGAAACAATATAAAGTGCTCGCGGGGCCTACGAGCATGACCCAAGATTTTGCCCTAAAGTGAAGTTCGTATTGTTTTTTTGGCAGGGATGGAGTGGTGGGGTGGCATGGATGCCCGCATGGGTTCGGGATGGCTGCGGGTCGCCTGGGGGAGGGGGTGTTCATTGCTAGGGGACAGTGATCCACCCGTCCCCGATGGGGAAGGAGGCGGGTTGGAAGAGGAAACGCTCTGAACCACCTACGCCGTGAAAGGGCTGGTGGGGTTTCATTGTGACTGTCTCTTGCAATGTTGGCTTGGATACATTGGCCTGTCACGGTAGGTGATCAGCGGCGTTGGAAAGAAGGACCAAGGAGGAGGATGATCATGAACAGGAACAGGAGCAGGAGGCGGGCCAGACATTTCAAGTTTTCGCCTCCTGGGCTTGTCCAATCAAGGGGAGATGAGGTGCGAGAACTGCTCACTGGATATCCCTGAGCTAATGGTTATGGGGCTATCTGAAGATTTACGCGCTTCGCCCCCGGTACGGCTGCCAAGCGATGCGAAGCGAGGCTAGAACAAATGTGCATGCAGAAGCATGAGGAAGCGAAGAATGTATGATCCCGCGTGAACATGCAAGACAAGAAGCCTCTAGAAGTCCCCGAGGCCCCTGGAGGCCTCCGAGGTCCCTGGGGGTCTCCAGAGGCACACATGCCCAGCATTGCTGGCAAATTTGCAGACAACTCGATCCTCGACCCTCCCTCCACCTCATCAGCCCTTATTCCTCTTCCTTCTTCTCTCCATCCTCACTCCTCCTCTTCTTTCCTCCCCTTCCCTCCTCTTCCGTCCTCCTCCTCCTCCTCCTCCTCCTCCTCCTCATCCTCGTCATCTTCCCTCGGCGAGTGCGCAGGCGTTCCGCGAAAACGACGAGGAGCGTAAGCGGCTCGTGCTCCTCCCGGGCTGTGGCAGGCGGCGCGGTAGCCGATGGCCTTGGCGAGACAGCAGGCAGTGCCTATTGTCTCGCTACTGGGTAGCGTGGAGGATGGTGAAGAGGAGGAGGCGGGGCGGAGCGGGAGGGGAAGAAGGGGAGGAGGAGGGGGAGGAGGAGGGGAGGAGGAGGGGGGTGAGGGGGACATGACGGCGAGGAGGGAAGAAGGAAGAAGGAGGGGGCAGGGGAAGGGGAAGGAGAGAGCGCAGCAGGGCAGGAGAAGGGTAGAGGGGACGGGAAGGGGAAGGGGAAGAGAAGGGCAGGCAGCAGGGCAGGACAAATGGTTCAGGGGTTCGTTTGGATCTATTGGGGAGGTCTGGAGCGGTAGGGGGCAGCACCAGTGCGGAGGATGATAACCAGGCTCCACGAAACAGAGGACGGCGGCGAGGAGGTAGGCGAAGGGCGGGGGTGGACGAGGAGGCGCAGGGGACTGCAGCAGGGGAGTCTCAGGCCACCCCCAGGGGCGTGAAGATAGCCGCGCTTCGCGCGCCGCGGTCTGGGCCAGAGCTGCTGTCCCCCTCCAGGGAGGCGGCGCGAGGGCGCGGAGATCACCGCGCGTCGCGCACCGCCGGGCGCGGTGTGATCCCCGAGAGCGGCCCCCGGAACCCCGTGGGAGCTCCGGCCTGGCCATCGGGTGCCGGCCGCCGCGGCCTCAGCCCGTTCAGCTGCAGCCTCGCCCCGTCGCTGAAGCCGTGAGAGCTGCGCCTCGCGGCTTTCGGCGGCGCGCGAGCCACGCCGCGGGTTGCGCTCTGTGTGGCGCGGCCCGCGGCGTCGCCCGCGGGGCCCGCGGCGGCGCAGAAAAGAAGGTCGCCGTCTGGTCTCCGTCCGTATCCCTCGGTCGGCCCTGGGAGGAGGAGGAGGAGGAGGAGGAGGAGGAGGAGGAGGAGGAGGACATGGAGGAGGAGAAGGAGGAGGAGGAAGGTGGCAGCGTCAACATTGACACGGATGCCATCAGCACCCAGTGCCCAGGAGGAGGAGGAGGAGGAAGAGGGCTGAGAGGGTGGAGGCGGGAGGAACGAGGCATGTAGGGAGGGCCTTGAAGACTCTGTGCTTGTTTTTGTGGTATGGAGTGTCCCTGGGTGGTTGGGCATTGTCAGAGCAACAGTCTGTCTGTGGGCGTCTCGTGTTTCGAAACCCTGTCGCAAGGCGCAGGGGTTGGAGGTGGTGGAGGAAGAAGGGATGAGTGGGGAGGAGGAGAAGAGGCTGGAAGCCGTACAAGGGCCTAGGCATTCAGGGTATTCGGGTAAAGAGAGAGAGAGAGAGAGTGAGCGAGGGTTAGAGTGAGTGACAGCGACTGTCAGATTGAGAGCGCATGACAGAGAGAGAGGGGGATGGCGAAGGAGAGAGTATGAGAGAGACGAAGCGGTATTCATATCTTTATTCCGTGCGTATATAGATGTGTATACATATACATCTCCAGCAACAATGTATACTGGGAGATAGACAGCACGCGCGTGCATATGCATATATATATATATGTATATATGTATATGTATATACATGTGCAGCGAGGTCTATATCTATAAACACATGCAAAACCGTAACACATATCGAAGATGCCTACGGCAAATCACGTTTGGGCAAAGTTTCGCCACGCTATTGGACCATGCGTTCCCCCTGCCTTTGTGGAAGCCTTTCGGGGGACACGTGGGGGAGGAAGAGGAGGATGAGGAGAGGGAGGAGACTGGAGGATGAGGAGAAGGATGAGGAGACCTCTTGGGAGCTTCTGGGGTCACTCTTTGGGCCTTCTGGGGCCTTCCTGGGGGCACCTTGAAGCCCTCTTGGGGGCCTGCTCAGGGCTTTTTGGAGCCTTTGAGGGTTTCTTGAGGACCTCTTTGGCCGTCTTGGGCGGTCGGAAACCCAAACAGGCGAGAACCTCAACACCATCAAAACAAGCATTGCACCATCAATGATGGTCGCTTCCTCGGGGGCCTCTTGGGGGCCTCTTTAGGGCCTCTTGGGGCTTCTTGGCCGTCTCAGGGGGCTCTTGGCCCGTCTGACGCTTTCGGAAGCCGTCTTGGGGGCCTCACTGGGCCGTCTCGGTGCCCTCTTGGAGGGCTTTAGGGCCGTCTCGGGGCCCTCTTGGGAGGCTCTTGGTCGACCTTGGGGTCCTCTTGGGCCGTCTTGGGGCCTTCTTTTGGGGGGGGCCGCATGGGCTGTCTTGGGGCTACCTTGGATGCCTCTTGGGCAGTCTGGGGCGGCAGAAATCCAAACAGGCGAGAACCTCAAAAAATCATTGAAACATCCATTGGAATACCAATGCTTTTCGCTTCTTCAGGGGCCTCATGACGCCTCCTCTTAGGGCCTCTTGGGGCCTCCTGGGCGGTCGGACGTCCAAACAGGCGAGGGCCTCAAAATAATTGAAACAGCCATAGGACCATTGATGCTTTCCGCTTCCTCAGGGGCCTCTTGAAGCCTCTTTGGGGCCTCTTGGGCTGTCTTGGGGGGATCTTGACCCGCCGGACGCATTCGGAAGCCGTCTTGGGAGCCTCTCTGTGCCGTCTTGGGGCTCTCTTGGGGCGCTGATGCGCCGTCTCAAAGGCCATCTTGAGCGTATTGGAGGCCTTTCAGGCTGTCTTGGGGTCCTTTTGGGGCCTTCGTTCGGGGGGCCTCATGGGCTCTCTCGAGGCTACATTGGAGGCCTCCTGGGCGATCTTGAGGCGATTTTGGAGCGGGGCCTCTTTGGCCGTCTTGGGCCGTCGGAAGTCAGAAAAGACGCAATGTGCAAAATCCGTCGCAAACCTAAGACAAATCAATGATGTTGACATCTTCGGGTCTTCCTGGAGGTCCTCTTGGAGGCCTCTTGGGAAATCTTAGGGTCCTCTTGGGCGTTTCTTGGGCCGTTGGGTTCTCTCGGACCACCTTGACAGTCTTGGAGGCATATTGGGCTGTCTTGAAGGTCATCTTGGGCGTCTTGGAGGCTTCTGGCGCCGTCTTTGGACCCTCTTTAGGCTGTCTTCGGGCACTCTTTGGGCCGTCTTACGGGCCTCCTGGGCCGTCACGGGGCAATCTTGGAAGTCTCCTGGGCGCTCTTGGGGCGATCTTTGGGGCCTCTTGGGCCGGAGCGAAGCATATGCCAACATCTTTTAAACACCTATGGATCATCACTGTTTTTTTGCCTTTTCGGGCCTTCATGAAAGACGTCTTCGAGGCCTCTCGGGCCGTCTTGGAGGCCACTTGGGCCATCTTGAAGCCACCTTGGGTTGTCTTGGGTGCATCTCAGGCCATCTTGGGGCCATCTTAGGCCCTCTTGGGAACATCTTGGCCGTCTTGGAGGTCATCTTGGCAGTCTTGGAGTCCATATTGGGCCATCTTGGAGCGGGGAAAGGCATTCACCCCGGGATTTTGGGGAGAAGCCCCAGGGAGAGCTATGTGGGGCACTCTTTGGGCCCAGGCCCTCTTGTGCCGTCTCGCTGCCGGAGGCGAAGGAGGATGAGGGAGGAGGGCGGAAGCAGGAGGGAG
This sequence comes from Prorocentrum cordatum, assembly GCA_963575745.1. Classification (NCBI taxonomy): domain Eukaryota; class Dinophyceae; order Prorocentrales; family Prorocentraceae; genus Prorocentrum; species Prorocentrum cordatum. Next base: position 113,418 of record CAUYUJ010018760.1, read on the forward strand.
ACGGAGGGTGCAGATCCTTCTTCTCCTCATCCTTGTCTTGCTCTTCTGGAACAGCCTTCTATTCGTCCTCGTCCTCACCCTCAGCCCGATCCCCTCCCTCGTCACTCTTACCCCCTGTGCTGATCTGTCTGATCCTCGTCCGTCCTCCTATGGCATCATGGTCGGGCTCGACTTCCTTGACGGCTGGGTGGACTCGGCCTGGTTTTTCATTGGTTTCCACGTCGTCTTCGACTGGGTGCCATTTCGGTTCAAACCTCCTTTCTCCCCCTGCGCGGGCGCCTCTTTTCGAAGTCGTGTGTAGCAGCGGTCCACAGCAACAGAAAATCAGGTCCTCGTCCTGCTCGTGCTCCCTCTCTCCGTCCCCCTGCCTCGCCCTGCTCCTCCGCCCCCTCTCCTTGCCTTGCTCATGGCTTCCCCTGCCGACCTCCCCTCTCCTGCTCCTCGCAAGTCTATCTCTGAACCAACTGACCATAAACCTGGCGATTTCCTGTCGTGCACCTGCCTCCGAGAGGCGATCCAAGAATACCGCCGTGCACGCCGTCCCTTCCTACTCCCGAGCCTTCTCCTCGTGCTGCTCATCCACATCCCTCTTCCTCCTCCTTTAGTTCTCCCATCGTCCTTCCCCCCCTTCGCCTCCGCCGCCTTCCCGCTCAACTTCTACTCACTCTCCGCATCACTATCTTCCCTCTTGTCTCCTCCCTCCTTCTCCTTCTTCTCATGCTGCCTTCCCTTTCTTCTTCCTTTCATGCTGCCGACCATCACGGCAGTGACCAAGACGACATCAGCCCCCATCGGCGAGGAAAGGGAGCCAAGGATTTCATCTACGGTCGACGGCAGAGTCGGGCAGATGCGGTGATGTTGCCAGCATCGGATATCTACGCCCGCTCAATGGGGAATAGTCCGCCCTCATCTCCCTCACCTACCTCCCTTTTTCAGTCCTCCCTCATCGACCTTCCCTTCTCTTCCCTTCTCATCCCTATTCCCTAATTCCTCCTCGCTTTCCTCTTCATACTCCTTCCTCGTCCATCCTACATCCTGTCTCCTCGCTCCTGTTTGTCCGTCTCCTCCTTCTCTGACCCTCCTCGTTCACCCCTCCTTCTCCATCTGTGGACTCTGACCTTGTTGTCACTGCGCGATGCCCACGGTCTTACCCGCGGGGAGACGTGAGGATGGCGGGGAGAAGCAGCATGGGGAGGAGGAGGGAGAGAAAGAGGAGGTGGAGGAGGAGGAGGAGGAGAGGGGGAATGGGAGAGGAGGAGGAGGAGCACCAGTGTAAACCCAAGACTCACCAATGATACTGCAACACACCCTCCCTCCAAGTTCCCTTTTCATAGCCACCTACACGGATTCATTCTTACTGAGGGATTTGCCCCGTTGGTAGACTACGGTTTGAACACCGAATTTCACCAGAGCGCCATTCATGGGACATCCGTGCCGGAAATCTCTGTTTCTGTTGCGTCGTGACGACTCTTAATCGTGCCAGAAGGACATTCCTGGGATTTCAGCACCGCGGGCCAACGTGACTGTTGCGCCCTGACGTTCCGACAGCATGCCAAAACACAATTTCTGGGACGCTAGCCATGAGAGTCCTTGACACTGTTGCAAATTCTTGAGACGAATGTGCACGGCGCCAAGGCGAGAGCCACATCTTGGAAATGAACCGTCCTTCATTCGCAAAATTCTTGCAACTTTGTAAGACGAGTGCGCGCGGGGCTAAGGCGATAGCCACATTTTGAAAACCACCCGCCCTCAATCCGTGATGCTCTTGCAAATGTTTAAAACGAGTGCGCGCGGCGCTAAGGCGAGAATCACATTTTGAAAACCACCCGCCCTCAATCCGTGAAACTGCTGCCAATTTCTAAAACGAATGCGCGCGGCGCTAAGGCGAGAGCCACATTTTGAAAACGACCTGGTCTCCATCGGTGAAACTGTTGCCGATTTTTACGTTTCAGGGTCATCAATGCTGAAGAAATCTTAAGCGAAACGCACGGCCCGCCCTTTTGACCAGCCTCGGGGTGCGACAGAGATAATTTATTCATAAGGACACGGAATGGAGGAGGAGGAGGAGGAGCAGGAAGAGCAGGAGGAGCAGAGGGAGGAGGAGGAGGAGGAGCAGGGAGGAAGGAAGGGATGGAGGGAGAGCTGCCTGCTCAAGGGCTGCTTGGCCAACTACTCTGGCCACGGCGCTCCTCGCCACGTTGGGCGGGGCTGGGGCATGGATACTCCAGAGCGTTCCAGAACGCTCTCAGAGCATCTTGGGACGCTCTGAGAAGGCCGCGGTGCCCGATACGCCCCCCAGAACTGACGGATCTCAGAGATTCCCTACGTGTCCCTGTCGGACTTTGACCTCCACAACCCGCCGTCCCAACAATACATGTTAGACTCGATGCAATCTCACATATTCGCATTAGGGGCACTGGCGCCGCCATGTCCGGAGGCCCGTGGGCCATCGGGAGGGAGGGCGGAGGGCGGAGGGGGCTCACAGTCGGGCGGCACGGGCCGCCAGCGACTCTCTGGGGACGCTGCGGGGCGGTGGTCGCACTGGTCTGCTTTTTGCCCGCGCCCTGCGGGCGGTGCCTCGGTTGGCGGCATCGTGCGGACTTGCCTAGCCGCGCCAGGGGGGAGGAGGGAGGGAGGAGGAGGAGGAGGCGGGAGGAAGGAAGGAGGAAGGAGGAATAATGAAGAAGGAGAAGGAGAAAGGAGGCTGGGTTGACCTCCTCCTTCCTCCTGCTTCTCCTCCTGCTCCTCCTCCTGTCTTCATCCCGCGTCCCTCCCTCCTCCCTCCCACGACGAGGAGGAGGAGGACCAGTGTAAACCCAAGAGTCACCAACGATGTTAGAATAATCCCTCCCCCAAGCTCTTCTTCATAGGCCCCTACAACGGTTCATTTCCACAGAAGGACGTGCCTCATTGGAAGACAATCGTAGGAAGACCCTGAAGCATGCCAAAACAGTATTCTCGGCATCCCAACGCCATGGATGAACCTGACAGTTGCGTCTTGACGATCCTGAATCGTGCTTCCTGGGACCACAACCCCGCGAATCATCGTAACTGGTGCGCCCTCAAAATCGTGAACCTTTCCAAAACACCATCTTTGGCACGTCGATCATGGGAATCAGTGAAACGCTTATATCTTTCAACAAGAATGTGCGCAGCGCTACAGCGAGAGCCACTTTTTGAAAGCCACCCGCCCTCAATCCGTGAAACACTTTGCCATTTATTTAACGAAGGTGTTCGGCGCTAAGACGAGAGCCACAGTTTGAAAACCACCCGCCCTCAATCCGTGAAGCTCTTGCAAATGTTTAAAACGAATGTGCGCGGCGCTGAGGCGAGAGCCACATTTTGAACACGACCCGCTTTCAATCCGTGAAACTGATGCAATGTTTAAAACGAGTACGCGCGGCGCTAAGGCGAGAGCCACATTTTGAAAACCACCCGCCCTCAATCCGTGAAGCTCTTGCAAATGTTTAAAACGAGTGCGCGCGGCGCTAAGGCGAGAATCACATTTTGAATCCATCGGTGAAGCGGTTGCCGATTCTTAAGTTTCAGGGTCATAGATGGTGAGGAAGTCTCAGGTGAAACACCCGGCCCGCCCTAAAAACTGGCCTCGGGGTGCGACAGGGAGAAGTTATTTATAAGGAGGAGGAATTGGCGACGAGGGCGAGGAGGAGGAGGAGGACGAGAGAAGAGGATGAGCATGCGATGATGATGATGACGACGACGCTAACGATGACGATGATGATGATGCTGATGATGCTGATGATGCTGATGCTGATGCTGATGCTGATGATGATGATGATGATGGTGATGGTGATGGTGATGGTGATGGTGATGGTGATGATGATGTTGCTGCTGATGATGATGCTGCTGATGATGATGATTCTATAGGCTTACGCCACATTCGCCGACCCCTCTATAAACTACTGCGCCTCCAGGACTACATTCCACGAGGCTTGTCCGAATCATGACACGGCGCTCGACATCGTTCTTGTTGCCTCGTTGCTGTTATCGTAACCCGTCGCCGCGGCTAGACGCGGCGAGAAAATCCAATGTGTTCGGGCTCCAAGGGGGATCCAGGGTCTGTCAGCCACCTCTGGGGCAGAATTCCGAAGCCAGGGCGAGGAAAAGTAGCAATAATGCGTCAAGTTCAGGGTAGTGTAGTGTGTGTGTGTGTGTGTGGCACGCTCTGGGATGTCCGTTGGGATCTCGTGGCGAGGATTCTCGCGGGCTTCTTCGAGGCAGTTTCGAAGGGTCTTTGGGGCCATTTTGGTGCTTCTTTTGGGCCTCGTGGGGGCTCCTTGAGGCCTCTTGGGTGCCTCATGGCGGCCTCTTGGGGCCGCCTGGGGGCTTCTTGGGTCCTCCGGAGAGCTTCGTTGGGCGGGGCGCTGGAATTCGCGGTTCGTGTTCCCTCTCTTGGGCCCTTCTTGGGGCCGTCTTGGAGCTTTCTTGGGCCGTCTAGGGCGCCCCTTGGGCCACGTTTGAGTTCTTTTGGGTTGTCTTTGGGGCCTCCTGGGAGCCTCGTGGGCCGTCTCGGGGTGGTCCTGGGGGCCTCGTGGGGGCCTCGTGGACGGTTTTCAACGCCGTGAGGGCTAACAAGTTGGATATGTTGAAATTGCACGTTTTACCTTGGGAATTTCAAGATGTTGGTTTCTTGGGGGCTTCTTGGGAAGCCTCTTGGATGTTTCTTGGGGAGTCTTGGCGGCCTCTTGGGCCGTTTTGAGCTCATCTTGGGTTGGGCGTCTTGGAAAGATCTTTCGGCGACTTTGGGTTCTCGTGGACCGTCTTGGCGGCTTCTTGGGAGGCGTCAAGTGCTGTTGTGCAGCTCAAGAGCGAGCCCAGGGAGCCCAGACCGACCTGCGTGAGTTCGGCCCAAGGCCACCCCAGGCCGGGGGAGGGGGGCCAAAATCCTGGTTTGGGGTCCCCAGGGGGGGTGAATTATGGGGGGAACAATCTCACACGCCTGGAGACCCACAAGGGGTCGGCGGATGATGATGATGATGATGATGATGATGATGATGATGATGATGATGATGATGATGATGATGATGATGATGATGATGATGATGATGATGATGCTGATGCTGATGATGATGATGATGATGATGATGATGCTGATGATGATGATGCTGATGCTGATGCTGATGGCTGATGCTGATGCTGATGCTGATGCTGATGCTGATGCTGATGATGCTGATGCTGATGCTGATGCTGATGCTGATGCTGATGTGATGATGTGATGATGATGATGATGATGATGATGATGATGATGATGATGATGATGATGATGATGATGATGATGACGACGATGATTATCATGCTGATGACGATGCCGATGATGATGTTGATGATGTTGATGCTGCTGCTGATGATGATGCAGATGCTGATGCTGCTGCTGATGATGGTGATTGTGATAAGGATGATGATGCTGATGCTGATGCTGATGCTGCTGATGCTGATGACGATGCCGATGCTGATGATATTGATGATGATGCTGATGATGATGGTGGTGATAGTGAAGATGACGATGATGATGATGCTGCTGCTGATGATGCTGTTGTTATCATTGTTATTTAGTTGCCACGATTAGCAACATTATTATCACGATCCGCATCTCTATTAGAGCCAGTGGGGTAATGATGGGGAGGAGGAGCGGGATGAGGAGGAGGAGGAAGAGGAGGAGGAGGAAGAGGAGGAGGAGGAGGAAGAGGAGGAGATGGAGAAGGGATGTTGATGATGATGCTGCTGATGATGATGATGATGATGATGAGGAGGAGGAGGAGGAGGAGGAGCAGCAGCAGCAGCAGCAGGAGCAGGAGCAGGAGCAGGAGCAGGAGCAGGAGGGAGGAGGGAGGGAGGGAGGAGGGAGGGAGGGGGAGGAGGAGGGGGGGAGGGAGGGAGGGAGGGAGGGAGGGAGGGGGAGGGGGGAGAAACACGCGGGAGGGCGGCGCGCGGCGGGGCCCCCGCAGCCCAGCGGCCCAAGCTGCGTGTCCCACGGGCCCCGCGGGCGCTGGGGCCTGCCGCCTGCCGGGGGGGGATGGCTGCAGGCCGGGGGGTAGGGGAGAGGGGCCCTTCCATGAGAAAAAAAATGGAAAGGGAGAAGGAGGAGGAGGAGGAGGAGGACGAGGAGGAGGAGGAGGAGGAGGAGGAGGAGGAGGATGGGGAGGATGGGGAGATGGAGCAGGAGGAGGAGGACGTCGACGACGACGAGACAAGAGAATGAGCATAAGGAGGAGGAGGAGGTGGAGCATGAGGAGAGGAGGAGGAACGAAGAGCAACGAGCAGTGCGCTGATTCTGCTGGTATTTGCCTGCGTGGTGACCAGGGTTCAAGGATAAACGTCACTTTCTGCGCGCGCTCCCCAGCCGCCAATGTGGCCGCCCGGGCCAAACTGCTGTCACAGACTCGGTGTTGCCACTGACTCTACATCGCACTGACATTCCTGCAACACGCTACTTCTACAGTGGTTCTCTTTGATGTTGTCGTAAGTACTGGTGGAAATCGTGCTTCGCTATTCTCTTCAGCGCTGGCGGAAATGTTGCTTCGGTGTTCTCCTAAGCGCTGGCGGGAATTCTCTCTGAGTGGTGGTCTGGGGAGTTGGGAGCGGAAGGGATTACGGGGTAAATTCAGAGGGGGGAGGCAGGGGAACACGAACAACCTCCAGGGGGGTTCGAAAAAGGTGCGAAAAAGGTGCGGCTCCTAACCGCCAGCGCCGCCCACGTGATTCTCGGCACCTCAACGCACACTCCCGCATACGGGGGGAAGGGAAAGACATAGCATGGCGTCATTGGTGTGGGAAGGCGAAGGGGAGAGTGGGCGGGCGGGTCAGGGGGCTGGAATCGGAGAGGAAACCCTTCGAGATCCTCAAGCTCGAATTCCAAACGCCCCGGCTGGACCGTCTCTCGGCGGGGGCCCGCCTGCTCCAGCATTGCCCTCAGCGCCCGCTGCGGGGAAGCCCAGACTTGGTCTGCGCCGCCGTGTACGTGGTCTGCGTGAGCAGCGGCAAAAGCGCCAGCGGCGCGTAGCAATTCACGCACCTGACCGCCGCTGTACAAATGGACGGCCTCATGGCACAACGAGCACGTAAGCATGTCAATCTCTCAAGTGGTTGTCAGAATGGGCATTCCGCTCCAGTCCTCGATCAGGCCCGAGAGCGTCCTTTCATCCCATGCAAGGGCGCGCAACCTGACCTCCACACCGGCAATGCCATCCACGCTGGTTGGGCTGCGGTCCCAGCTGTCGTCGCCGCGCCCAGGACGAACCCAGGCACCATGACTACCAGCAAGAAGGCAGCCAGGCCCCAGGCCGCGCCTTCGGCGACTCGGCCGACCCACGGGCAGGAGGCCGAGACACGTTGAGGCGCCCGGACCTCCAGTCACGCGACGGTCCCGAAATACAGCTCCGCCAGCACGGCATTCACTACAGCTGCCCGTCCCCGCGGCGGGAGTCGCCGCCCTCGCCCCGCAGCCGCGTCAGGAGTTGCTCTACGTCTGACAACGGGTGCGCCTGAAGCTCCGTGCCCATTTGCTCCCAGTTGGCCATTTCCTTCGGCAACATCGGCTTGATGGAGCCGCCGCTGACTGAGATCACGGTCTCCGCGCGCACTGTACGCAACGTCTTGGGAGTGAGCGGCGTAATCTATTCCTTTTCGAGTTTGTCGCCGCTGCCGCCGCTCTCCCCGCCTGCGCGGCTGGACAACACTTCGTCCCTGACGGCCTGGGTCCCAGCCTCCCGGCGGAAGCTCTGCAGCCCCTTCCGCTCTGCATCCGACATGCTGTTTTTGTTAACATGTTTTCCATCGTTGTTTGCCAATGTGTCTTCCTTGCAATTTGTGTTTTTCTTGCTGCGTTTGCCTTTCTTGCCTCCGGACGACGACGACGGCGTCGAAGAGGCTGGGCTGCTGGAGTCCTGCTTCTTGCAGTTGGATTTTTACCTTTCGCCAACTTCTACATCATGCCTTCCATTTTGTCAAGTTGGCCATGCGCGCCACCGCCGCCGATGCTGCTGCCGCGGCCCCAGTCGCGACCGGAGTCCCAGCGCCCTCCACGCCAGGAGGAGGTCCACTGGCCGCCGTGGCCGGGGCCGTCCCTGCGCGAGCCAGCGTCGGGAGCGCCATCGCGAGCAGCCAGGGCCAGCACATCATGGAGTCTGCACGGCGCAGGGTGGTGGAAGCAGCGGGAACCGCACGCAGTGAGGTGGACCTAACCTCTCGCGATCGAGTCCGTACCCAAGACGCGGCATATGACAATGGCGCGCAGGCGTAGCCGGGGCGCCAGTCGTGGCTGCGCTGCCACACTCGTGGCACGGGTCTCAACATCAACTGTTGTTGGTGCGGGCGGGTGGCGCGAGCGCACTGGGATGTCGCCGCGCGCAATGCTCTCGTCGTCCAGCCCGCCTCGCGGAAGCTGAGCATGAGGTTTGCCACAGCTTCGAACCAAGCTTCTTCGCTCAAGCCGGCATCGGCCCAACGTCGGAGCCCGCCGGGGAGTAGGCTTCGCGCGCTCCCTCGGCGAGCACCCCATTAAGGTGGGAGCGCCCACGGCTGTGGCGACATGCTCCAATCCATGCTGTGCACACGAAGACGGACGTCGAGCTTTTCTACGACCCGCGATGCTTTCGAGAAGAGAAATTGCACGGAATACATGGCGTGCGAAGCACCTTCCACGCACTGTATACACCGAGGTGATCCGCAAAACGTCGTCGACGTAACGCCCCCGGGCCACTTCATGGTTCCATGCTGGGGACGTGGCCTCGAAACGATGGCTCTTCTGTCAACACATATCGCAATGCCACTGTCGCTCTTCTTCTCGGAGGCCCACACTGGCCGCCACCTTCGACATGATTCCACCGATTGGGAGGCCTTGCGAACGGAAGATCACGTCTCCGTATCCCGCATCGGCCGCGAGACCGACTTAATTTTGTTTTGGACAGCCGCGCTTCGCGCAGCATGGCCCGCGGGTGCCGACTGACGCTGCTTGCGCGCGGCTAGACATCACCGACTGGCCTCGTTCACCGACCACACTTCATGGCTTCCGCCGTGTTCATGGAGCACGGTCTCTAGCGCGCGGTTCATGAAACGCCGGCGTTTCTTCGCAGGCCAACGGGCAAAGGACGTAACTTCGGCTTCGAGCACCTTCGCGCGCCTCCTGGACAGTTTTCCGATTTGATTGTCCCGTGCGCAGATTGCCAGACGTGCGAGCAGCGGGAAAGCACAGAACTTGGTCTGCCGCGTCTGGAACGAGCGCGCCCAGAAATCCCGGACGGCCCCAGACGCAATGAACGCCGATTCCCAATCCAGCCTGGAGAGCTGCCGCGATGGAGACGCGATTGCGAAGGCAAGGAAGAACCATTGGCATGTCAACCGAGGAACCTTCCGCATGCCCCCTCTTATTTTATCATCCCCCATCGCTGCGCTTCTGCGGTCTCTGCAGCTTCTCGGCCCCAGCGCGCCGGCGCGCGGCCCCGCGCCCCTTCGCGGCCGCCGCGGCGCGCGTCAGGTGATGATGCCCAGCGACTCCGCGCAGGTATTCCTTGTACTATTCGCGGTCGCCGTCTTCGTTGACAAGAACGGCCCGCGCGGTTTGCTCTTGGGCGGGGCGCGCGTTTTCGACCCGGCCGCCTGGGCCCGCGCTGGGCGCGACCGGCCGCCTCCAGCGGGCGGCCGGTTTGAGCGGAGGGTTCGGCCCCCCGCCGCAGGCGATCGCTGCCACCATTTGGCGAAGGTCACCTGGGGGCTTGGTTCTGCGAGCCGCGGCTCTTCGGGCTCCGCCTGCCGCCCCCTCGCCCCTGCGGGGCAGGCGGGGGGCCGGGGGTCGGTCGCCTCTGCCGCCCTGTATTTTCCTGCAGGCTCGTTTGCCCGTTGTGCCGGGCGTCGCAGCGCGCCGCGGCGCGTCTGGGGCCTTCCAGCAGAGGCCAGTCGCTCGCTCGGGCGGCCGTGGTTTCTGGGTCTCGCCCTGCAGGTTGGCGGGCGATGGCGCCTGCCCCCCTTTCGCTGCCGCGCCCCCCCCCCCCCCCCTTCGGACCCCCCCCCACCCCGACTTCGAGGCGGCGGAGGCCTTCGTTCGACGAGGGGCGAGGAGGGCGAGGGCGAGGAGCTCGCGCGCCATATGTCGCGGCACAGCGCCAGCTCGCCCCGCGGAGTCAGACTGCCCTGCGAAGAGACGGCCTGACTGCAGCTGCGCATCGCCCGCGACCCCCCGCTGAGCGCGCTTCGCGCCCAGCGCCCGCCGCCCGCGGCCAGCTCTCGGAGACGGCCCGCCGCTCGCCGCCCCAGAGACGACGCGCGGCCGCATGCGCGCTGGGGAAACAGGCCGCTGGCGCGAAGACATCTGCGCTCGGGATGGAGGAGTCGCAGGCCGCGGACCCTTCTCACCTCCGCTTCCTCCCCGCGCCCCCCTTTCCCAGCGCCGCTTCGCCCTGACTCAACTGCCCTGCTAGTGCGGCGGCCTCCGACGAGTCGCTTTGCGCGGGGCCTCCCCCGCCTGTTCTGCCGGCGGCCGTTGCGGGCCCCGGCGGGGTTGAGTTGGTCGGCATTAGCTGCTCCAGCGATGTCGGGGAGAAGTTCGCGCCGATCTCTCAGCCGCCGCCGCGGCTCGCAATCTTGGCGCCCCGCCGCAGAGCAGTCCGCGGATCGCCCCGCCCTCGCGCGCCGGTTTCTGGCCCCAACAGAAGAGGCGCGGGGTCGACCCGCAGTCGCCCCGCGCCGCGGCCTCGCGCGCGCCGCCCGGGGGCGCGCGAAAGTCCCAGCCGCTTCCGCTGCGCCCGAACGCGATCGCGCCTGGCCGGCGAGCCGTCTCAATTACGCTTGCCAGGGCGTCGGCCCGCGCCACCGCGGTCAGGCGCGTGGGCCCGCCCCCGTGGCCTCGCCGGCCCGGGCGCGGGCGGGGGCGCGCCGCTGTTCGGCCCCTGCACGGGCCCTGCTGCTGCAGGGCTCGCACTGCCCACCAGTGGTGATCTGCTGTGGGCCGCGCCCCCAGGGTCCGCGCTGCCCCCGCCCTCGCGGGCCCCCCCGCCTGCCCCCGATGAGTGCTCCTGCGAGCGGCGGTGAATATTTGAGCACTTGCGATCTGCTGTGGTTCTCTCGGGTCACGGGCGGATCTCCCCGTCGGTCGCTCGCCCAGTCCATCGCCACCTGCTGCGGTCGCTCGGCGCATGCGGGGGCCCCCCCGTGCCCCTGCCAGGTTCTGCCCTGGGGAACCTCTGCTGGGCGCGCAGGGGCCCCTTCTCGCTCGAGCCATCTCGCTCGGGGCGCGCAGGGCCCCCCCGCGCCCCCGCCTGACTTGGCCGCGGCGGTGGCGATGGCCGCCCCTGGGGCTGGCGCGCAGGGGCCCTTCCGCGTCTCCGCCTGGCTCGGCCTCGGCGATGGCGGAGGCCACCTTTGGGGCCTCCGCTGCAAGCGCGGGGCCCGCGAGCAGCGCGGCTCCTTCGAGCCGGCGCCGCCTGCCGCGGTCGCCCCGGGCGCGCGCCGCCCGGCTCGGTTTCCTGCGAGCGGCGCGGCCGTTCGGGCAATCTTGAGATCATCGAGGAGGCGGGCCCCTTCAGCCGCAAATCCTGGGCCAAACGCGGCGACGTTTGCCGCGGCGCGAGGGCGTGGGGGGGGGGGGCTTCAGACGGGCGCGACGGGGCGAGAGACGGGGGGGGGGGCGGGGGGGGGGGAACGGGCGAGACATAGATTTACATGTATATATATATATAGAGAGAGAGAGAAAATGAAAGAAATAAAGAAAGAAAGACAGAGACGGAGAAAGAGAATGTGAAAGAGAACGAGAAAGAGAGAGAGATAGAGAGAGAGAGAGAGAGAGAGAGAGAGAGAGAGAAAGAAATAAAGAAAGAGAAAGATACATACAGAGAGAGAGAGAGAGAGAGAGAGAGAGAGAAAACAAAAAAAACATAGAAAGAGAGAGAGAGAGAGAGAAGGAGAGAGAGAGAGAGATAGAGAGAGAGAGAGAGAAAGAGAGAGAGAGATAGAGTGAGAGAGAGAGAGGGAGAGAGAAGAGAAATAGAGAAATAGAGAAAGAGAGAGAGAGAGAGAGAGAGAGAGAGAGAGAGAGAGAGAGAGAGAGAGAGGAAGAGAGAGAGGGAGAGAGGGAGAGAAAGAGAGAGAGAGGGATAAATAGAGAGAGAGAGAGAGAGAGAGAGAGAGAGAGCGATGGAGAGAGAGAGAGAGAGAGAGAGCGATGGAGAGAGAGAGAGAGAGAGAAAGAAAGAGAGAGAGAGAGAGAGAGAGAGGGCAATCTATGCGGCGGCTGGCGCATTATGCGTGTTGTTCCGTAGAATCCATTGGCGCTGGCGACCGCGGCCAGGTTGCAGGACGTCGCGAGCGATTTTGCCGGGCGCGACGGCGCCTAGTTGCGCGGCGCGCAATTCCTTGCGTCGAGAAGAAGACGGCCGAGTGCATGCGCGCGAGTTCGCATCTGCTTGGCGTAGTGGCCGCAGTTACGACTCGAAGTTGCGGGGCAACAATTGGCCTTCGCAGCCCCAGCGAGTTCGCCGCCAAAGTGGATCAGGGGCACGGCGAATTGCGCGGTGGACTTCAAGCGCGCCCTGTGCTCCAGGCGCCGCAGAGGGCGGCGGGGGCTAGCGCTCGCGCCGCGCCGCCTTCCGCCCGGGGGGGCAGGGCGAGGGGCCGCGGCCGAACAAGAGAGAATATGCAAGCACCTTGCGCAGTGGATCCAGCAGAAACGGGATGAATTACCCGCCCGATGCGCCCCTCTCACATGAGCGGTTTTGAATGGCGCGCGCGGAGCACACGATTCAGCGCGCCCAGTAGCAGGTCCAGGAGAGGCAGATCGCGACGGCCCCAATTGTCGATAACTACGGCCCGCGTTGCATGCTCACCAACTGGCGTTGGTGAGTGCGTTTCGCGCAGCGGGGCCCGCGTGCTTCGGCGCGCAGGGCGACTTCGTCGCGGAGCCGCCCAGCGTGCTCTGCGGCGCCGGCAATTGCCACGCGGCGCGCGCGAAGGGGCGCCAATTCCAGCGCATCCGCTGTGCCCGACCCAAAGGTCACTCACCGATCAGCGCGGCTGCGTGGCTTACGTCTGGACGCGGCCGACCCTTTCAGATTCGCAAAGCCAGTCTTCAGCCACGCGGCGCGCCACTCTTGGACGAACATCGGCGCGGTGGGCTCTTGCGAGCCGTGGAACTCGTTTCGGCAATGGGAGTGCGAGGGCAACGTCGACCTCCCGAACGCTGGTTTGTGCCGGGCGCTCGGAGGTACGAACTTGTTCAGCAATGAAGGCATCAGCCCGTCGAAGCGCTCGCGGAGGCATGGAGATGGAGGCGACGGCGCTGTCATGAGGCGCGCAAGCTGGCGAGGCTCGTCGCAGGCACTGGTCGTGCCCCCCGAGGGGGAGTTTATCATCGGCTTGCGTTGTCCAGGGCCACCTCTCTCGAATGGGCCAAGAAGCTGCGCCATGCGGGTGTTCGGAGAGACGCAGAGGCTACGAAAAAGCTGTTCCCCGAGCCACCCTTTCGAGCCGACGGCGTTGGCGCAGCCCTTGTTTTAGTGATCAGACACACGCTGACGCAGCGCATCAGCGCACCGCAGTAGAGCGCCCCGAGACGGGCCCAGCAGATCGGCCTGACCTTGCTCAATTGGACACAGTTCAGGACATCAGAGAGGTGCGGCGAGCTGCGAGGTCCATTCCCCCGTGGCGAACCTGGCCAGACTGGAGCGTGCCTTGCGATGTGTTCAGAATGTGTATGGATCCCAAATGGCTGCATCTCCTTGAACAGCGAGCGGGAGCTGGGGCTGAAGATCAACCAGAGTGGACGGCACCTGTGTTCGAGGAAGTACTGCAGTTGCTCATGAGCACGATCAGAAGAGAAGAAGAACACAAATAGCCTGGCACCGCGCAAGCATGTTTCGAACCCCCAAGAACAACGGGAAGACAGGAACAAACGTAGAGAGGCTCATTCACCTTCTTATGTGGACTTGAACGCTCATTCTACACCAGCACCCTGGCTTGCAAGCCACGATGCCCCACTTGGACGCATGGGGGCATTGCGTTTCGGAGGCGAGAACGCGCGGTGCGAGTGCAGCTCTGCGACTACGACGCGCAGGCGCTCTTCGAATCACCAGATAACACGACGCCATGAACGCGATCTACAGCGTGAAGGTGCACCGTTTACTGGCAGCTTGCAAAGAGATACCACAGCAAGGAGTGGAACACTTTACCGCGCAGGGAATCATGAACAGCACGTCCATCGTCAAGGCCGGGTTTGGCCGCGCAGACGCATAATCCGGAAGGAGCAAGGCCAGGAGACCATCCACAAAGGTGTTTATCAATGCGCATGGACGCGGCGTTCGGCTAGCAGCGTCAAGCGTCGCCAGCGACGAGTGGCAGCGGTTGCTTCAGGCCACCTCGGTGCCGATTGGGCTTGAGGGCGAGCGCGTCGACTGAGCCGCCGCCGGCTTCGCGGACGATGCGGGCAGAACAATCATGGGTATTTGCTCTCATCGCCGTCGTAAGATTTGCGCGCGGGAGAATCGCCATCGATGCTGGACTGGGGGGGGCCGGAGGAGCTCAGAAATGAGACAAGCAGTGCAACGCCGTTCTGGGCGCGACGAAAGACACTCAAACACCCAGGAGACATTGCTGTGCAAACCAAGGTTTCCATGATCAGCGCTGCAGCATGAGCAAAAGATGTGGGGGGGCGCGCGCCGCTGCGACAGCGGCTTCGCCTCAGGGGAGCCAGCTCGTCTAGCAGCCATAGGCAAGGCGCGGGAGAAGATTGCGCACTTCTGGCCCTCGTCTACACCTCTGAGGTTTCGGGCCGTCGTCTTCGCGGGCCAGGTCGCCAGCGCGGCCTTCAGCGGGCAGGGGGCGAGCGCGATGAACGCGAGACCCCCCCTTCAGCAGGGTATGTGCGTAATCTCTTCCATAGAATGCATGTAGATATGGGCGGGCACTCTCGAAGGGTGGTCTCACCGAGCATGCGCGCGGTAGAGTAGTCAAGAGCCACTTCTTGCTCTTAGGGTTCAAGAGATTTCAAAATAGGGTTCCTGTTTTGTGAACTCAGGGGTCGCAGACGCAAATGGCCCCAGTCAATGATCAGACGCCCCGGAACGCCCGAGCCTTCGGAGCCCTCCTTGGCCATGTCCGATGCGTGAGCGAGCAAAAGGACTGCGTTGGAGGCGCTGTCCAGGCTGGCGCCAATCCGCGGCGCGGGCAACTTTGGGTGTGGAGCGCAGATGAAGGAGCCGCCCTCCTTGAGTCGCATGGGGGGCTCGTTCTGCGAACTTTTTAGAAGCCCCCAGGAAGACGATGTTTTGGCCATCGGCCCGCTTGTGCTCAGAGCTAAGGAGCTCGTCGTCGAAGTGCCCCCCCCCGAGCCCGGCGGCGTCGGCGGGGCGGGTGGGGGTGGGGCATGGGAGTTTATGGAAATACAGCAGGCGAAGGCGCCTTCCCCGGCCCTGCACGCGCGCAGGTTGTTTTTCCCCACCAACCTGTGGCCATGCATTCATTTAAGGCCCCAGACAGAGGGCCGCGGAGCTCGAAGCATTCCGCGCGCAGCCACGCTGCCGAACTATTATTTGATATGCGAGACCACGCGCGCAAATCGAGAAGCAGCGCATCGCCACATCCTGAATGCCCTCAAGCACGGCAGGTGCTCTGTAGATGGAAGTGCCAGCTCATCCCAAAACTTCAGCACAAAGTTCAACGGTGCACCATATGTTGCCATTTTGCGGCTCTGGGTGCCCGCTTGATATCAGATCACTTGCAGCAGGTCTTGCGCGTTGACCACTATCTCCATGCCCCGGGGGCTTCCAGGAGAGCAGGCTTCGGCGGCGTCGGCGGCGGGATCAGCGGCGGCATCGCCCTTCGAAGGCAACGCGCAGCAGGCGGCGGCGAAGACATCCAAGACCCACAACCCGAAGGACACGGAGAGGGAGCTTCAGCTCCAGTTGGAGTCGAGGCAGTGCGAGCAGGATGCGAAAGACTCGCACTTTCGGTGCCCGAGTGGCCACCCACCCGCTCGTCCTCGGCGCGAAGCAGGCCACGGAGCGGCACGGCACAAACGTGAAAGTGGCAGGGGCAGGGCGCGCCATCGGCCCACCGCATCTTCGCGCTTTTCGAGGCACGACCGTGGAGCTGGGCAAAGCAGAACGGAGACAAGGCAGACGAGAGAAATCTTGTGGCGCTAGGAGCGCAGAGGTTGGTGGCGGTCGCGGACGACGGAACTCCCGACGAGCTCGAGCAGTGGCTCCACGCCGGCAGGTGCAGCGACTAGTTCAATAAAGGAGGAGGTCCACAGTCGAGGATCATGGGCAACATCAGCGGCCACTGGACCATGGCTTCCACGCAGGGGAAGACTGACGCCCTCGCAGCAGAGAAGCACCACCACCCGAGTGATCGACACGTCCACCCACCGGACCTACGTGAGCCAGGACCGTCCCCTCACCCTCGCGCCAAAGGCAGCACGGGCCGTGCGACTCCCAGGGAAGGCGCCCATTGGCGGATTGGTTTACCAGCTCAGCAAGCAGTAGGTGATTCAGCATCTTCCGTGAATGTGAATAATAATGCTCGCGTTGCGGGCCCGCCTGAGGCCCCAGATTACATGACCAGATTTAATGTTCTCCGTCAGAGGATTCTGTTGCGCGGGCGGGCGCAGCGAGCAGAACAACAATCAACTGCCCCTGCGCCTGAGTCTCCCCGCCAACTCACAGTCGGGCCAGGTGTGGGGGGGGTGCTGGCCTCGTGCTCCGTTCCAGAGCATAAGCCCTTATGCACACGAGTTCCCGGACAGGATGTGTGAGGAGCTGCGGTGCCGGTGTATTTTTAAGTGGTATCAGAGTGGCATTGGAGCAGTATGAACGAATGACTGCAATAATATCCATGTATTACAGACATACATGTACATATCCTAGATATACGTAGCACCCCGCAGTTGCGGATAAGAGCGAAGGGCGGCGGGGACGTCGGCAGTCTACGAGGCTCTGAAGACGCCCGCCGCAGGCGCATATTTCTTACATACGAGTTGTACAGCAAGCTCGCCGCAGGCGCCGATTTGTCTCGTTCAAGCAACGTGGGTGGGTCGCGGGGTGGGTCGCGGGTGGGTCGCGGGTGAGCCGCAGGTGGTTCGCAGATGGGTCGCGGGTGTGTCGCGGTTGGGTCGCGGGTTGGGTCGCGAGGGTGGTGACGATAACGAACAACAAACGACAACAACAACAGTAATAACACCAACGGCAACAACACCATCAACAACAGCAGCAAAACCAATAACAACAATCCGCACCGCAGAGCCTCACTTCAGCCGCGCGCCCAGGAACAGTGCATGACCGTCTGGCCCCCCTCACTCTGATTAGGTCGTATATATGCAGCGAGAGAAAGAGAGGGATATATATATATATAGAGAGAGAGAGAGAGACAGAGAAAGAGAGAGAAAGAGAGAGAGAGAGAGAGAACGAGAGAGAGAGAGAGCGAGAAAAACGATAGATATTCAGACAGAGACACATAGGGAGAGAGGTAGAGAAAGCGGCAGCGATCACTGGAGCGAACGGAATCCATAGGGAGAGGGGGAAAGAGAGATAGTGATAAAGAGCGAGAGAACCATACACACATACATGTATATATGCACGTGCATATATAGATAAATATCGAGGGGAAGAGAGAAAGAGAGACAGAGAGAGAGAGAGAGAGAGAAAGAGCAAGAGAGAGAAAGAGAGACAAATAAACACAGAGAGAGAGAGAGAGCACGTCACAACGGTAGAGCATAGTAGGGCCCGACATTCAGCGGGGCACAGCGACGTGGATGACGCAAGCAAGCTAAGCGATGGGACGTGATGAGGTATTCATGAGATGTGGGCGTCGGGCGCCAGGTAAAGACTTGGAGAGCTACCTCGGGGCTCAGATCAAGGTCCTGACAACCTTGGGGGAGGAGACGAGGGTCAGCTTAGCGGGATGAGCGAAGGAGGATGAGGGGGATGCTGCATGGTGACGTGTCGGCAGCCATGTGACCTCCAAGGGGGCTCGCCTCTGTGTGCCGACAATTAATTGTGACCAGCTTTTCTCGACGGCTTAGGACCGACTATCACCATTCGGGGTGCTAGGGCGAATGCAGGGCTGAAGTCGAGACAGGGACCGAGGGAAAGCAACCGGACGGTAGAAACCGCTGAAGGAGGGACTTGCGGAGGAGGGGAGGACATCCAGTCAGCGACTGGGCGGCCCCAGCAGATGGGGGAGTATTTTGACCAACTGTCTGGAGACGCCCCCGACCGACGCAAGGCGTCTGCCACCGAGGTGGAGCTGTCGCCCACCTTCCCAGATCTCCGACGACCTGATTGTTGTGCAATCCCGGCGTTTTTTTTTTGAGTTCGTCCATCGTGGCCCGTGTTTGGGCATTGGGACCATCAACGCGTGGATCGGGGGCGAACAATTACTTCCAGGGAAGCGGTCGTGCTTTGGGGGCCGCGGATTGAAACCATGACACCGGCGGATGTGAGTCTTCCTCTATATTCTATGAGCGAGGCAGATTCCAGCAGTCGTTTGGAGCTATACGCTAACGTCGGGAGTTTCGGGTCATACCATAGCAGCTCGCATCTCATGGCCATAGGGAGATGTACAGGGAGCGAGAGAGAGAGGGGAGAGAGAGAGAGAGAGAAAACAAAAACAAAAAAGAGAAAGAGAAAGAGACAGAAAAAGAGAAAGATAAACACAAGACACATCACTAACGATATATATATATATATGGAAAAGAGAGAAAGAGAGAGATAGAGAGAGAGAGAGAGCAAAAAGAGAGAGAGAGAGAGAGAGAGAGAGAGAGAGAGGGAGAGAGCGAGGGAGGGATCAGGGACAGGGAGGACAGGGAGGGAGGCAAGGGGGAGGAATGCGAAGGAAGGCGGCAGGCGGAGGCTGGCGGAAAGAGGAGGAGAAAGAGATGGGAGATCATGTTGGCGACGAGGAGGGGCGGCAGGCGCACGCCGCGGGCGGGGGCGGGGCCGATCCGCCGTCCCCGGGCGAGAGGGTGCGGGGAGGGCGGCCGCCACAGGAGATCGAGGGCGAGATCTTCTGCGTGGAGGCGAACTCTTTCGTGCTGGCCCAGCGGCTTGACAACGGCAACGTCAACTACAGGTGGACCAAGACCAACATCGTGCGGGAGGCAGCTCGCGGTCTCCATCTGTGCCTGCTTCCGTCTGGGCATCGCCTCTCCTGGTAGGAGATGGGAGGCTAATTAAGTCCATACGGAACAAGTCCATACGGAGTGCTCGGTCTCCGCCTGAGCTTGCTCCGTCTGGACTTCGCCTCTCCTGAGTTCGGCTCGGACGAGCCCAGGCTTCCTTCAGCTTTCAGCGGGAGGGGTCCCAGCAGAGCATCTCGACGCGGGGAAGCGAGGGGGCTGCTCATTCTTGCTTGAGGTTCGTCGCGGCAGGTTCTCCTTATCGTCCTCAATGCGCCTTTAGCCCCCGCTGGCCGACCCTTTCCTTGCCAGAGGCGTACCTTTCTGGTGCACGTGCCTACGCATGGGGCCTGCTGACTTGCCCGACCCTCAGCAAGATCAACCCTCGAGCAGAATTGGCCGATGGAATCGAGCCGATGGGATCGAGCGAAGGTGCTTTCAAAGTCAGCCCATCCAGGTTGACTCCTCTTTCGGTCAGGAGCTTTTGCTTCGCGTGTCGCGCCGCCGATTCTGGCCCACCGCGCTTCGGCGCGACACGCTCACCACGTCTCGGCCCCTAAGAAAAAGCGGCCCAGGGCATGTCCCAGCCTTCCGCTCCGGCGCGACACGCTCACCACGTCTCGGTCCCTGAGAAAAAGCGGTACAGGGCATGTCCCAGCCTTCCGCCCCGCTGAGCGGATCGAGACGCTGTCAGCTCGCAGAGCGCAGCGTGCCGCCGGGGCCGGCGCCGCGACGCGCGACGCAAAGATTCCTGGCCGCACACATGGTTCATGTCTAATTATTCGAAAGTTCTTTGATTTTTTGGGGCCAAGATCCTTTCATGTCTAATTGTTCTATCCTAAGTTTCCTCCTGGCCACTAGGGGGCCAGGAACAACTAGAAACGAGTGCAATTAGAAGTGAGCACGATTAGAAATGAACGACGTGTAGGCCTCTGGGATGCCGGGGTTGGCAGGCGCACCAGAAGGTCCTGCGAGCGGCGCGCGCGCGAGCGCCGCTGCCCGAGGTCAAGAGCATCGCGGCCCCTCCAGGCGACGGCTCCTGCGAGCCGCTTCCCTACGTGGGGCAGGGGAGCGGGGGCTGCAGCGCGGACAGGAAACCCGCGAGGGACGCGTCGAGTAAGAAAAGAGAGTTGTCTGCACGTCTTCTCTTGGAGGTCTGCGGGGACCTCCGACAGTTCATGTTTATGCAGTTTGTGCCATTGCTCCAACGCTGGAATCGGCTCGGGGTCGGCCTTGGGAAAGCTCCCAGTCCGCAAGAGGGAACATAGGCATCCGAGACGACCAGGTAGAGCCCCTCAGAGCTCAGAGCCCCCAAGACGCCCTAAGAGAGCCCCAGAGGGTCCCGAGAAACTCCAAGAAGCTTTCAAGATGACCTCAAAGACGCCCCAATAGACATCCATGAGTCCATGAAGGAGCTCAGTCTCAGAGACGGAAAGATGATGATGATGATGAGGAGGAGGAGGAGGAGGAGACGGAGACGGAGACGGAGGAGGAGGAATCTGATACAGGCCAGCCAGCATATTCTGAGCCAGCCTTCTGCTCGAATTACATAAGATGCCGTACAGGCCAGCCAACACAGACTGAGCCAATCTTCTGCAAGCATCACATAAGATATGTTACTGCTGTTGCAGGCCAGCTTGCAAGTGTATTTCGACCTCTCCCTCGTTCGGGTCCTCAGCATGTCAGGTATTACTACATCTCTTGTTACTCCCTCCGCTTCAGTGCTGCTGCGAACAAGGCTACTCTTGCCCTGCTGGGCCACCTTACTTCTTCTGCTGTAACCGCTTTGCGTTCCTGTCAGCTGCACCTGGCAGCGGCGTAATGCGTTGCCTATATGTCTAAGTCGTTGCAATGCCTTCGTGTTCCATGTGTGTATGTATATATATACACATATATATACATATATATATATATATATATATATCCTCGTCTGCCCCGCCTCTCCCTTTGAGTATGCGCATGTGCAGCATGTGTTGGCTCAGCGCTCGGCCGCGGTTGGTCGACCCCACGGACCGCTCTTGCCGCCCAGGGCTCGTCCGCTCGCCGCTAGGACTCGGCCCTCTGTTGTTGCGGGGCACGGCCGTGCCCCATCCATATAGTTATGTAGTTCTTAATATTGGTGAGTGCTTGCACCCATTTCAGCAAACGCTGCCCAGTCGGCTTGCTTGTTTTCCCCCTTCCCTCTTCCGCTCCCCCTCTTGCTCCTCCTTCCTCCTCCCCCTCCTCTTTCCTCCGATCATCACCGGCAACAACATCATCATCATCATCAGCAGCATCAGCATCAGCATCAGCATCAGCATCAGCATCAGCATCAGCATCATCATCATCATCATCATCATCATCATCATCATCATCATCATCATCATCATCATCATCATCATCATCGTCATGATCACCATCATCGTCATCATCAGAGTCGACGTCATCATCGCCGCAACACCGTCATCATCGTCACCATCATCGTCACCAATTTCGACACACCCCTCACACGTTCCGTGGCCCCATATGGAGCTCCACCGAAGGCCCCAGTGGCTGCGCTCGCATGGCTCGCGTGGCACCACCGCGCCCATGTTGGCGCACTCGTCACACGCTTCGTGGCCCCATGGGGAGCTCCACCGCAGGCCCCATCCAGCACGCACCTCACACGTTTCGTGGCCTCATAGGGAGCTCCACCGAAAGCCCCAGTGGCTGCCCTCGCATGACACCACCGCACCTATTTCGGCACACCCCTCACACGTTTCATGGCCCCACAAGGAGCTCCACCGAAGGCCCCAATGGCTGCGTTCGCACGACACCACCGCGCCCATGTCGTCACACCCCTCACACGTTTCGTGGCTCCAAAGGGAGCCCCACCGAAGGCCCCAGCGTCCGCGCTCGCATGACACCACCGCGTCCATTTCGGCACACCCCTCACACGTTTCGTGGCCCCCTGGGGAGCTCCACGGAAAGCCCAAGTGGCGCCGCTCGAACGGCACCACCACGCCCATTTCGGCACACCCCTCACACGTTTCGTGGCCCCATGGGGAGCTCCATCGAAGGCGCCAGTGGCTTCGCTCGCATGGCACCTTCGCACCCATGTAGGCACACCCCTCACACGTGTCGTGGCCCCACATGGAGCTCAGCCGCAGGCCCCAGTGGCTGCGTTCGCACGACACCTTCGCACGCTTGCCGGCACACCTCTCACATGTTCGTGGCCCCACAGGGAGCTCAACCGAAAGCCCAAGTGGCTGCGCTCGCATGACACCACCGTACCTATTTCGGCACACCCTCACACGCTTCGTGGCCCTATTGGGGGGCTCCACCGAAGGCGCCAGTGGCTGCGCTCGCATGACACCACCGCGCCCATGTTGGCACACCCATCACACGCTTCGTGGCTCCACTGGGGGGCTCCAACGCAGGCCCCAGTGTCTGCGCTCGCATGACACCACCGCACCCACTTCGGCACACCCCTCACACGTTTCGTGGCTTCGTGGCCCCATGGGGCAGGCTGCCCGCATGACTGTCTATGCGGCGGCGGCGGCGGCCGCGGGGTAGTGCGAAGCGGTTGCAGCGGGTCGCGCGGCTCCAGGAGCGAGGGCTGACCGTGTGTCGCATTTCCAGGGGCGCCCCTTGGACTGGGGCCTGCCTTGGGAAGCGGCCAAGGAGAGGCCGAGGGTGCAGACGTCATTTTTGGAGAGCAACTACAGCGATCCACCCTTTCTCATGCAACCCTTCTCCTCGTCGCTCCCGCCCCCCCCTCCCGCTTCCCCATTCCATCCCCTCCCGCCCCTCCCCCCCTCTTCCCCCCTTCCTGCTGGCTGGCAGCCCCTTTCCTCCGTAACCGCCGTGCCCTCATCGGAGACTTCCTTGAGCTTGTATCCCCCTCCATTGTCCTACTCTTCCGCCTTCCCTCTTCCCCCCACCCTGGTCACCATTACCTTTTAGGAGAACGACGATGGCGAGGAAGAGGAAGGAGAAGTGGAAGACCGGGGTGACGACGAGGACGAGGACAGGGAGGCGTGGACAGGAGACAGAGTGCGGAAGATTAGCAGGAGAAGGGTGGGGATGATGATAAAGATGATGAGGAGGGGGAGGAGGAGAAAAGGGATGATTATGGGGATGGGAAATATAGGGCAGACGAGAGGGAGACAGAGAAGAGGGAGGAGGAGGAAGAGGAGGAGGAGGAGGAGGAGGAAGAGGAAGAGGAAGATTAGGAGGAGAAGGGTCACGCCGCCGTTCGGCGGGAGGTGGACTTAGAGAAGCTCGAGGGCTTGCTGAAAGGCGCCGAGGACAAACAGGACTTGCAGACGCGCTCGGCCCCCCCCCTGCAGCCTGCTGCGCCCTATCCTCCTTCTCCTGCTCCTTATCGGCGCCCTCCTCCTCGCCCTTCTCCTCCTCCTCCTCCTCCTCCTCCTCCTCGCCCTCGTCCTCCTCCCCTCATCGCCTTTCTCCTCCTCCCCCCCCTCTCTTTTCCCTTGCCCGCCTCGATTTGGAACGGACGGCTGCCCGAGTTCTGGCCCTTGCTGGGCTCGCTCACGGGCGCGTCCGGCGTCGGCGGGGTCTCTGGCGACGTGGCCTCCGCAGCGCCTGCAGAGTGGCGCCACGTCGCGCGCGAGGGTTTACCACGTGCGCCGCGCCTCCAGGAGGAGGGGGGACTGAGGAGGGGGAGGGGGAGGAGGCCAGGGAGGCGGGAGGGCCCAGGGCGCCGCCCAGGCGGCCGAGCGGGCGCGTGCATGTCGTCGTGACTCTTCGGGAGTCCCATCCTTGGGATGAGAGAACCAGGGAGGGGGAGGGGGAGGCGGGGGGGAGGAAGGAGGAGGGGGAGGTTCCCATCGCTTTTTGTCTCCTCTACCCGGCCGCTCGCTCTCCAAGGGCCCAAGGCCAAACAGGGCGTGCCCTCACCCAGATCGAACCATCCGCCCTCGTTCCAGCAGCTGGCGTCCAGCTGCGGCGCTGAGTCGTGCAGCGCTGGAGGCCAGAACCCAGGACTACTGCGCCGCGGCCGCGCTCGAGGAATGAGGAGGGGGAGGGGGGGAGGGGCAGGAGAGGTGAGGTCAGTGACGGGCAGAGGAAGAAGGAGGGAGGAGGGAGGAAGGAGGAGGGAGGACGAGAACGAGGAGAGAGGAGGTTAGAGTGGGGAGGAATAGGGAGGAAAGTGGAGGAGGCGGCTTGCACGAAGTCCAAGTGGACTCCATGGGGGGTAGAAGGGCTCCAGCGGGTTGAAGGGAGAAAGAGGTGGAACAGGAGAACGAAGAGAAGGGATGAATGAGTGTTTGAGGTCCCGGTCCTGGTTTCGTCTTGCCATTTCCCTCCTCAGAAGGTCGGATGGTGCTAACGGCGTTCTTGGCACAAGGTGCTCCCCCAGCCTTTCCGTGCATTCTGGAGCCCTTGGGGCCCTCTGGGCCTTGTGAGGGGTGCTCTGGAGGCGGCGGGGGCGGGCCAGGGACACTTCTGGAGTCAAGACGCTGCAACAGGGACCGCTTTGGGCTCAGGAGGGGCTCGGCTGTTCGGCCCGCTCCCTCAGGCCTGTGCCGCGGAGCCTGCTTGTGGCCCAGGCCCGCCGTGGCCAGAAAGCTCATGGTAGCACGAGGACTGCAGCAACGCCCGAGAGGAGGACAGGCACGAGATAGAAGAAACAGCGCGCCTTACAGCGGGTCCTGTGCCCGACACGGCCCGAGAGGGCACCGTACAACCCGGCCGTGGCAATGCGGCTACTGGCTGGCAGCGCGGCTCCCAACAGCACCCAAGCCCCCGCAGGGCCCGGAGGACGCGCCGGTCGCGCCTGCAGCCGTCGAGGTTCGGGCCAGGAGCGCCGCGGGGGCCGCGCGGCGAGGCGATGGCCGCGCCGGCGCCGGGCGAGGGCGCGCCGGGGAGTCGGCCAGCCAGCGGCGTGCTGGTCGCCGTCGTCCTTCTCGTCCCTCTTCGTCCTCGTCCTCCTCGGCACTCCTCTCCTCGTCCCTCCTCGTCCCGCCTCGTCCCTCCACGTCCTTCCTCGTCCCTGCTCGTCCTCAGCGGTGGAAGGAGAGATACGGCTATCAGAGCAGGGCGAGCTGAGACATGGGAAGCTGAAGTTGGCCTTCGGGGGGGGGGCCTTCGTCGCCACGGCTGGATGCAGCTCGGAAAAGCTGGTGCGTTTGGACCCCGGAGGGGTCTGGGGATCGATTTTGAGCTGCCGTTGTCTCGACTCGCCCCTGCTCCGACGATGCCGCTAGCCCCACTTCTCCTGGGAGGTCCAGCGCAGTGACGCCCCACGCAGACAAAGTGGGAGCTTGCCTCTCTGGGGGCTGCCAGCTGCGCAACCGTCGCCACTTTCGTGAGCTCCTGGCAGGTCCAGCGGATTGCCGCCCCACGTGGGCCTGCACGAGAGCTCGCCTCTCTTGGAGGGTTCCGCGCGCCGGGGAGCGGGGTCCAGCGCCGATCCCGGAGATCCGCGCGGACCTCCGAAAGCTTGCGGCTTACGGCCGAGCCGAGGTGTAGGGTCGAGGTCTGCTCGGGGAGGGTACCCTGATGTTCTTCGTGCTTGTTGGATGTTCGTTGTGCATACTTGGGGTGGACATCCTCGAATGTTTCTTCAGATTGGGGCGGCGGAGGGTCTCATGTTCTTGGAGGATGCTATTAAGTCGTAGTTCTGGCGGTCCGGTCATGCTTGTCTGTGTTCCCCCTCCTCTATTCCGCTTCTCTGCTTTCCCCGCGGCGGGAAAAGAGCCACGTTTTGTTGGGAGAGTGTTCTCCTAAGCAGTGGCGGAAAATCGCCCGCGCACCGAGTCCGTGACATTTGTTTGTGCCCCTGCAGTCCTGGCTGGATTTGTCCGCCGGTGGCGTTGCAGGCAGCTGACGGCGAGTGGCTTCTGGCTGGTGCTTCGCGTGTTCCCTGACCTTCCCCCCCAATATATATATATATATATATATATATATATGTGTGTGTGTGTGTGTGTTTGTTTCTCCTCACGCCTGGCTCCTATGAGGCTCTCACGCCCGTGCCTTCTTCGGCCCTTAGGGCCTCGTCAGGGCTGGTGCTGAGAGTGGCAGCGGCACGCGGGCACGACAGTTGCGGCACGCGACCTGCTTCCTTGCTCTCCTCTCTCCTCCCTCCCTGTCCCGCCCGCCCCCCCCTTTCTGCTTGCTCGCCCTTCTTTTCTGCCCCTCCTGCTCACTTCTTCTCTCTTCTTCTCCCTTCCCGTCCCCCTCCCTGAGGAGGGGGAGGGCGAAGGAGGATGAGGACGACGGCGGCGACGACGACGACGAGGACCCGATCTTCCTCCTCCGTCGTCATTATCCTCCCCGTCGCCCCGCCCGTAGCCGTTTGTTCAATTAATCGTGTGGGCAAGTGCTTGCCGTCCAACAGACAGCACATTCAGAGTCCATTAATTTGTTTGCCATGGCATTGGTTAGGAGATGTTAACCATCGTGGGCCCAAGCAGGAGGTTGTTGCTGCATTGTGAAGGTGGTAGCCATGCGGTGTAAATGATGTGGTGTGAGCTATGCGGCGTAAGCTGTGTTGTGTAAGCTATGATGTGTAAACTATGACGTGTGAGCTATGTGTTTTGAGCTATGTTAGGTGAGCCAGGCTGTCTCAGCTATGCGGCGTGAAGCTATGTGGTGTGCACTGTGCTGTGTACATAAGCTTTGCTGTGTGAACCCCGTGGTGTGAGCCATGCGGTGTAAGCTATGTGAGGCAAGCTATGTTGCGTGGTGTGAGCTGTGTGATATGAGCTAGGTTGTGTAAGCTGTGTAGTGTGTGTGTGTGTGTGGGTTTGCTATGTTATGTCCTGCAAGCCATGAGCCAGACCCTACAAGCGCCAACGAGGCGGCAGCGCGGCGAAACCTCGACGGATCCCCAAAGTAGGCGGCAACGAGGCGGTTACGAGGCGGCCACGGGCGGCAACGTGGCGAAACCCCGCCGGACCCACCCAGCGCGCGAGGCGGCCACGAGGCGGCCACGAGGCGGCCACGAGGGCGGCCACGAGGGCGGCCACGAGGCGGCCAAGGACGGTAACGTGGCGAGGCCACGCGGCGGCCACGGGCGGCCACGAGGCGGCCACGGGCGACCGCGGCAAAACCTCGCTGGACCCACCTGGCGCACGAGGCGGCCACGAGGCGGCCATGGGCGGCATTGTCGCGAATCCCCGCCGGACCCACTCAGCGCGCGAGGCGGCCACGAGGTGGGCAACATGGCGAAACCCCGGCGGACCCACCCAGCGCACGAGGCGGCCACGAGGTGGCCACGGGCAGCAGCGTGGAAAACGAGGCCGGCCACGAGGCGGCCAGGGGAGACCACGAGGCGGCCACGAGGTGGCCACGTGTCGAAGCAACGCCGGATTCAACTAGTTCGTTAGCAAGGGAATGAGATGCAAGAACCCCTCAATGCAAGCATTGTTTGGGGAACAGAGAAATGGCGCGTCGAGCGATGTTAGTTGCCCGGTCCTGGAGGATTTCTCCAGATTCCTCACCATTGTTTTTTAGTTATTCCTCCATGATGCCGAAGGGTCCTGTGAGATGCCCGTTTCTTGTACAATC
Organism: Prorocentrum cordatum; assembly: GCA_963575745.1. Classification (NCBI taxonomy): domain Eukaryota; class Dinophyceae; order Prorocentrales; family Prorocentraceae; genus Prorocentrum; species Prorocentrum cordatum. The sequence continues at coordinate 141,031 of CAUYUJ010018760.1, forward strand.
AATCGGGAGGATTCCAAATTGATCCGTGAAGGATTCCTAAGGGTCCATGCAGGATCCTTGGAAGATCCCCGGAGATTCCTGAGAATTTGTGCCCCCCCCCAGAATTGATGTATTGTTTTGTGTGCTAACGGTATCGCTCGGTGGTCACCCCTTATGGAAGGCTTTTCTCTTGCTGCGGATAACACTGGGGGGAATCGATAATCGCTTACCGAAGTACATGTATGGGGCCATGCCCCCTCCATCTGCTGCGCCTTGGCGAACACTCCAAAGGTTCATGTTCGTTTCTCTCTCTCTCTCTCTGTCTCTCTCTCTCTCTCTGTCTCTCTCGCCCCTGCCATCCCTGCTTTCTCTCGTTATCCTCCTCGTCCTCGTCCTCGTCGCCCAGAACTTCCCCCTTGAACCCATCGTGCGAAATGTGGCTTCTCCTCCTCGTTGTCCGGCGGTGGGGGTTCGGGCGCGAACCCCTGAAGGTGCTGGCGTGTAGGCCCACCGCTAGAGTGCAAAAGGTTCTCGGCTTGCTTTTCTCCCCTGGCCCTGCCCCGGCCCCCCTCCCGCGGCCCGCTCCCTCGGGCGTTGCGTAACGGGTAGGGGGGGGGATCAATCGGGGGGGGGTGAAGGCTCGTGTTCTTTCTTGTGCCCGTTAACGGCACCTGAAGGGCCCCCCCCTGGGGCCCAAATGGGGCACGAAAGGGGCACGCTTGATGTACCGCCCCCCCCCCCCTGAACCAGCGCCTATCTCCCCGTCCTCCGTCGGTCGGGCCGCCGCCTGCGACCCCATTGATCGCCCCCCACTCATCGCCTCCCACCCATCAACCCCCATTACAGTCAACCCACATAGTAAGAATGGGCAAGTTTCCCAAGGGTACCCTTGCATCCTTGCTTCCTCGGTCCATCGTGGGCCACTTTCGTTGGCCGCGCCCCGCTCGAAAAGCTTCGACATGGGCGTCCAAGGCCCTCGCATCCTTATCGTGCATCCTTATGATACGGGCCGACCGTAAGCAGCGCCCATCTCCCCGTCCTCCGTCGGTCGGGCCGCCGCCTGCGCCCACCGCCGCCGTGCCGCTGGGTTGGCGCGTGCCGCTCAGCGGCACCGTGGCCACGACGCCCGAGCGGCGGCAGCCGCCGCACGGGACCGCCGCCGTACCGCTGGGCTGGCACATGGCGGGCGGGGCCGAGGCAGCCCGTCTAGGGCTTCGTCTTCGTCGTGCCCTGTCGTTTTCACCGTCGTCGTCGTCGTCGTCGTTGTCGTGCGTCGTCGTCGTCGTCGTCGTCGTCATCGTCGTCGTCGTCGTCGTGCCCCGTCGTCGTCGCGGCTCGTCGTTGGCGCACGGACTCGATTTGCCGGAGTCTCGGTACGCCGGGGCTCGGTTCGCCGGGGTTGGGTTCGCCTGGGCTTGGTTCGCCGGGGCTCGCTGCGCCGGGTCTCGGCTCGCCCGTCTCGATCTGCCCAGCTCGGTTCGCCGGGGCTCGTTTCGCTGGAGTTCGGTTCGGCCGTCTCGTTTGGCCGGGTCTCGTTTCGCCAGAATCTTGATTCGCGCTGGAGTATCGTTTCGCCGGAGTCTCGTCTGGCCGGGGCTTGTTTCGCCAGGGCTCGTTTCGCCGAGGCTCGTTTCGCTGGAGGCTCGTTTCACCGGGGTCTCGTTTCGCTGGAGCTCGTGTTGCGTTTCGCCGGGGCTTGCTTCGCCGGGGCTCGAAAGGATCCAGAGGAGGAGGACGCCCTTCCATCGCATATCCCCAAGTTGGGCCTAAAATTGTTGGCGCAGTCGAAAAACCCACAAAGTCGGAGATTGGGGTCGCCGTGCCCCCCGTGAATTCCCCCCTCTCCCGCGAGGCCCGGCCGCGCAGTCGCGGGAGATGCATCGACCCCCCATGTCGCACTGATCGCCGATTGGGGCCTCATAGCCCGCCCCGCCCAGGAAAGTGCGGCATCGCTATCGAGAGCCTATCGCCGACATGTTGGCGGTGTATCGCCGGTTCCAGATCGCCGATTCCAGCTCGGTGCTCCCCCTCCGCTCAGGCGCCCCCCCCCCCCCCCAGTCGTTGCTCGCCAATGTGAGGGGCAGGGGGTTCCTGCAGCACACAGCGAAACCTCTGGGGCCCCCTCCTCGAGGAAGCGCGAACATGGATTTCATCCACGTGGATCAGCAATTGCAGGCCTCTCCTCTCCCGCGGGGCCCGTTGCCCGCCCCCCCCCCTCTCCCGCGAGGAATAGGGAAAGACTCGGCCAGGCGGAACTCGCCCAGGCCGAACTCGGCCAGGCTGAACTCGGTCCGGGCCGAAGTCAGCGTGGCCGAGCTCAGCCTGGGCGAGGCCAGTCTCGACGAGTTCCGCCTGGCCGAGTTCCGCCTGGCCGAGTCTCTCGGGGCCGCGTTCCGTTCCTGCCTCCCGCGACCAGGCGGGCGGATCCAGGAGGAGGCTCCGGGGTTGCCGGGATCGGTCCGGGGGCCGAAGGCCCCGGGCCGACCCAGGAGGCGCGGCCCCGGGGCGAAGGCCGGGACGCCCCCACAGCAATAAGACAAACACGAAAGAGGCCTTATGCCCCAGCAGCAACAGAGCAGCTGCCAGAAGAGGCCCTCTCGCGCGGCGCGCCGGCACGGGCCAGCTCCTGCGCCGGCCGGCTGCTCGCCGCGCCGCCACCGCCGGCCGCGGCCGAGCCGCCCTGCGCGGGGCGGCCGCTCGCCGCCGCGGCGGCCGTGCGGCGGCCGTCGCAGGCGCCGCGGGGCGGCCGCTCGCCGGGCAGTCCGCTGCGCGGCGCGGGCGCGCCCACCGCAGCCGTGGCCATCGCGGCCCAGGCGGTGGCGGGGAGGGAGGGCAGGGCAGGTCATCAAGGATAGAAGAGCCCCTGACCCTAATCACACAGTGAAGACGTGTCCTCACTGAGGTCCCCGTCGTCGCATCGGTGATGATAATTCTGGGCGGTTTGTGTCGTTGCATCTGCAGAGAAGAGCCCTATCCCTAATGCTCTTGGCCCTCCTAACATAGGTCCCCATTCAAAGGGTTAGGGGCCATTTTTTGTTAATCATCACAGAAGGAAGAGGTACCCATACCTCGAGCCTTCCCTCGTTTCCCCTTTTTGGGGGGCCACCTGGGAGGCCCTCGTCGCCACCGCGGGGAGGGGAGGTCAGATCGGGGCTCAAGAGGCGGGGGTCAATGCAACCAGGGGTTCGCCAGGGGGCCAGATCTTGCAGGATCCTGCAGGGCCAGGGTCGCATTGACCCAGGCTTGGGCGCAGGATCCTGCAGGATCCTGAAGAGCCTGACTGAGCCGGGTCTGGATTGACCTGGACCATCAGATCCACGATCAGAGGAGGAAGAGGTGACCATACCGCGACCCTTCCTCGTCATCCCTTTTTGGGGCCTCCTGGGAGGCCCTCGTCGCCACCGCTGGATTCGCCTCGAAACGCTCGTTGGTGGCAAGTGGCGCTTTCAGGTATTAAGGGCAGAGTTGTGGAAGTACGGTGGCACCCCTCCCGGAGGCCGTCTTCGTTGGCCGAGGGACCGAAGGGGGGCGAAGGCCGAACCCTACCCTCGCCGATCAACGATTTGGACAACTCGATGGGCAGCGGGGGTAGGGTTCGGAATTCGTCAAGCACGTGGCGAAATCCTGACCCTACCCCCGCCTTCCGTCGGTTCAGGAGAATCGATGGGGGGGGGTAGGGTGCGGATGTCGCCACCTATAAGGGAGGGGGGGCTGGACCCAGACCCGCTCGCACCAGGGGGGACCGTCAAGAAACGACGCGGAATGAAAAGTTGGTCCCGGGGAATGGGTCGAGACGTAGGGAGTCAGGGGAGAACAGGGTACACCCTGGCCTCGGTTTCGTCCTTTGTGGACCTCCTGGGAGGCCCTCGTCTTCACAGCTGGATTCGCCTCGAGATCCGGCTTCGCGGGCGGTGGCCGCTGTCGCACAAATAAGTTGAGTTGCGATGTGCTTGTACGTTTTATATAGGTTGAATATGAGTCGTTTGCATGTAACATCATACTTACTATGTGAGTATGAGTGTCTGCGCGTGTATACAGGGTAGCTAAAGTTGCACACGATTGCAATGTAGGTAGTTGCTTCCGAATTGTTTTTTTAGACAAAACGCTCGCAATGTTACATGTTCAGTTAGACCTCAATGTATATGGACTTTCGAACTGCGCGCGGATGAGGTGCAAACCGCGCAGCGCAAGAATCCGTAGCCACGTTTGGCCCAAGGTTTGCTGCCCCCGCGCGGAGGCGGAGGAGGCCGCGAGCCCGACGACCCGTCCGTCTGACCGACGCGCCGCTTGATCCTTTCCTTTATCCAGACTCGCCCCCCCCCCATCTACCTTCCCCGTCCCCCCCGCGGGGGACCGTGGGTGCCCGATGGGGGGAGAGGGCGGGGAGGGAAAACGCGCGTGTGAAGAGGTGTGGGGGGGGACATTGCGTGTCTGAGGCATCGCCGACATCGCAATGCCTGCCAGGGCTTCCTCATTCCCCACTCCTCATTTCCCTTGCCTTCTCTTCGAGTCACTTCCTCTTAGACCTCCTCCTCCTCCTCCTCCTCCTCCTCCTCCTCCTGCTCCTCTCCTGTTCTTTCTCCTGCTCCTCCTCCTCCTCCTCCTTCCCCTTCCCCCCTCCCCCCCGCCCCTCCTCCTCGTCCCCTTGTCCTCCTCAGTCCCCTCTGCTGCCTCGTCGACGCCATCGGCCCCGCAGGCTGTAGCATCCCCTTCGTGCCCGCGGTTTCCTGGATCGCATGCCCGCTCTGACCGCGGGGGGGCCCAGCACCCTCGAGGGCGCGCCTATAGAGGTCGGAGTTGCGTCGACGCCTCTTGGCCCCCCCTTCACGCCCGACGCATGGAGTCTTCGCTGCTGCCTGCCCCATGGATCCTGCAGCGAGCACCACATCGGCACATCACACTGGTAAGCTTCAACCTGTAGCGCATGCTCCTGGCGACGTGCAAGTACTTCTTGGACGTCAGCCTCCTGCTGTTCAAGTTGCGCATGCACATCCTGCCCATCAGCCCAATGCTGCACAAGAGCCTCCAACGGAGGACGGTCAGCACACTGGCCCCAGGAACCGCATCCTGGCTCGCATCGATCACATCGTGGCTCACATCGGCCACATTGACGGCGACTTCGAAGACACTCCCATGGAGGTCGGAGTCTCGTCGACACCGCCTGGCCCCCCTGGACACCCGCTACTTGAGGTCTTCGTTGCCGCCAGCCCAATGGATCATGCAGCGAGCGCCACGTCGGCACATCACTGGTGATCTACAACCCGTTGGTCATGCCTCCTATGCTGAACACGTATTTCCTGGACTCCAGCCTCCTGCTGCACAAGAGGTGCTTGCGCCCCCTGCACATCAGCAAGAGCTTCCAAATGAGGATGCTGATCTGCGCGATCCTGGAGAAGCCCATGATGCTTTGGGCCCACTGGCTGCTGGCATTCCCACATCTGCATCCCCACATCTGCATCCCCGCATCTGCATCCGCAGCCCCGCGCCCGTGTTTGCGAACGCGGGTAAACCGAGGTGTTTCCGGTTCCTGCTTTCGTGAGCGCGCCGCAATGTCCGGCAGCCGTTCCCCGCTGAACCTCGAGAAGGAGTTGGAGGCTGTGCTGCCCCAGACCCCTCCCCCACATGGGCCAAGGACTACCCGGGGGGCTGGTACTCAGGTTCGCGACTTGCTGACGGGCAACCCGTGGGGGAAGATGAAGGTCGCGCGCACGGGGCCTGGTCCTGCCTCGCCTTCCACGCCCCTTCTGAAAGACAGTTGCTACCAGCGCATGGAGGATGGCGGGGAGGAGGATGAGGAGGAGATGATTCCATCGCCGTACGTGCGGCCGCAGCCCGGGGAGGTACGGGAGGACGGGAACGCGCAGGAGGAGGTCACGATCCTCGGCATAGCGTCGCTACTCCGGCAGGAGCTGACTCCCGTCACAGCCTCGGTGGAGGAGTTGCGCCCGGGGTTCAGCTCTTTGGACACCCGCCTCAACGATTTCATGGTGGTCGTGAACAAACGCCTGCAGTCCGTGGAGAGCAGGCTGGACGTGTCGGAAGTCAGGACCGAGAAGCTGGAGAACATGATCAAGGACCTTGTGGTCTCTCGGCCAACCCGCGCCGCGCCTTCCCAGGGCGCCGCTCAGCGCACGAACATGGACAAGCGGCACATCACGGCGGTGATTGGCAACCTGGACGCGCTGAGCAGCATGGCGGAACCGACCACCTGGTTGAAGGACAAACTGATGGCGCTGAAGGGCCCAGCCCCGAGCAATACGTACTCCAAGGGGGCATTCAAAGGCATCTTGTTCGCAGAATTCCAGGGGACTGGAGAGAGACGTCGCCGTGGACCTCCTCCGCGCGGCGGGTCTCCAGCCAGGCGGAGGGAAAGCTTGTGGGCGACTCCTGACCGTCCCGCTCCGGAGCGTGCGGCCCGGAACTTCTGCTTCGGCCTCAAGCGGCTCTTCAAGAACGAGTGGCAGCTCCAGTACCACGTGCATAGCTCAGATGAGGCCCCATATTTGGTCACAGCTGGCGGGGAGAAAGCGGTGACGGTCCACGTCGAGGACAACGCTGTGCGGTACGAGTGGCACGGCGACTGGGAGACCTGGGTGGAGCTGCACAACAACCAGGCTGTGCAGGACCTCCTCCAGAAGAACACGGACATGCTGTCCAGGGCAAGCCAGGGCATGAAGGGCTCGAAGGGCCAGGGCTTCAAAGGAGGCTCAAAGGGAGGCCAGACGGGGCCCAGGCCCCATTAGCAACCACGGCACATGAGCAATGTTTCGCCCGTTTCACCGGCAGTCGGCCCTACTGCCACTATGAACCAAAATCGTTTACGAATTTGTACTTGCATGCACGTCCCGGCGGCAAGCGGCAACGCTGCCAGCACGGACGCGTCAGCCGCCGTTAACACAGCAGTGGAAGCTTCTACCACGGCGAGCCGGGCACAAATGGCGTTGCATTTTAGATCCGGCCCTCTACTCCCATGCGGCCACCGCTTGCTAGTGGCCACCTGGAACGTGGAAGGTCACAGAAGCTAAACACGACGAGCTCGATTGGCATATGAAAGAGATGGGCATTGACACTCTCTGCTTGCAGGAAACGCACCGGACAGGGTTTGAGTATTACGTCACAGACTCTGGTTTCCTCACGATCCTTTCCGGCATCGCAGACGCAGACAGCAGCGACACAGCCAGAGTGGGTTTTCTCATCGCGCCAGAGCTTCGCAGGAGCATTGTGGGTTTCTGGCAACAGTCGGCGAGGATGGCCTGTCTGAAGCTGCGGGTAGAAGGCGGCAAAGCAGTAGTATGCAGCGCGTGCGCCCCGCACAGTGGCGGGCCAACCGACGAACGAAAACAGTTCTATGCAGATCTTGGCGCTTTCTTGCACAGAGTGTCCCGTCATGGCCCTCTCTTGCTTCTGGGAGACATTAGCGCCAGGCTGCACAGGAAGTTCCCCGGCGAGGAGAGCATCGTGGGGGAGTGCGTGTTTGGCAAGCACACAGCCCAGTACAATGCGTCATCCAACCGAAGTCTCCTCGCAGAGCTCTGCGTCATATTCAAACTCATCATTGGCAACACTCTCTTCGAGCAGCCGCCCGGGAGGCAGGTGGCCTACTGCGACGTGGGCAAGACGCCGAAGCGCGAACCTACGCCAGACAACTTCGGCCAGATCGACTCTGTAATCGCGCCAGCAGAGTGGAAGCACCAGCTGACCTCTGTGCACAGCGTCCGTGACAGAGCTCTCGCGTCACACCATTTTCTGGTGCTTGCTGATTTTGACATCAGCGCCCCGAAGGAGGCCCGCAGTCCACAGCAAGCCCCGCTGGACTGGGCAGCTGTCAGAGCACCGACAACGGCCAAGAACTTCAACGAGGCATTCGCTTGCCACCTGCAGAACGCCAGCCCCGCGCACATGGACGTGAACGAGGTCGAAAAGAAGATGGCAGAGACCTTCCGCGCAGCCGCCTTGTAAGGCTTGCCGGAGCTCCCTGCTGCCCCGCACAAACCATGGATTTCGCCGAGAACTTCGAACATCATTGAGCAGCGGACACTTGCGCGCAGGCATGGAAACGTCGCGCGCGAACGGGCGCCCAACGCAGACGTCAAGAAATGGGTGAAGGACGACAGGGGCAACTGGCTGGACGGGCCCCCAGCAGCAGGGGCGCGGCAAGAAGCACGCAAGCTTCGCAAGTGCTTCCGGCCAAAGCAGGGCAGGGTCCAGAATCTGGCCGGCCACGTGGTGGACTCAGATGCTCGCGCAGAGACACTCGCGGGATAGTTATTACAGCGAAGTTCAGTGGGCCACTTGCAACACTACGCCCATGAACGCCGAGCCGCTGGGCCCCCTGCTTCCGGTTAGCGCTGGCGATATCACGGTCGAGGAGGTGATTGCGGCGGCAAATAAGATGAAGTGGGGGAAGGCGCAGGGCCCAGACGGCGCGCCGGGGGACCTCTGGAAAGCGATCTGCACGAGACTCACCAGCTCGCTCGTGGGCACTGGCGCTGCGCCAGAAATGTTGGGCAGACGGGGCTGTTCCAGACGCCTGGCACGAATCCCTCTCCACGGTGATCTTTAAGAAGGGTGACCCCGGATTGTGCGAAAACTACAGGCCAATCTGCCTACTGCAAGCTGGTTGCAAGCTCTACGCCGCAGTGCTACTGCAGAGACTCAAGGCCGCGGGGGCGGAAGACCGCGCGTGGAGCACGCAGTTCGGCTTCAAGTCGAAGCGCGGCACAGCCGACGCCATCTTCCTCGCCAGGCGGCACCTGGATGAAGCCTGGGCCGCGCGAGACGGGCAGCTCGTTCTACTGGCGCTGGACTGGGCGAAAGCTTTCGACAGCGTGCACCCAGACTCCTTGATGAGGGCATTGGCGCGCTATGGTCCCCCCTCGCACAGGCTCAACGCCAGCGGCGCCATCTGCGAGGACAGGCGCTTCGCCGTGCGGGGCGCCGGCCAAGTATCGGGGCTCCGCGAGCACCGCGCAGGGATCTGCCAGGGCTGCCCACTCTCGCCTTTTCTTTTCGCCATCGTGATGACGGTCCTCTTGCGCGACGCGAAGAGCGAACTCGGGGAGCTGGCAGAGCACGTGCGCGACCTCGTTTACGCCGACGACACGTTGATCGCGGCCGCCGACGCTGAGCAGGCTGCGGCATGCATGGCCGCCGTGGAGCGCGCGGGTGCGAACTACGGCCTCAAGTAACATTGGAAGAAGCTCGAAGTACTCCCGGCCCGATGCGCCGCCGAGATCCCGATGCCTGACGGGGGTCTGGTAAAGCAGAAGGACAGCGTCGTCTACCTCGGCTGCGCCCTTTCGGCGGACGGACCGGTGGGGTCGGAACTCAGCCGGATGCTCGGGGCAGCCAGAGCTGAGTTTGATAGTTTATCACGGGTATGGTCACACGCGGCGATCACGACCCGGCGGAAGATCCAGATCTTCGACGCCTGCGTGGTCAGCAAGCTTCCGCGCAGCTTGCGCACAGCGTGGCTAAAGAACGCGGAACTCTCAAAGCTGGATGCATTCCAGGCGCGCTGCTTGCGGAAAGTACTCCGCATTCAACGCTCGTTTTGCAGCCGCATCTCGAACGCGGAGGGTCTACAACGGGCAGGGGGGCGCAATCTGAAGAGCATTCTCCTGGCCCGGCAGCTATGCCTCTTCCGCGGCATCGCGCAGAAGCCGAACGACCACCCAGTGAGGCAATCTGTCTTCCGCCACGGCACGAACGAGGTCGCGGTCCCGATCGGCAAACGAAGGAGAGGCAGGCCCCGACAGACCTGGGTCGCAGAGGTGAACCGGCTTTCAAAGATGGTTTGCGAATCTGCACGTATATCGTTTGAAAACCTGCATTCGCTGCCAGCCGACAGATGGCAGGCGGCAGTGCGGAAATGCACCGTTGGTTGATTTTCCTCCCCCCTCTCCTCCTCCTCCTCCTCCTCCTCCTTCTCCTCCTTCTCCTCCTTCTCCTCCCTCTCCAATTGATTCAATGTTGCCGGCCGTAGTGCTATGGATCAGGAGGCCTTTTGGCACGCGGGGTGCTCGGCCCAGCACCCGCCGTTCGCTGCCATGCCCTGATTGCTCATGTGCCAGCTGGACACACGGCGTATTATTATTCTTCTTCTTCGGCTGCTGGCACTGTGCGTAGGAGTGTTGGGTTCAACTCGAGCGGGTTCCTGCTCTCGACCCAACTCGCGCTTGAAGCTCTCGCTCGATGCTGTGCAACTTCGCCTCCTTCGATTTCGTCTCCACCATCGTCGACGCCACTGGCAACTCCTCGGCAAGCTGAGCACCCAGATGGGCTGACTGATGTACAACATGTGCGTGCTCTTCGAGCCTTGGACGTCCCGTGCCCATCGGTATCCGCGGACAAGCACTGACTGGTGGGCTGACTCTTAGACACTCCTGGCGACCTGCTCGAGGATGAAGAGGTTCCGCCTGCCGAAGCAGACGCCGATTTTCTGACTGACCCTGCAGTCCAAGAAGCACTCGAAGCAGACTCTGCGTTCCTGGGGCTGTGCGCTGAGGCGGACTCCACGTTCTGCGATTCGGACGAGGGGGTCGCGGCTTCTGTGCCGCCGCTGGACACTAGCCATGCGGAGATGCTGAACGACTCCGTCGACCTCCTCGACGGCGACCCCAATTTTGTGGCCTTGGGTTTGGGAGTTGAAGATGCACCAGCTGGTGTTCACATTGATGATGAAGATGATCCTTCCTTCGTCGCCTTCGCGGGCCTCGAGGGCGCCGTCCCCGACTTCGCGCCCTTCGACCGCGAGTCGCTGGATGCGTGCGGCGACCGCCCCACGTTCGTGGACGCCGTCGCCAACTCCGACGCCGCCTGCGCCGCCGCCTCCGACGCCGACCGCGCCACCGCGCCCCTGAGTGTCCCGGGGGGCGCGCGGCCGAGCGAGCAGCGTGATGGAAGAGGATTCTGCCCCCCAGGGACACTCGTTCCTCCTCTCTGCGCCACCCCCCCTTGCGGCCGGTGCTTTCTTACTTCTGGCGGAAGGTTGGATCCTCGGGCGCGGCCTCTGCCCTTGCCCGCCTCGATTGGGGCTGCGGATCTGCATCGCGATCTCTTCCCAGTCGGCTCGTGATGCGAAAGGCACGCGCGCGAGCTATCACCATTCTGGGCACCCTTCTGGGCCACTTTTCCCCGATATTCGATTTTGGGAAAGCTTCAAACATCACGGGGATAACGCGACCAGAGTTCGAATCCTGACGTGGCATTCTTCGCGCCAGACCGATATGTTATGGCCCCGGGTCACGGAGCAAAGCAAAATCACCCGTCGTGAAAAATGCAGCGCTTGGATCTCATGGTTCGCTGGGCTCTCATCTCGGCCGACCAGCCTCGACGGGGGCCCGTTTCAGGCCAGAGATCGACCTGCGGCGTCGGCCTCGCTCCCCAGAGCTCTCGCACAATATCAACGGGTTTCCCAGGCGTGCTGGACCCGCCCATGGCGCGAGTGGCCATGCGCCGCATGGCGCCATGCGCCGGCCGTGCGCCGAATGGCCATCGCGCAACGAAAGCTAGCCACGATTATGAGGGCAATCCTGGAAGCTTCGCGGGGCCACCTGAGACCCACAATACGCCGGATCCACATCGGATTTACGCCAGGCTCCCGTCGGATTCACGTCGGAGTCACGATCGCGAGGGCCTCCTATCGGCGGCGACGGTATGGGCGAATAACCCAGGGGCGGGCATTACACGCATTCGCCCGGGAGCCTTGTCGAAGACATAGATCATCGGCGCCCCTGGATACATGTATTGCTCCCCCCTGGGCTATTCGCCTCTATCGTCGCCTCCAATCCTAGGATCTTAGGATATCCGGGTCGCTCCTCCCTCTCTCTGGGGAGGGCTGCCCCGCCCGAGCCCCCGGAGGTGCCCGCTGCGCCCGGCGGAGCTGCTGCAAGGGTCCCGCCAGGGCCGCCGCGGCTCGCCGCGCCGGCGGGGGGGGATGGATGGAATTCTTCGATTCAGGAGGTGGAAAAACACACAGACACAATTAGTCGTCGATTCCCAGGAACATATGGAAAAATTTGGGCAGTGGGGGGGAAGACAGAAACCCAGAAAATATTGGAAAATATTGGGAATCCTTTTATTTGTGCGTATTTATGTGTGTGTCCCAGGGCCCCTTCATCGATGTTCGGGGGGAGGGAAACATCTGGCGGTGCTAGGACAGGAAAGTATTGGGGGAGGACAAGATCGGGCGAAGGGGGGCCTGGAATTCCTCGAGGGTCGGGAGACTGACCCTTCGCCAGAGTGAGCCCCCCCGGGCCCCCCTCCGTGCGCGCTTGGATCTGACCCTGCGGCCCCCGCGGGCCGCGCACCAAGGGTCACTCCTGCCCAGGGTCACTTTTGCGTGCATGCGAGAGGGCGGGGGGGGGGAAGGTCGGGCGGAGCCAGGACAGGGATGAGTCGTGCTGGAGCGCTCTGAAACGCTTTCATAGCTAGCGTCCTGGAGCGCTCCGATGCAGCCGCGGCGGCGTATCTCAGAGGTATCCGATTATTCCTGTCCGATGTTGTCCCTGTCCCGGCCTCGTCTTAAAAGAAAGCCCTCTTCCATTCGTTTTTCTCATGAATAATTCCGCCCTGTCGCATCCCGAGGCCAGTCGAAAGAGTGGGCCGGGCTTTTTGTCTTGAGACTTCCCACCATCTATAACCTTGAAGCTTACAATTTGGCAAAAGCTTCACAGATGGAGGGCGGACCGCTTTTCAAAATGTGGCTCTCGCCTTAGTGCCGCGCGCATTCGTTTCAAACATTCACAAGAGCTTCACGGACTGAGGTCGTATCGCTTTCAAAATGTGGTTCTCGCCTTAGCGCCGCGCACAGTCGTAGAAGAACGAGAGCTTCGCAAATTGACGGCGGGTCGTTTTCAAAATGTGGCTCTCGCTTCTAGCGTCGCGCATACTCGTCTCTCACATTGGCGAGAGCTTCACGGATTGAGGGCGGGTCGTTTTCTTAATGTGGTTCTCGCCGTAGAGTCGCGCATGTTTTGTGGTTCTCGCTTTGGCGCCGCGCACATTCGTTTCAAATATTTGAAATCGTTTCACGGGTTTCCATGGTCACCGTACCAGAAATGGTGTTTTGGAAGGACTCAGGGTCGTGAGGGTGCGAGATTTACTTGGATTTGTGGCGTTGAAGTTCCAGGACTGTTTTTGTTGGTGCGATACAGGATCGTCAATACGCAATTGTCAGGTTGATCCGTGGCGGTGGAGTTCCGAGAATTGTGTTTTGGCACGCTTCAGGGCCGTCAAGCGGTTGTCTCCCATCGAGGCAAGTCCCTAATTGGAAATGAGCCCTTGTAGGGGCCTGTGACGAGGGAGCTTGCAGGGAGGATTTATTCCGACAGCATTGATGAGTCTCGGGTTTACATTGGTCCTCTTCCTCCTCCTCCTCCTCCTCCTCCTCCTCCTCCTCCCCAGATCTCCGACGATACTGTTAAGACAAGCCGCTAAACTGAAGACCTGTTTTCGGACCTTTCCTTAGACCTAGTTCGGGGAGCCCGTTCGTGGCCCAGGCTTTCCGTGGCCAGAAGAGCCCCTTCGTTCTTGTGATTCCCAAGTGAGCCTTCGCAGCGACCTATCGCCCGTGGGTAAGCAAGGCGAGGGGGCAGAGGATGAGCGGGATAGGGGGGAGGAAGGGAGGAGGGCGATGGGAGGAGGGAAGGGGGCGGTAGGAGGAAGTCGATAGAATGGATCATGAAGAAAAGAGGGGGGAGAAGCAGGGGAGGGACGCGGATGCTGGAGGAGGGGGTGTGGGAGAGGAATGATGATGATGATGAGGAGGAGGAGGAGGAGGAGGAGGAGGAGGAGGAGGAGGAGGAGGGGGGCAACGGGGAGGAGGGGCATCAAGGAGGATGGGGGGGAGTTCGCACACGAGCGAGCACGCGAGCGAGCGAGCAGGAAGGCGAGCAAGAGGAAGAGCAAGAGCAAGAGGGACGAGGAACGAGGAATACTCAGGAACGATGAACGTGGAAAGAGGAAGGTTAAGAAGAAAACGAGGAGGATGGCTTAGGGGGAAAGGACACAGGAAGGAAGAGGAGGAGGAGGATGAGGAGGAAGGGGCAGTGAGGGACGAGAGAGAGGATTAAACACGAGTGAGGAGGACTGAGGAATGAGGAATGAGCAGGAGGAGGAGGAGGAGGAGGAGGGGAAGAGGAGTGAGGCAGGGGAGGGATGAGAGAGGCCGTGCCGGTGGTGCTTGCCGCGTCGGCGACGCCTCCGCTTGCGGCGGGTGTGCCCGCGTGGTCGCTCGGCGGGCAGCCTCTGCCCACGTCGACGGCGCTCTTCCCGAGGTCGATCCGCGGTGTCCCCGGGCCCATCTGAGGGGCACTGGGGGCGGCCTGCAGCCGACAGCGAGTCCTCGATGAGTATCGTTCAACCGACCCCCCATGCCCATCCCCATCCCTATCCAGACCCCCGCCATCTCAGCACCACAGCTGGGGATGTGCCCCTCGAAACCCGAAGGAAGTATCCTAGATCCTCATCTGAGAGGCGGAAGAAAACGGGTTCGTCTTCAGCGGCATTCGCGCGTAAGTTGCCCGCGTAGGGTGGCGCGTAAGCGCCCTCGTTTCCAATGTGGCGTGCCGCGCTGGCGGCCCGCGGCGATCGGTCGCTGCGTCATCTCGCGTGAGACTCGTCTTGTCCTGGCTCATCTGAGGGTCGTGGGTGTGGCCTGCAGCCGGCAGAGAGTCCTCTCAGGGGCAACGTTTGGGGGGGATGAGGCATCACCCCCCACTCGCCCGTGGATCGCCGATAGGGGCGCGATAGCCCCTCCCTCCCAGGAACGTGCTGTGTCGCTATTGGGGGCCCAGATATCGCCGATCTGTCGGCGATGTATCGCCGATGTCAGGTCGATGATTCCCCCCCTGAGCTGGCCCCCCTTTAACGTTGCCCTTTAATCTGAGGTGCAGCCCACAGCGAATCCTCTGGGGCCTGCTTCCAGCGCAAACATGGATTCCGGTGCGTGGACGAGACGATGTCATATGATGGCGACGTGCTCCGTGGTCACAGGAGGCGACGCGGGCCACACGTTTCTGGGGGGCTTTCCCTGGTCCCTGGATCTGGCGCATACGCGCCACATCCACGGATCCGTAATCCATGTTGGCGTTTTCCCGGCCTTCGGCCTCCTTGACTCTCCTGGAGTCCTCCTGGTGCCTCCCTGGGGCCTCTGGAGCCTCGTACTTCCTCCTGGGGCTTCCCGGGCAACAGGTGCAGCCCCTCGCGGCCTGGACGTCCTGGGCGGGCCCATCTTCCGGCTCCAGGGCCGGTGACGAACACGACCCGCCCAGATCATTGGATGCCGTATTTTTTCTGTCGCGAGCGGCAGCGACCGATCGTCATTCCTCTCGGTCGCGACCGATCGGTCGCGACCGATGGGTCGCAGCCGATTTCGGAGCAATTCGGTCGAGACCGATGCCGGAACCTGACGACAGATCTCGCCGGTCGCGACCAGGACGCTCTGGCATCCAGCGGTCAGGGCGCGGCGAAGAACTGGCCCCGGGAAGGCGGTCGAGAGAGCGCCTGGGGCCCACGCAGCGAGAGAGTCACGACGACGGCCCCCTGGCGAGGCTGCGCCCGTGGGCTTCTTGCTGGTTGGGGGGCCTCGCCGGGCCCCCGGCGGAGGTGCCCTGAGGAGCCCAGTGGTCTTCGGGATGCGTTCGGTGTCGCTTCGCCGACCCCTTATGGGCCCCCGACGTCGTGATTCTGGACTCCTTCCCCGGGGCCAGTTTTTCGTTCTGGGTCGTTTTCTGACGGTCCCGAGGCCCAGGAAGGGCCCCGAAGGCCGAGAATATAGAACCACCTCCCGTCGTGATTTTTTGACAACGCGAGGAGGTCTGGGCCCCGATCCCCAGCCCCATCCCCATCCGGACCCCCACCATCTCAGCACCCCGTCTCGGTTCAGCGATGCTCAGGTGTGGGTCCGCGCTTCGGGGGGGGGGGGGGGGGAGGGCGGGGCGCGCTGGTCTCGGCCAGAGATTCTGACGGCACGACCCCACTGTGGGGCAGAGGTGCGGGGAGGTCCTGAGCGCTGCAAGGCCAAGCCGCCTCGAACGGCGGCTCCTCCGAGCCACACCCAAGGGTCGGGAAGACAGTTATCGGAATAGGAGGATTGGGTTGGGAGAAATGTGGATATAATTACTCGTAGGTTGTCGAAGGTATCGTTCATTGCATCCGGATGCGATTGTTCATACCCTGCATTCTCCCAACCCCTCCCTCCCACCACGAGAATTGTTTTCCTCAAAAGGGCCACCACCACACCACCGCAGCCAAGAGGACAACGAACAACAATCAACAACATATCGGGAGTGCAGAAATGGCCAGAGGCTGTGCTCCCGTGTGCCGAGGCTGCTGCCAGTTGGGTCCCCTGCCCCTCAGAGAGGCAGGGCCACCGCGGAGGTCCGTCTCCTTTCCCTCGCGGGCGCGGTCCCCAGAGCGCCAGAGGTCGGGCGAGGAAGAGGAGGAGGAGGAGGAAGAGGAGGAGGAACAGAGTAAGCCCACGGTGTTTCAACGATATGCTGCAATACACCCTCCCGTCCCAATCTCCCCGCCTGTCATTTGCGTTCTTGGACAGGGCCCTATGGGCCCGCAGATTTAGGCAGGAGCTCCGCTTTGAAAAAGAATGTCCCCCCCCCCCGTCGTTCGAATCAGAGTGAGCGCGACAGAGTGGGCGCATCAAAAGGTCACCCTTTCTGGAGAGGACCCTGAACGGCCCCACGCAGTGCGCGATGGAGGGCCGCCGACGTCGTGATTCTGGACTCCTTCCCCGGGGCCAGTTTTTCGTTCTGGGTCGTTTTCTGACGGTCCCGAGGCCCAGGAAGGGCCCCGAAGGCCGAGAATATAGAACCACCTCCCGTCGTGATTTTTTGACAACGCGAGGAGGTCTGGGCCCCGATCCCCAGCCCCATCCCCATCCGGACCCCCACCATCTCAGCACCCCGTCTCGGTTCAGCGATGCTCAGGTGTGGGTCCGCGCTTCGGGGGGGGGGGGGGGGGAGGGCGGGGCGCGCTGGTCTCGGCCAGAGATTCTGACGGCACGACCCCACTGTGGGGCAGAGGTGCGGGGAGGTCCTGAGCGCTGCAAGGCCAAGCCGCCTCGAACGGCGGCTCCTCCGAGCCACACCCAAGGGTCGGGAAGACAGTTATCGGAATAGGAGGATTGGGTTGGGAGAAATGTGGATATAATTACTCGTAGGTTGTCGAAGGTATCGTTCATTGCATCCGGATGCGATTGTTCATACCCTGCATTCTCCCAACCCCTCCCTCCCACCACGAGAATTGTTTTCCTCAAAAGGGCCACCACCACACCACCGCAGCCAAGAGGACAACGAACAACAATCAACAACATATCGGGAGTGCAGAAATGGCCAGAGGCTGTGCTCCCGTGTGCCGAGGCTGCTGCCAGTTGGGTCCCCTGCCCCTCAGAGAGGCAGGGCCACCGCGGAGGTCCGTCTCCTTTCCCTCGCGGGCGCGGTCCCCAGAGCGCCAGAGGTCGGGCGAGGAAGAGGAGGAGGAGGAGGAAGAGGAGGAGGAACAGAGTAAGCCCACGGTGTTTCAACGATATGCTGCAATACACCCTCCCGTCCCAATCTCCCCGCCTGTCATTTGCGTTCTTGGACAGGGCCCTATGGGCCCGCAGATTTAGGCAGGAGCTCCGCTTTGAAAAAGAATGTCCCCCCCCCCCGTCGTTCGAATCAGAGTGAGCGCGACAGAGTGGGCGCATCAAAAGGTCACCCTTTCTGGAGAGGACCCTGAACGGCCCCACGCAGTGCGCGATGGAGGGCCGCGATGAGAGGCCAACGATGGGCGGCCACGATGGGCCTCCGGTGTCGGGGTTCAGGCTACGGGGGGGCCACCCCGGGCCGCCCACTTCGCGGGCCCCGGCGTCCCTCACCGGGCGTTCTAAGAATGGCAGCGCTTGCGCACCCCGTCTCCGAGTCGCCGAAGGCCTTCGCGCCTGCTCCGCTGCCGCGTCTGCTCCGGTGCATCTTTCTCAGGAGGGGGAGGTCCTCGCTCGGTGCGTGCGCCGTGCACTCGGCCTCCCGCTTCGCAGCAACCTCTTCACATTCTCCATCGCGCGGCGGTGGCTGCTACCTTTCGCGTCCGCGGCACGCCTGGCGGCGGCGCTCCGTCCGCCCTTACAGGCGGGCCTCGTCCCGACGCCCGACGAGGCCCCCAGGATCCAGGTGCCGCTGGCGGAGTCGCTGCCGCGGCCACTGCACCAGCGCATGGTGGTCGGCGTGTCGGCGACGAAAACGGAGCACTTCCCTGGACGGGTGGAAGAATTACGCGGCTGGCGCTGCCGCGGGCGTCCGCGCCCCCCCAGCAGGTGTGCGGCGCTACGACTTCGCGGTCGCGCCGACGCTGGGTCAGATTCCGCAGGCCTGCGCCCTCGGTGCCGATGGCTACGACAGGGGCTACCAGGAGGGCGAGCGTTTCGGCTGCGACAAGGGCGACGACAAGGGCTACGAGGACGGCTACGACGTGGGAAGTCGCCACGCCGCCGCCATCGCCCCCGGCGCTCCTGCGCCCGCCCCCGCTTTCGCCACCTTCGGGGCAGCCCCTGCTGCTGCTGCTGCTGCTGCTGCTGCTGGCGGTGGTGACCTGCGCACGATCGCGACCGCCTATGGCGACCTGGGCCAGCGCCACCGTGAGTTTCGCGACAGCATCCCAGCTCATGCAGCCGACTGCCTTCCCTGACTGGCCCCACCCGGGCCCGTTCACATACGGTTGCGTCGCCACCTGCCAGGCCGAGAACGGCGGACCGCCACTCGGGCACCACCTCGCCTGGAGGGCCGCTTTGGGCGCCAGCCTTGCGCCCGACAGCTCGTTCGTCCTGATGCATTGCGAGTTCTCGGAATTCACGCAGGTGGCCCAGTCGTATGACCAGGTCGACGGCTCCAACCCAGCGTCGATGGAGCTGGTCGCGCGCCAGTGGGCACTACATGGTCGTGCTCTGATTGCGCTCTCGGCTCGGGCGGCGACGTGCACTTTTTTCACCGGGGTGCGGTGTACGCGCGGGATCATGGTCGCTCCCGCGCCGTCGGAGTGGCTCGCCAAGCAGACGTCGGCCGAGTCGGGCATCGCGACGGACTTCCGCGAGGCGCTGAAGGAGGCCCAGCTGCCCCACCCCCTTGCTGGAGGCGTCTTTGGCGTCGGCGGGCGCCGCGGAGGCGGCGGCGGGCGCGGCAAGGCCTAGCCCCCCTCTCCCTCAGTGTAATCAGATGCCGCCAGAGACTCGGCCGTCCCAGAGGGCTCGTACACGGCCGCGCGCTCCTGCTGTCGCGGTCTCCACGCCATGGCCGCCAGTCGTCAGCACGATGTTTTACCTCTTCCTCATCTTTGTCCTCGGGGGCCCCTACGAGCTCTACGAGGGCTCCTCACGGGGGGCCCAGGCCTGCTGGGCGAACGGCGGCATCGACGCGCTCAGCCAGCTGGGTGGCGGCGGGGTGCCTTCTGTGCGGAAGCGGCCCTCGATCTTGCATCACCAATCGCTCTGCTTCGTTTTCGACCAGTCTGTCAGGTTCGGCGGACCGCCTGTCGACACCGTCCCCAAGCAGTGCCTCACTGACCTCTGCTCCAGTTGCCCGCTCTACATTGCAGTGCTCAGCGGCATGGTTACCTACAGCAAGGACCTCGTGTCTTGGCCCGGCGGGGGTTCCGCGCCGGTGGCGCTGGAGTCCACTCTGCTCGAGGCTGACCGCTTCGGGAGGCAAGATTGGAAGGCCCGCGTTTAACGCCCGCCAGAGGAAGCAGTGACTCTACGTCGCGATCTCGGTCTCCGTCAACCCTGCGTCGACCCTAATCTCCGTAAGTGGTCCCGCCATCCATGGCCAGTTGATCGCCGAGCTGGGGGAGCGTGGGACGCTTCGACTCTCGCCCGCTCGTCGTCGCCAAGAAGTCAGGCCAGCAGCGATTGGTCTTCGACGCGCGCGGTAGCAACGCCCGGTTCAGGCCGCCGCCATGCACCGAGCTCCCCAGCGGCGGCACCGTCGCCCGCAGGTAGACGCAGGGCAGTGGTGGCGCCTGGTTCGGCATCGGGGACATCTTCACCGCCTTCTGCGCCATGCAGGTGCTGGAGGGCCTCTGCGAGATCTTCTCCCTGTCCGAGCCGGCCTGGCTGGCGTGGCTACTCTGGGCGGCGTCGCTGTCCACGAGTCGGGGTGGCTGCCGCCCGAGCTGATCTCATCCAGCTGGTCGCGGGCCCTGCACCTCTGCCACTGCGTCAGCATGGCCCGTGCGCCGGCCCGCGGACCACAGGCCTCCCGGTGCCGTGCCCGCGTGGCCCGAGAGGGGCAGGTCCGTGTCCGCAGCGTTCGTTTCAGACCTGCCCTGAGTCCGCGAAGCTCCTGCAGGTGTTTTTGAAACGAGCGTGCGCGGCGCCAAGGCGAGAGCCACATCTTGAAAATCACTTGCCCTCCACCCGTGGAACTGTCGCAATTTGTTGGACAACGAGTGCGCGCGGCGCTAAGGCGAGAGCCACACTCTGAAAACGGCCCACCCTCCATCTGTGAAATGGCTGGCAAATTTAAGCTTCAGGGTCATAAGTGGTGACGAAATCGCAGGCGAAACGTCGGGCCCGCCCTTCCGACCGGCATCGGGGTGCGACAGGGAAGAGTTGTTTATTGTAAGGGAAAGGAACGGAAGAAGAGGAGGAGGAGGACGAGGACAAGAACGAGGAGCGGGGAGGTGGAGGAGCCGGGACCGCAGCGGGGAGAGACGCCCCGCCGAGGTCCCCCAGTGGTCCACCGCCGAGGGTCGTCGCGCTGCCCGGTCTACCCGCTCAGCACGCAGGCCGCCTCCTGCCCTTGCAGTGGGCTCTCGGGGCGGCCCCGGGGCCGGGAGGGCGCCGCAGGCTAAGGAGAGAGCCCTTCAGGGGCAACGTCGGGGAATCTCCAGGAGGCCAAAATCATGTGTTTTTCTGCTGTCTTCCATGACTTTGGCGTTCTCGTCGCCCTTTCGGGCCTCCGACGCTCCAAGACGGCCCCACATGCCCCCAGGATACCCAGGCACAAGCTCGAGGTCTAGGATTTTCTGGCGCTTTAGCTTGTTTTCGACGATCTTCCAGCCTCGGGGTGCGTTCCAGCAGCTGCGCCCCTCCCGAGGGCGTTCTGGGGGTCTGGAGGAGGAAAAGAGGAGGAGGCAGCCCTGGGGTGCGTTCCAGCAGCTGCGCCCCTGCGAGGGCGTTCTGCGGGGGGGGGTTCTGGATCATCCCGAACGGCCGTCAGCGACCCGAGTTCTGACCCCAAATTGGACGGCAGGATTCAGGAGGGAGAAACACACAGACACAATTAATCGTCGATCCCCCAGAAAATATGAGAAAATGTGGGAAGTGGGGGGGGAAGACAAAACCAACAGAAAATTAAAATGTTGGGAGTCCTGTTATGTGTGTCTATTTATTTGTGTGTCCCAGGGCCCCTTCAAGGATCACTGGGGGGATATAGGCTCAAAGGGGGAACGCATCCACCTCTTATCGCTTATGTATCGCCGGTCACGGGTCTGGTAGCCCACCCCACCCATCGGCATCGGGGGATCGCCCGATTAGGGGCAGGGTTGTGGATTCGCCATCGGGGGAACGCCGTTCTATCGGCGACGCATCGCCGATTCCAGGTCGATGTCCCCTCTCTGAGCCCGTCGCCCTCTATGTAGCGTTCCCCATCAACCAGTGCGAGAAGGGGTCCTGCTGGAAGGGGGGTCCTGAGGCTCTCCACAGTCGTCGGTGTATGCTGAGCAACTGGTGTCGGGGGAAGCCCCGGGGTCCAGGCCCCTTCTCTTCCGTGGCAGCGCACGGCTGGGGTGGGGGGAGGGAGGGTGGCTTGTTGGGCCGTCTTGGAGCCACCTTGTAGACCTGTGGTGCCGTCTGCGGCTGTCGGAAGCCAGGAGAGTTGAGGTCGCGACAGTCTGTGCGCTTCGGCGCCGCAGCAACGCCTGAAGGCACCTGCTTGTTGGCTGTTTTGGAGGCTTTCGGGGCTTGGGTCGGGGCTTCGTGGCCAGGGCCGGGCGCAGTCCGAGAGGCCGGGCGGCACGGCGTCGCGGAAGCACGTGGTACTTCGTTTTGGCCCAGAATGGCCGTCGACGGGCTCGCGCCGCCTCAGCGCGGCGGCGACGCCGGCGCGGGCGTTCAAGGTCGAACACCTTGCAGGGGCCTTGGATCAGGCGGGCAGCAGGACCCACGGAAAATCACCCGCGTCCTCCTGCAGCACTGGCGAATTCCAATGGTAGCCTGCTGCTTGCCACTTCCGCTAAGGATTGAGGATTGAGCCTCCTATGCGAGGCAGCGGCATTTCCCTAGTCTTACGACGGGGTAGAGTACGAGGATGTATGGGGATGTCGAGGAGGAGAAAGCGGGGGAGGGCCAGGAGGAGGAGGAGGAAGAGGAGGAGGAGGAGGAGGAGCAAGAGGCAAGGATGATGAGGACGGCGAGGAAAGATCGGGAGCGGAGACCACACTGTAACTGCTCTGTTGCTGGTCGAATGATTCCCCGATCCCCCCCCCCCCCGACACCTCCCCCCCTTCACCTCCTCCCCCCCTTCTCTCCTCGCTTACTGCTACCCCCACCACCTCCTTCCTCCCACTCTCTTCCCCATCCTCCACCCTGCATCCTCCCTCCACGCTTCTACCTTTCTACCTGCTGTGCCTCACCCCCCCCTGCTGCTTCCCAGGAGAGGGCTGTCCGACCTGGCAGCCCCTTGTGCGCCATAGGGGCACGCATGCTACAATGCACATCCAGGCAACCGCCCCCTCCATCCTCTATCTGCGCCCTTCCCCGTCCTCCCCCCGCACCCTTTGGCCCTTCCCCGTCCTCCATTCTGCGCTCCTCTGCTGGGCCCTCCCGATCTCCCCTCCCGGCGAGCCTTCGCCCAGACCGCCGGCCCCGCCAGAGGTCTGCCAGCACCCCCGGCGGGGGATCAGCACCTGACCTTGGCGCAGGAGCTCGAGGGGAAAGGGCAGCGATGAGGAGAGGGAAGGTGATGAGGGGATGGTGATGAGGGGATGGTGAAGTGATGAGATAATGATGGTGGCGATGGTGGTGGTGGTGGTGGTGGTGGTGGTGGTGGTGGTGGTGGTGATGTTGATGCTGCTGCTGCTGCTGATGATGATGATGATGATGATGATGATGATAATGATGATGGTGATGCTGCTGCTGATGATGATGGTGCTTGTGATGATGATGATGATGATGATGATGATGATGATGAGGAGGAGGATAATGCTGATGCTGATGCTGATGCTGAATATGACGATGCTGGTTATGATGCTGATGTTGATGCTGATGATGACGATGATGACGATGATGACGCTGATGCTGATACTGATTATGATGATGCGGCTGCTGCTGCTGGTGATGATGATGCTGATGCTGCTGATGATGATGCTGATGATGGTGATGATGCTGATGCTGCTCCTGCTGATGATGATGCTCTGATGATGTCGCTAATGATGACTAACTATGGTGATGATGATGTTGATGCTGATGATTTCGATGATGATGCTGATACGGATGTTGCATAATGGTGATGACGATGATGCTGCTGCTGATGCTGATGCCGATGTTGCTGATGATGATGCTGCTGATGCGGCTACTGCTGCTGATGATGCTGATGATGATGAGACTCGTGATGATGATGATGATGATGATGATGATGGTGATGGTGATGATGATGGGCATACTGATTATGATGATGCTGATGATGCTGATGCTGATGATGATGCTGATGATGATGCTGCTGCTGCTGATGATGATGATGATGATGCTGATGATGATGATGATGATGATGATACTGTCGCTGATGCTGGTGCTGATGCAGACTGTGGTAGTAATGGTGACGATGATGACTCCGATGATTCCAGGGATGAGGAGGAGGAGGAGGAGGAGGAGGAGGAGGAGGGTAATGCTGGTGATGATGCTGATGCTGATGCTACTGCTGCTGATGAGGATGATCGCTTTACGAGGTTTTCGTAGATTTTTTTGTTGTTGGAGAAGAGCAGCAGCAGGAGTGGGCAGAGGAGGAGGAGGAGCAGCAGCAGGAGGAGGAGACGAGGAGAAGCGGCTGGGAAGAGGTGGGGAAGGTGACGAGAGGGGATTAAGAGGAGAAGGAGGGATAGGGGGGAAAGGAGGCAGAGGGTGAATTGGGGGCGGGGAGAGCGCATGCTTGACTACCTATACCCTCCAGCATGGGTCCCAGTATGGCCCCCCCCGGCGACGACAGTGAGTGAATGCCACAGCTGCCAGTAGTCGGACTCCCGGACAGGGTGTTCCGCGTCTTCCGTGACACGTGCTCTCTAAGAGTTTTTTTTGCCTCCGCCCCAGCAAGGGTTCGGTGTGTGTGTGTGGCCGTGTCCGCGATGGGCATTCAACGTGGTTCGCTTCTTGAAGCCGACCAGGGCAGGCATCCCTACCTCCATCTCGCTGCGGGGGCACGCCTGCTCCCTGTCTCCGGCTGCGCGAGGTCCACATCGCGAGCCAGCCGACTCATCCTGAACGTCCTCCTCCCGAGTGCCGTCCCTGATGTCCGCATCGCGGGTCTCTATGCCCGCAGCGCGGATACCCTCTTCGACGTTGCCAAGGGTGGTGTCGTTGCCCCGAGTTCTCGAAGCGTCATGGCCCGTCCATGGGCTACAACACGTAGTGCTTCAGATTGGTCCTCCAAGTGCCAGCAGCACCGCTGCTTCGTATCTCTCATCGCGCTCGGCCCTTTCACATGTTGGCCCCAATGAGAGTCGAAGTGAAGCGATCATGCATCTTGCGTTGCTGATAACTTCTGCAATGACGACATGTCCCAATTTATACCATTGCAGGAATCACGCCCGTGTCAGCAGTAATCTAGTCGACATTGTAGAGCATCGTGCCCATGACTACATCATTATCCCAAGTGTATTGCCTGTAGTTGCGCGCTGAGCTGATCCTGGCTTGCTCGTAGATTCATGCCCTGTCGAGATCTTCTTTGGAACCGCTTGGATGTCAGAACAGCTAACCATGACCATATCGTACTCCTCTCTGTCGTCGTCTATCCCTTTATCGATCCACTCATGCGGATGAATATGCGGATCCAGCCGCCATCTTCATTATGGTTTGGCTCAAGAGCCACCAGCGCCCGTGCTGACCGTATAATTACGCGTTTGACGCCGTCGATCTTAGGTGGACAATGTTGGGTTGGCTGGGCCTTGATGTTCATGGTGTTGCTATCCCTCCTGCTGTGGCGCTTCTCTCACAGCTCCACGCTGTCTCTGTCCTTTGGCGGTCTGTGACTAGGCACCTGCCGCCAGGAGTCCAGGATCTCGCGCCACTATCGCCGACAGTTTCGGTTCACCACGCACCAGCCATCTAAGCAGCTCGCACCTACAGGCAGCGTTCCAGAGAGGGCCTCGCCTTCGAGATCGAAGAAGTTTGCATCCTGTCCTCGGCGGAAGGCGGCGGAAGTAAAACGGCCAAAGTAACACGGCGGCAGATCTGCTGGTGGAAGCCCGCGGAAGTACAAGAAACGCTCCAAGATATGAGGTGTTGTTTGGTTCGGATTTTCCGGAGTCGGCCATCGAGTCAGCCTTTCTTTTTTTTTGGAGTCGCCCTTCCTACGCTCTCAGTTGGACCTGCGACACCCATGCTGCCTTGTGCAGTCTCCCGTTCCACCGCTCCGCCTCCTTTGGAGCCCCCTTTCGCGCCAGCGGCGCCCTCTCCGTACTCGCCCCGCCTGGATCCGCGCAGCCCCTTGTTTGCGATATGCCTTGCGAAAGGCCCGCAGGTCACAAGTAGCAAAGAGGCGCTGGGGAACGCTTGTACCTTACGTCAGGTTTTTAGCTGCTTTGGAGTGTTGCTCTTGATCAGTGCATGTTCCTGGGCACCAGGGACATGTTCAATTCTTTCATGTGATTGCGGCTCACGGTCAGCAAGATAAGTGACGTCTCTATCAACGTGTCACACGCATTGCCGAAATGGGTGTTATCTTGGCACTGTAGTTGCGTGACTCTGCCTTGAAGCTGTCGCAGTGGTCGCTATCTGGCGTGATGAGTTTCATCCATTGCTCAAAAATTTTTCTGGCTCGCACATCATCATCATCATCATCATCATCATCATCATCATCATCATCATCATCATCATCATCATCATCATAATCATAATCAGAATCATAATCAGCATCATCAACATCATTATTACTATTGTTATCATTTGGAAATGTTATGGAAGTCTCCGCGCTTCTTTTATGTACTTGGTATTGGGTTGGGAATATATGGCACCCTCCTTGGGTAGTTGAGGTTTTCGATCGCACATCTCAGCAACACGTGATGACATCTGAGCGATCTCCTGCCACTCTGACTGTCTCTACCGTTGCATGGCCGATGGCTCCGATGCAGTTCAGGAGCTTCTAGTCATGAAGATGCCGCGAGCGTGTCGCGATGACCACAATAGCCTGTCGGCTTGCCGAGCAGCGTGGTAGCCTGTAGCCGCCATCAGAGAAATCGCCGCCAGCATGATGCAAGCATACATGGCGTTGATGCCGAGTGCCGTGCCCCGTAACGGATCATACCAATCCTCAATGGTCAATGGCCTTGTGACCTGGGTAGGTCTTATAATACAGCCCAGCGCGCTCACAACTCTGCCGACCTTGTCGTTCGGAATCGTCCCCAGCCCCACTCGGCCGACGCCGTAGCCCCTAGAAGCGCGCGCCCTTATTTCACGCACGTCGGCCGCGCGGCGATGGACCGAAACATCACACGTGTCTCGTCTCTCCTACACCGTTTCAGACCGTTTCCAAGAAGTGCGCTCTATTTTTCAGGAGGGTGGGGGAGGGCGGGGTCAGGAGGGCGCAGCAGGAGACGGGAGCGGACAGCGATACTATACGCGACTCATCTTCGTCGCAAGGCTCGTTCTCGCTGTCGTATACAAGGCCCATTCTCGCTGCCCTAGACCATTCGCGCTGTGAGTGCCCAGGAGGGCGCGGTGGGGCGAGGAGGAAGAGAAGAGCCAGGGGAGGGAGGGAGAGAGGAGGGGCAAGGGGACGGGAGATTCGAAGTTCGGAAGGCACCCTTTCTTTTTTGGTGAATCTGGACACGTGGGAGAAGATTTCTGGAGCATGGGGAGGCCATTGACGAATAATCTAGATCCCATGTTGGGCCATGCAGCCAGTGGGGCAAATATGTGGTTTGTCCTGGCAGGGACTTGTTTGAGCTGTCCAGCATTGTATGTAGGCCAAGAATATCATGAGGATTAGCTGCGGTTCGAAGGTATGTTTTTACATTCATTTCCAGAGGAGGTTGATCAATTTTTACACTGGGTGGTATCTGCGTAGGCGAACGTTTCCCCTCCACTCCAGCTATCTAGACATGCCGAGTGACCTCCAGCCCATCCCTCTACCGCGCCTTGGGGGCCTCGATGGGAGATCTCTAGAAATCCTCTTGGGGGGTATTGAGGTCGGCTTGGACGGGGGAGTTGCATGATACCTGACCCAGCCCACCTCCGGCCAAAGTTTAAAAGGCAAGCTTTTTCCAATAAGTTTGGAGCACAGGAATCTCGTGCGACACGCTTGGGGAACGCCTGGAGCATCTGTGAAGTCGAGGGTCGGGGTCCTCAAATCCTGCGTGCAATCCTCCGGTACCGATGGGGAATGACACTGTGCCCGCAGTCCGGCGCGGAGATCTCGGAGGGCGTCACGCACACTTTCTGTTGGCCGTCGCGGCCTCGCGCGCGGCGACGAGGCGAAGAAGTCAAGTACGGCTTCCGAAACCTACGCGGCGTCACGCACACACCTACGCCGACGTTGGCCAAGCATGTCTTGGGCCCAGGATGAGCCTGGCCAGTATCGGTTAGGTTAGGTGTAGCGCAACCCCCCCAAGCAGGGGCAGCGCGTTTGGGGGGGTGGCTCCGGGGGACGCGTCGACCCCCAATCGCCCATTGATCGCAGACGAGGATGTGCTAGCCCGCCCCGCCCAGTAACGCGCGGAGTCGCCAGTGGGGGTCTATCGCCGATCTGTCGGCGATTCATCCCCCGATTCCAGCTCAATGTTTCCTTGCCCCCGAGCCTGCCCCCCCTCCGACTGATCCTCGTCACCTGGTGGATCCAGGCAGCGCGGGGCGCCCCTCGGCGAGGCGAAGCTGCTGCAGAGCACCCCCAGGCTGCAGACACCTCAGACATCGAACCCTTGTCGGACATAGAAAATCTCGAACATCGAACAGCCATTAAATCCAGGCATGGCCCATTTTGGACGGGTGACTTGTCGAGAGGGCGTCCCGTGTCTCGGGCCGCCTGCGCCCGAGCACCCTTCCACGGTCAGCACGGGGCCAGATGAGCTGGAGGAGAAGGAGAAGGAGAAGGATCAGGCGAAGGAGGAAGAGGAGGACCAGAGTAAACCGAATATGCATTGGCGATGTAGCAACATACCCTGCCGTCCCAAGTCCCCTCCTCGCACGTCCCTGCAAGCTCTCCTGTTCACACAAGAAGCGGAGGGCCCCGCTTTGAAAAAGAATTGCCTTGCATTTGTTCTGGCGCATAGGAGTGCGACAGCAAAAATGATTGCAGTTCAACGTGGTCTCCAGCGAGATCCCCCTTTCGAAGAAGGACCTCCTCCGTATCCTAGTAACTGCTGCACAAGTTTACACCTGTGGTCATGGACTTCTAGGTTCTAGGATGTCTCAAGCGACAACCCCACTCTGAGAGCGAGAAAGAGAGAGAGAGAGAGAGAGAGAGAGAAAGAGCAAGCCGCCCTGGATCCGTGCAGCGCTACATGTGGTGCAGTTCCGGGTCTCGTAGTCTCCAGCGAGAGTCCCATTGTGGAAAGACCGATTTCCCATCCTTCTACACGTTGCATTCACAAGCGAATGTGCGAGGCGCTGAGGTGAGGGCCCCATTTTGCAAACGACCTGCGCCCCCTCGCGACTCGCGAGGGCCCAACTTTGGAAAGGAACCGCCCTTGCATCCTTGAAGCTGCTGCACACTTGAAGACGAACGTGAGCGGCGTTACCGCGAGAGCCACATGGTCAACACGACTTCTGCTTCATCTATGAAGCTGGTGCAAGATGTTAATGTGTATGCGCGCGGTGCTAAGGCGAGAGTCCCGTTTTGAAAACGACCCCTTTGCTATCTTTGTGGATGTTGTAAAAGCTTAAGACGAATGTCCGCGGCGCTCAGGCGAGAGCCACCTTTTGAAAACGAGTTGTGTGTTTCATCCTTGAAGCTATTGCCAACCATTTAAGACGCATGTACGCGGCGCTGAGGCGAGCGCCACATTTGAAGACGCCCCGCCCTCTTGCCTTGAAGCTGCTGCAAACTCATACGACGAACGTGCGTGGCGTCAAGGCGAGAGCATCATTTTGAACACGACCCGTGCTCCATCCTTGAAGCGGTCGCAGTACTTCCGGCGAATGTAATCGGCTCTAGGGCGAGAACATGTTTTTCCAAAGTGGCCCATCTCCATCCTTGAAATTGCTGCAAACTTTTACGGCGAAACTGTGCGCGACGCTAAGGCGAGAGCCACATGTTGAAAACGCCCCCTCTTCATCCTTGAAGCTGCTGCAAACTTTGAAGGCGAATGTGCGCGGCGCTGAGGCGAGAGAACCACATTTGGAAAACGACCTGTGCTCCATCCTTGAAGTTGTTCCCAATTTCAAGCTTCAAGATTTTGCTGATGGTGGGGAGGTCTTTGGGGAAACGCCCAGGGCCGCCCTACTTCACACGCCAGCGACCACCCGAGACGGTCTTGTGACCTCTCCTTTCGGGCGTTGTCGAACTCATCATGTCGTCTGCGCCGCGGGTGTACACTGTTCGTTTCGCTGTTCCAGGGGAGGCTGTGCTTCCAAGGCCCATCCTTTATCCTCCTGGGCGTCCTGGGACCAGGGCCGATCGGAAACGAGCAGAAGTGGAAACGGGCAGAACACAACATGAACGATGGCAATGATTGCCTCACAGGCATCGCCCGCAGGCCCTTCTGCTCGATGTTTCCCTGCGTAATGAAGCCGGTGGCTATCTCACGACATCCATTCTTCCGTCCCAGGAGCTGGTGCACCGACTGTGGCCAGTGATCGTGACTTACGCGGGGAAGACGGTGAAGGAACAGCTGCACAAGCAAGCCGTGTACGGAAGTGATTTGGAGGTGGACAATGCGTTTGGTTTGTTGGCACGGTCGCCAGTGCCTTTGCCGATTACCAAGAGTTGGATTAATGGTGTCATCGCGATGTTTTGGCCGCTGGTTAGCAGCGCGATGGAGCAAGTCGTCAAAGAGAGGGTGCTCCCCGAAGTGAGGGCCAAGTTGCCGTCCTTCCTGCAGTCCATGGACATCCAGCCATGTACTCTCGGCAAAACTCCTGCGAAGGTCATTGACCTCAGGGTGCTCCCAAACGGACACACTGGCGCGCTTTTGGATCTTGTGGTGGATATCGAGTACATCGGGGATGCCGACATCAAGTTTGTCTTCCAAGGGGCATCGTTGGGAGTTCGCGAGGTCAAGTTCGCGGCGCGCCTGTTTCTGAGTCTCCACCATCTCTTGCCAGAGCCGCCTTTCCTCCAGGGTGCCTCGGTGCATATGGCGTCGCCCTGCCGGTTGTCCATGGATTGGACGGGGGTGGCTGATTTTCTAGATTATGCCTTCTTCGAGGATGTGATACACACTGTGGTCAACGATGCGCTGAAAGACTTGTTGGTCCTGCCTGCGCGTATTCCCGTCCTGTTCGACAGCGCCCACAGGATGAACATCTTCGACATGGTGCGCCCGAGGCTCCGCGGGGACGAGTGAGGTTTTAGTTTCGTTGCCTGTTCTGGCGGTTGTCAATGTTTGTTGTTGCTCGGTTGTGATGCTTTTGCTTGGCGAATGCAACAGCTGCTGCTAGCACGGTTCGAGCTTCAGTTGCTACTAATGTTGTTGTTGTTGTTGTTGTTGTTGTTGTTGTTGTTGTTGTTGTTGTTGTTGTTGTTGTTGTTGTTGATGTTGTTGTTGTTGTTATTGTTGTTGTTGTTGTTGTTGTTGCTGTTGTTGTTGTTGTTGCTGTTGTTGTTGTTGTTGTTGTTGTTGTTGTTGTTGTTGTGTTGTTGCGGTTACCACTTATAAGTTGAACCCTGTTGGTAATGCCACATCGCGACGGATATCAGCCACTACCGTCGACATACATTGCGATGACGATGGCGTTTTTCTTTGCGATAGCGGCCCCGAGTCTGATCATGACGACAGTCAGGGTCATGGCGGCGACCAGGATGGATTCGATCATTAGGATACGATTGTCACAGTGGCGGTAAAGGATGTTGTTGATGTTGATGATGATGATGACGATGATGCTGATGATTACGAGGAGGATGATGATGATGAGGAGGAGGATGACGATGAGTATGAGGATGCTGATGATGATGCTGATGATGATGCTGATGATGATGATTGCGATTGCGATGATGCGGTGCTGATGGAGTTTGTGGATTTCAGGGGGCTAGTCGGCGCAAGTATCGTAGCCACAAATGGCCGCAGTCATGATCACCACATTCACTATCTTTGCCTTCAGCGTAACCATTACCACCGTCACGCGCCGTCACC